>JBBGZY010000376.1:1200000-1690000 GCA_037952925.1 Lithobates clamitans | reverse complement strand
ATCAGACAGAAACGGAAGCAGATCATAGGTAATGCAGATTATTAAAATTAACACCAAACAAAAGGCATAAAAGCACTCACAGCAGAAGTGTTTTTATTTCTTGGCTCAGAGGAAGGCTGAAAGAAGCTTTACAGTGCTCAGTCTCAGCCCCGCTGCCTCAGAGGGAGAAAGATATCAGGGAGATAAGACATTGTCCTTGTAAGTTTAAGGGCCAATTCACACCAATGCGTTGATCTGCACTTTAGTGCAGCTGTAAGACGCAGATCAACAGATGGACATCTGAAAAACAGTCATTTTCAATGTGTCCTATTCACACCATAACACTGCACATTCATGTCAACAGACATCAAAATGTATGTCAACAGATGTCGGCGTACAATAAACTGCAACTAAAATGGATGGAAATGTACATTTTAGCACAATTTAGTGTGACCTTGCCCTAACTCTTTTGTATCTCCCTGGCTTTGGTTGGTTCACATCAATCACAAGGTAGAGAACCACGTGCTCTTTTCATTTCACCTGTAATCTGCACTGTCTAATTACAGGTATGCTGTGCATGCCTAGCGCTTGAACATGCTGCAAACGCAAGGCAATTTATAAATGGTGCTCCAGAGTTTTACATTTGCAAACCTGCGTTTTTTGTACAGCTGTGTGGTATCAGTGGTTGGTAAAGAGACAGCTGTTCTGTGCTAACTTTGGAGTTTCTGTTTAAATATCCCCTGAGATAAGGTCAGATCATGGGACCCCTGTGGGAGCTGTAGAGCTAGATTGTTTAGGTAAGACAGGATGCCAGTGCATACAAGACCAAAAAAGAACTAGTCATTGATGTTGAGAGTATAGAAGGTCATTTAAGGCTCTGTATTAGTCTTTTAAAATCTGGATAGTCTTCTGAGTTATCCAAAAAAACTCTACTACTTTTATCTGTAGTATATTCTCCCAAATGGCTTGTGGATCATGAAAGTATTTGTTGGTAAGCAGTAAACTAACTTCTCAGGAATCCTGAAAATAAATTGCGCCAGTACAATAAATTTAAAAGTTCCCCCTTGTCAACAGTGGCAAATACATTTAAAAAACTGAATGCAGGAAAATGGCACTGGTTGATATTTAAACCCTTTCATGCCCAAGCCTATTTCTGACATTTGTTGCTTGCAACTTAAAATTAGTATTTTTTGCTAGAAAATTACTTAGAACCCCCCAAACATATATATAGATATAGATATAGAAATAGATATAGATATTTTTAGCATAGACCCTAGAGAATAAAATGGTGATCGTTGCAATATTTTATGTCACACGGTATTTGCGCAGTGGTCTTTCAAACGCATTTTTTGAGGAACAAAGACACTTTCATGAATTAAAAAAAAAAAAAAAATAGTAAAGTTAGCCCCCAATTTTTTCATATAATGTGAAAGATGATGTTATGTCGAGTAAAAGGATACCTAACATGTCATGGTTTGAAATTGCACACACTCATGGAATGGCTACAAATTACGGTACCTAAAAATCTCCATAGGCGACGCTTTAAAAAAAGATTTGGCAGTTACCAAGTTAAAGTTAGAGGAGGTCTGGTGCTAGAATTATTGCTCTCGCTCTGGCGATCATGGCAATACCTCACATGTGTGACTTGAACAATGTTTACATATGCGGGCGCGACTTATTTATGCGTTTTCTTTGCTGCGCAAGCTCGCGGGGATGGGGACACTTTAAAATTTTTTTTTTTTTTTACATTGTCTCCTGTGTAAAAAAAAACAAAAAGTTGATCACTTTTATTGCTTTCACAAAGAATGTAAACATCCCTTGTGACAGTAATAAGTGGTGACAGGTACTCTTTATGGAGGGATCGGGAGCCTAAAAGACCCCAAATCCCTCCTTTGCATTTCAAAGTATTCATATCGCCAAAAACGGCGATTCTGAATACTGTCACTTTTTTTTAAAATTCGTCACCATTGGCAGGCGAGTAAACCAGAAGTGACGTTGCTTCCGTGTTTACACATAGTAGACTGAAAGAAAGCTGTTTCCGGTTGTTATCCCTAAAGAGCCGACCGCCTGCTCTCAAAAAACAGTACTGGGGTGATGCCTGCAGCTGCAGACATCAACCCGGTATAACCCCTGAAAGCCGAGGCTGCATATGTGCGTATGGACAAAGCTAAGGGGTTAACCACTTCCGGACCAGCTCACACCAGTATACGTCGGCACTTTGAACAGGGATGTCGTCATGGCAGCAGCTAGCTAACATAACCCCAGTATCCTCTTCCTCCGTGAGCAGTCCGGTTTCAGATAAGTGATCTCTGCGACGGATTTTCTGCAAGATCACTTTTATCTGCAGAGGGAGACAGCCCCTCACGCCGCTTACCGGAGCTGTCGGTAGCAGCGGAGGCGATCTGGTCCTCTCCCTGGCTTGGTATTGAGACGAGTGAGGGGAAGATGGCCCCCACCCGTCTCCATACCATTGCAGGGCAGAACCCATGTCAAAACGTCTCTTCTGCCCATAGCTTTTAAAGCAACATTTATTTATTTTTTAATGCATTTTAGATCTTATATTTAAGAGGTCCTGTCATGCTTTATTTCTATTACAAGGGACGTTTACACCCCTTGTAATAGGACTAAAAGTGACACCATTTATTTATTTTTTTAAAGAACAGTGTAAAAATAAAAGGTAAAATAAATAAGAAAAAAACCCACGTTTTTAAACGTCCCCCGTTCCGCTGAGCTCGCGTGAAGGAGCAAACGCATACGTGAGCAGTGCCCGCATATGAAAACAGTGTTAAAACCACACATGTGAGGTATCGCCATGATCGGTAGAGCGAGAGCAATAATTCTAGCCCTAGACCTCCTCTGTAACTCAAAACATGCCACCTGTAGAATTTTTTTTAAACGTCGCCTATGGAGATTTTTAAGGGTAAAAGTTTTTACCATTCCACGAGCGGGTGCAATTTTGAAGCGTGACATGTTGGTTATCAATTTACTCGAGTTACATTATCTTTCACAATATAAAAAAAAAAATAACTTTACTGTTTTATTTTTTTTAAATCAAAAGAAGTGCATTTTTTCCACACAAAACAGTGCGCTTGTAAGACCGCTGCGCAAATACGGTGTGACAAAGTATTGTAACAACTGCCATTTTATTCTCTACAGTGTTAGAACCTAAAATATCACATTTTTTTTCTAAGTAATTTTCTAGCAAAAAAACTGTTTTTAACTTGTAAACGCCAAATCTCAGAAAGAGGCTCAGTCCTAAGTGGTTAAACTCTCATTTATCTTGAGTATTTTGACCTTTATGATACAATAGAGGACCTTTTTGTTTTTTCCTAGCCTGAACATTGCCACAGCTACTGGCACTGTGCACAAGTTAATCTGACCTACTCTGAGATCGAGATAGATGGAGATAGAGAGCGAGCTATACAGCTGTGCTCATAAGTTTACATACCCTGGCAGAATTTGATTTCTTGGCCATTTTTCAGAGAATATGAATGATAACACAAACTTTTCTTTCACTTATGGTTAGAATTTGGCTGAAGCCATTTATTATCGATCAACTGTGTTTACTCTTTTAAATTCATAATCGCAACAGAAACTACCCAAATGACCCTGATCAAAAGTTTACATACCCTGGTGATTTTAGCCTGACATGCACGCAAGTTGACACAAAGGGGTTTGAATGGCTATTAAAGTAACCATCCTCCCCTGTGATCTGTTTGCTTGTGTATGTATATAAAAGGTCAATGAGTTTCTGGACTCCTGACAGACCCTTGCATCTTTCATCCAGTGCTGCACTGATGTTTCTGGATTCTGAGTCGTGGGGAAAGCAAAAGAATTGAATCGAAGACTCTGCGGGAAAAGGTAGTTGAACTTTATAAAACAGGAAAGGGATTTAAAAAGATATATAAGGAATTGAGAATCCATACTCTAATCAAGAAGTGGAAAATGAGGGGTTCTGTTGAAACCAAACCACGGTCAAGTAGACCATCTGCGGGTTCAGCCACAACTGCCAGGAAAATTTGTTCGGGATGCAAAGAAAAACCCACAAATAACTTCGGGTGAAATACAGGACTCTCTGAAAACATGTGGTGTGGCTGTTTCAAGATGCACAATAAGAAGGCACTTGAAGAAAGATGGGCTGCATGGTCGAGTTGCCAGAAGAAAGCCATTACTACAGGAATGCCACAAAGTATCCTGCTTACAGTACGCCAAACAGCACAGAGACAAGCCTCAAATCTTCTGGCACAGTCATTTGGAGTGACACAATTGAGCTTTTTGGCCACAACCATAAACACTACATTTGGAGAGGAGTCAACAAGGCCTATGATGAAAGGTACACCATTCCTACTGTGAAACACGGAGGTGGATCTCTGTTTTGGGGATGTGTGAGCTACAAAGGCACAGGAAATTTGGTCAAAATTGATGGCAAGATGAATGCAGTATGTTATCAAAAAATACTGGAGGAACATTTGCATTCATCAGCCAGGAAGCTGAGCATGGGACGTACTTGGACATTCCAACAGGACAATGATCGAAAACACAAGGCCAAGTCAACCTGTCATTGGCTACAGCAAAATAAAGTGAAGGTTCTGGAGTGGCCATCTCAGTCTCCTGACCTCAATATCATTGAGCCACTCTGGGGAGATTTCAAACGCGCAGTTCATGCAAGACAGCCCAAGAATTTACAGGAACTGGAGGCTTTTTGCCAAGAGGAATGGGCAGCTTTACCATCTAAAAAGATTAAGAGCCTCATCCACAAATACCACAAAAAAATTCAAGCTGTCATTGAGGGGAAAGAAGGGAAAAGAAAAAATGACATGCTAAATGTGGCATGTCAGGGGGTCACCTCCCTTAAAGCAGAAGTTCGATTTTTGGGTGGAATGCCGCTTTAGGAACTGGGGTATGTAAACTTTTGATCAGGGTCATTTGGATAATTTCTGCCATTATGATTTAAAAAGAGTAAACACAGTTGATTGATAATAAATGGCTTCAGCCAAACACTAACCATGAGTGAAAGAGAAATGTTTGTTTTATCATTCATATTCTCTGAAAAATGGCCAAGAAATCATAAATTCTGCCAGGGTATGTAAACCTATGAGCACAACTATATATATATATTTTGTTTTTTGCGCTATAAACAAAAAAAAGACCATTTTGAGAAAAATATATATTTTCTTCTGCTATAAAACTTATTCCATAAAATGTAAAAAATCTAATTTCTTGTTAAATTTAGGTCCAATATATATTCTGCTACATGTTTTAGGTTAAAAAAAAATAAAATCTCATTAAGCTTTTTTTTTTCTTTTTTCTAGCAATGGTGGTGGTTAGCGACTTCTAGCGGGACTGCGATATTGCAGCGGACATTCAGCCTACTGACACTTTATGGGAACTAGTGACACTAATACAGTGATCAATGCTAAACATGTGCACTGTCATTGTACTAATGAAAGTGGACTGGGAAGGGGTTAAACATCTAGTGCAATTAAAGGGTTAACTGTGTGGCTAACCAGTGTTTTGGTGTACTGTGAGCAGAGCCCTGTCCTTTTTAAATTTATGACGATCGGCGGGTGCCTGAGTTAATCCATTTGCTGGCACCCAGTGATCAACATCAGCTGTGTTTAATCACAACGCGGCTGAGTCGCCGGCGGGCCCCCTACCCGGTAAGTCCCCCGTGCCACCATATATCTGTGTTCTACGATCGGTGGAGCAGTTAACCCCTTCCCGCCGATCATACGCAGATGTGCGGCCTCGGCTTTCGGGCTTTGCAGGCATCATCCCAGTACAGTTTTTTAGAGTTGGCGATCGGCTTTCCAGGGATAACAACCGATGCGGCTAAAAGCCGCTCGACTGTTATACCGGAGGAGCGGGAGGGGACACACCCATCGCCTCTCGCCATTCTCAACGGGCCTCCTATCCCATCGGGAGACCCAATTGACAATCCGCCACCTCTGGCGGCTAGGGACAGACTGGCAGGAGGCCGGAAACGGCTTCGTGCCAGTCTCCTGATTGTAAACACGGAAGCGACGTCATGGCGTCACTTCCCATTTTCTCGGCTGCCAATGGCGCCGGTTTTAAAATTCAGAATCACCAAAAACGGCAAACTGAATACTTTGAAGTGCAAAGAAGGGATCGGGGCACTTTTAGACCCCCGATCCCTCCATAAAGAGTACTGGTCACCACCTATTACTGTCACAAGGGATGTTTACATTCCTTGTGACAGCAATAAAAGTGATCAAAATTTTTTTTTTTTAAGCACAATTTATTAGTATAAAAATAAATAAAATAAACTTTTTTTTTTTTAAAGCTTCTCTGTCCCCGTGAGCTCGCGCAGCAAAGAAAACGCATACAGAAGTCGCGCCCGCATATGTAAATGGTGTTAAAATCACACATGTGAGGTATCGCCGCGGTCAGCAGAGTGAGAGAAATAATAGAGGCACTAGACCTCCTCTAACTCTAACCTGGTAATCGTAAAAAAAATTTTTTAAAGCGTCACCTATGGAGATTTTTAGGTACTGTAGTTTGACGCCATTCCATGAGTGCGTGCAATTATAAAGTGTGACATGTTTGGTATCTATTTACTCGGCGTAACATCATCTTTCACATTATACAAAAAAATTGGGCTAACTTTACTGTTTTGTTTTTTTAAATTCATGAAAGTGTCCCTTTTCCCAAAAAGTTGTGTTTAAAACACCGCTGCACAAATACCGTGTGACATAAAATATTGCAACAATCGCCATTTTATTCTCTAGATTCTCTGCATATATATATATATATATATATATATATATATATATATATATATATATATATATATATATATATAATGTTTGGGGGCTCTAGCAAAAAATACGGATTTTAACTTGTAAACACCAAATGTCAAAAATAGGCTTAGTCATGAAAGGGTTAAAGTATCCTTTTTTCTTTTTTTTTTAAATCTGCATTTAAACTTTTTACAGGCTTATCTGCATTATGCTTTTAATGTTTGGGTATAAAAAGAGCATCTTAGAAGGCCAGCAGTAGAGCCTTCAGTCCAGACCATTCACCAAATGAAAATATTTGTCGCATCTTAACCACTTAAGGACCAGCCTCGTTTTGGATTTTAGGTGTTTACATGTTTAAAACATATTTTTTTTGCTAGAAAATTACTTAGAACCCCCAAACATTATATATGTTTTTTTTTTTCTAACACCCTAGAGAATAAAATGGCGATCGTTGCAATACTTTTTTTTTGCACCGTGTTTGCACAGTGGTCTTATAAGCGCATTTTTTTTTGGAAAAAATTCACTTTTTTGAATAAAAAAATAAGACAACAGTAAATTTAGCCCAATTCTTTTTTGTATTGTGAAATATAATGTTACGCCAAGTAAATTGATACCCAACATGTCACGCTTCAAAATTGCGCCCTCTAGTGGAATGGCGTCAAACTTTTAACCTCAAAAATCTCCATAGGCAACGTTTAAAAAATTCTACAGGTTGCATGTTTTGCATTACAGAGGAGGTCTAGGGCTAGAATTATTCCTCTCGCTCTACCGGTCGCGGTGATACCTCACATGTTTGGTTTGACCACCGTTTTAATATGCGGGCTCCACTCACGTATGCGTTCGCTTCTGCGCGCGAGCTCGTCGGGATGGGGGGGGGTTTAAAAAAAAATTTTTTTTATTAATTTTACATTTTATTTTATTTTATTTTTACACTGTTTTAAAAAAAATTGTGTCCCTTTTATTCCTATTACAAGGAATGTAAACTTCCCTTGTAATAGAAAAAAGCATGGCAGGACCTCTTAAATATGAGATCTGGGGTCAAAAAGACCTCAGATTTCATATTTACACTAAAATGCAGTAAAAAAAAAGTCATTTATAAAAATGACATTTAAAAAAATATGCTTTAAGAGGCGTGGGGGGGGAAGTGACGTTTTGACGTCGCTTCCGCCCAGCAGTGTCATGGAGACGAGTGGGCGCCATCTTAGCCTCACTCGTCTTCAGGCACAGGACAGAGACGGATGCGATCGCCTCCGCTGCTACCGACGGCTCCGGTAAGCGGCGGAGGGCACCTGATCGCGGCAGGAGGGGGGGCCCTCTCCCTCCACCAATAAGAGTGATCTTGCGACGAATCCGCCGCAGGGACCACTTTTATCAGAAAGCCGGCCGCCGCACGAAAACGGGGATACCGGGGTTATGGTAGCTAGCTGCTCCCATAACCCCGGTATCCCCCTTCAAAGTTTGGACGTACATCGTCGTGCGGCGGTCCGGAAGTGGTTAAAATGAAAAATATGACCGATGACCCAGGACTGTTGAGCAGTTATATTCCTGTAGCTGGCAAGAATGGGACAACACTCCTCTCCCAAAACTCCAGCAACTGCTCTCCTCCATTCCCAAAGTGTTTTTTTATGTTTTTTTGCAAATTCTTTTTTTATTGAATTTAGAAAAGGGTAAAGCTCCGTTCACATCTAGGAGTTACTATTTTACAGGCGTTTTTTCTGGCGTGTTTTTGTACAGGCGTTTTGAAGTTCAAAAGGTCACCAATGTAAAAGAATTAAAACGCCTTTAATCTGCCAAAAAAGAGGCTCATGTAGTTTTTTGAGTGACGGGCGTTTTTCTTTAGGCGACAGAACTAGGGCTGCAACTAATGTTTATTTTCATAATCGATTAATTGGCCGATATTATTGTTTCGATTAATCAGTTAATAACCTTAGAAAAAAGCGTGGTGTATAATTTAGTCAATATGTAAAGTTTTAAAAAAAGGCAATTTATTCTTAACTGTGCAGTGGTAAATATAAATAAACAACTATATGGTTAGGGAGCAAAATATCTAATCCACTCTGAGCATAACAGACAGAAGAGATATACTCTATATACTATTAGAAGAGATATACTGTATATACTATTAGAGGATATATACTATTAAAGGGTGAATCTGGAAAATATCATCAGACTCGGATCAATTTTTTTTTTTATTTAAAAAACAAACAGTCTTCCTTTAAAAAAAAAAAAAGTAATTTTAAGAACTTTCGTTTGATTTTCTAGTCATTAGTGGGGTCAAATCGACGTTCATTTTCAACCACAGTGACGGGAAAATTTTAAAACAGAAAACTTCTTGGTGAAAGGAATTTTCAGACATTGTATGAGGTTTTCGTTCAGAAATTACATTCACTTTAAAAACAGAATGTTAAAAACAAGTGAAAATTTCAAACAACATTCTTTCATTCAGCGAATGTACCAATATTTTTCGTCTGAAAATTGATCCGGCTGGCCAGCATAAGGCTCAGTACACACCTATGCAGTTTGCTTTTGATTGGTTTCTGCAGTGCTTTTTGCTGTGCGTTTTGATTTTTGCGCACGTGATTTTGCATTTTTTGGGGGCCAATTTGTTGTTGGGCAGATTAAAAAACACAAATTGCTGCAAAAACGCATTGCATGCTTTTCTGCAGCTTCCCCATTTTAGTATATTGAACCAAAAAAAGCACCGTTTTGCGTTAAAAAAAAAAAAAAAAAAAAGTCTCTGACCCTTTCCAAATATGCAGTGGCTGAAAAAAGCATAGATGTGAACTTGTCCCATAGGAAACCATGTAAATGAACTGTAGTGCATTTCTGCAAAGAGCACCAAAAAACACATAGATGTGAACCAGGTCTGAGATGTTTAGTAACATAATGGGGTTAAAAAAACTGAAATTAGCCCTTTATAGTACAAAAAAAGCAGATAATCACTACTGTAAGGGGTTCATTTTTTTTTACTGTAGAACTGTGAAAGTAATATTTACAGTAGCGATTATTTGCTTTTTTTGTACTATAAAGGACTCATTTTAGTTTTTTTTTTTTTTTTTTTTTTTTTTTTAACCCTGTTATGTTACTGGCCGATCGATTATGAAACTAGTATTCAATTAACTTCATAATCGATTAGTTGTTGATTAATCAGTTGTTTCAGCCCTAGACAGAATGCTCAGATGTAAACAAAGTGCTATTGAAATGAATGGGATTTGCCTTGTTGGACATTTTTAGAGCTGAGGCTTAGAACAGAAAATCGCCCAAAAAATGCCTAAATGTGAAACAGAGCCTAGGATGTACAAAACAAAGCCTATTGGGCATACCCAGGCTTCAGAAAAAAAGACAAAAAGCAACAATAAAACCAAACGCAAACTTAAAAGTTGGTAACCAAGACCTAAGGTAACTACAACGTACTTTACTACGTTGTAGCATCCGTGGCCCTGTGCCAACATTTTTTACACCTGTTGCTGCAATTTTATTTCAAAATGGACTTTTGTCTTTAAAATGGTTCATTTTCTGAGTTTAAGCATTTGATATGTTTTCTATTTTCTATTGTGAATAAAATATGGGTTTATGAGCTTTGCAATTCATAGCATTCTGTTTTTTTGTAAATTTTACACTGTGCCCCAACTTTTTTGGAATTGTAGATTGTAGAAGGTTTTAAATGTCGGGATTCCATTGGCCACTATGCCCTGGGATCATTCCCAATGGTAACCTTTCTTGCTAACTACCTCTAAGGCTCGATTCACACAGGGGCAACACGACTTCAGCGCGACTTCAGCGCGACTTTAGCAAATTGCAACGCGACTTGAAGTCGCCTCCATGACAGGCAACTTCGGCTGTGGCCAATCGCAGGACAATCAGCTCTCTGGGAGGGAGGGGTTTGCCTGGGCAAACGAAAGTTTTTGCCTGCAAAGTCGCTTGACTTAAGAGAGAGATCCGACTTGGAGGCGACTTCCATTGATTTCTATGGTACAGGTTGCCTACCAAGTCGGATCCAAGTAGTACAGGGAGTACGCTCTGAAGTCGGAGCGACTTCAGTAGTGTCTATTAAGACGCTCCCATTCACTATAATGTGAATCTCTTTCTGGGGCGACTTTGGGCGACTTGAGGGCATACAAATTGGATCCCAAGTCGTCCCAGTGTGAACCGAGCCTTAGAATCCTTTTCTGTAACGTTGGGCCATCTGTTCTTTCAGTATGTGCCAGTTTATTGGATTTTCATTTTGCAAAATTCTCAAATGTTGATGACTTGATAATGACTTGATGACTTAAAAATTTTGTTTTCTTTTAACATTCAGTTTTGGAATGGATGGACTTTCCTTGAACAAAAAACACTTACACAGTGTTAGAAATTAACTTTTTACAGAAACATTTTCTGTCTTCATCAAATTTTCTCATCACTATGGATGAAAACAAAATGTTGATTTGACTCCACTAATGATTAAAAAATTGAGCAGACATTCTTCAAATGAAAACTTTCAAATAAAATTCTACTAGTATGTAGATTAATCTCAGAAGCATGGCAGACAGAATACATAAACCCGTGCTCACGCCCAGCTATGGAGTGTGTTTTGTATGGCTGGCTACTAGTCGGACCAATCCTAGGTTCTGCATTATTTTGCTCAGCTGGTAAAAAAAAAATTAAAAAAAAGTAAAAATGTAATATTTTTTCAAATAAAATAACTTCATCAATGTCTTTATATGTTAAACAGTGCTGCTGGCTAACAGCAATGCCCTTCAGCTACACAGGATTTTGGAGGGTTAGAGGGTGCTCATTTGCACATAAATAGCCATTAACAGATAAATTCCCAGAGGTCCTGAGTTGCATGTTAGCAGTTCTGACCTACTTAGCTAGTTTAAATTTGTTTTACGGAATTATTATAATGCCATGCCTGGTACTTAAACTTTGTGATTAATGCAAGCTTCACAAAACAATTAAAGCTTAATTATACAATTTTCTGTGTTCCTGTAGCATTGTTCTGATCTCATGAAACGGGATCTGGCAAATATTAAAAGAATTAGGACACTGATAACCCAGTATTTTTGCTCTTTATTGACTGTGAAGTAAAAGTTGAAAGAAATAGGAAGCAGTGATAGAAATGCACCCTGAGTTTTCCATACCCTTGTTTGTTAAAAAAAAGGAAATTTTATTTGTAAAGTTCTATATATTTTTTTTTTTCCTAACAGGGATATTTATTATGCTTAAAGGTGCGTTTTTATGCAATTTTGCCTTTGTATGTCTTTTACATTTTGTAGAGTTGCACCGAATGGAAATTTTGGTACCAAAAATTACAGTTTTAAAAAAATATATATATTTATATACGATTGTATTAAACTTTTTAATTAACCACTTAAGGACCAAGCCTCTTTGAGATTTAGTTAATTTTAAGTTAATTTTTTTTTTTTTTTGCTAGAAATTACTTGAGATCCCCAAACATTATACCGTATTTATCGGCGTATAACACGCACCCCAAGTTTAGGAGGGAATTTTAAGGAAAAAAACTTTTAGGAGGGAAGTTTAAGGAAAAAAAAACTTACATTTAAATGCCCATCAATGCAGCCTCATCAGTGTTCATCTGCAGCCTTTCCCCAGTGTCCAGTGCAGCCTTGTCAGTGCAGCTTTGCCCCAGTGCAGTCTTGTCAGTGCAGCTTTGCCCCAGTGCAGCCTTGTCCCCAGTGCAGCCTTGTCCCCAGTGCAGCCTTGTCCCCAGTGCAGCCTTGTCCCCAGTGCAGCCTTGTCCCCAGTGCAGCCTTGTCCCCAGTGCAGCCTTGTCCCCAGTGCAGCTTTGCCCCAGTGCAGCCTTTCCCCAGTGTCCAGTGCAGCCTTGTCAGTGCAGCTTTGCCCCAGTGCAGCTTTGCCCCAGTGCAGCCTTGTCCCCAGTGCAGCCTTGTCCCCAGTGCAGCCTTGTCCCCAGTGCAGCCTTGTCCCCAGTGCAGCCTTGTCCCCAGTGCAGCCTTGTCCCCAGTGCAGCCTTGTCCCCAGTGCAGCCTTGTCCCCAGTGCAGCCTTGTCCCCAGTGCAGCCTTGTCCCCAGTGCAGCCTTGTCCCCAGTGCAGCTTTGCCCCAGTTCAGCCTTGTCCCCAGTGGTCCGTGCAGCCTTGTCGCCGCCGACATACAAACGTTTCGTTTGTATTTTTAAACATGGCGCCGCGGAGTTCGGAGGGACTCGGGGGCGCTCGTTCAGCTGAACGAGCGCCGCCGAGGACACAGTGACTGGGCGGAGCCGAGATACACATAGCCGAGGCTTCTCGGCTATTCTCGGCGCCGTTCACAGGTCCAATGGCGGGACTGGGCGTGACTGTGAACGGCGCCGAGAATAGCCGAGAAGCCTCGGCTATGTGTATCTCGGCTCCGCCCAGCCTGAACGAGCGCCCCCGAGTCCCTCCGAACTCCGCGGCGCCATGTTTAAAAATCCAAGCTATGTGATCTGTCGGAGCGATCGCTCCGACAGATCACAAAATAGCGGGGATCGGCGTATAACACGCACCCACGATTTTCCCCTTATTTTAAGGGGAAAAAGTTCGTGTTATACGCCGATAAATATGGTATATTTTTTTCCAGACACCCTAGAGAATAAAATGGCGTTTTTCTTTTTTCAATACTTTCTCACACCATATTTCCGCAGTGGTCTTACAAGTGCAATTTTTTTGGGACTGGGTGCTTTAATTAAAAAATATATATATATATTTATATATATATAATGTGTGTGTGTGTGTGTGTGTGCATATAGATATATAAATTTATAATTTTTTACTTTTTATTTTTACACTGTCCTTTTTTTAAAGAAAAAAAATTGGCTCACTTTTTAGTCCTATTTCAAGGAATGTAAACATCCCTTGTAATAGGAAAAAAGCATGACAGGACCTCTTAAATGTGAGATCTGAGGTCAAAAAGACCTCAGATCTCACATTTACACTTAAATTTACACTTAAATGCAATGAAAAAAAGACGTCCAGAGTGCGGCTGGAGGGGGGTACTTCTCCTGCCGCCAATAAGTGATCTTGTGGCGAATCTGCCACAGAGACCATGTTTTAACCCAAAGAGGACCGCCCGTCGTTGCAGAAAATACCGGAGTTATGGCAGCTATCTGCTGCCATAACCCCGGTATT
This sequence comes from Lithobates clamitans, assembly GCA_037952925.1. Taxonomy (NCBI): domain Eukaryota; kingdom Metazoa; phylum Chordata; class Amphibia; order Anura; family Ranidae; genus Lithobates; species Lithobates clamitans. The sequence continues at coordinate 1,676,149 of JBBGZY010000376.1, read as the reverse complement.
CTACATCAAAGTACCGACGTACAGATACGGCGGTTTATGTTAAGTGGTTAATGTCATGAACTTAAATGCATATGAATTGTCTGCCATTATTGGCACCTTTAACGCAAGAAAAATGCATCCCTTTAAATTCCATGTATGTCTTCACACTGGTCTGTTGCGCTTCCATTGTGGTGTTAAAAATCCTGCTTGCTGCATTTCTGGTCAATTAAAAAACTTGCACCCTCCCCCCCCATTGAAATGTATTGAAAAGGCAGCAAGAACGCATCAATAATGCACGCGTGTTACCTTTTTGATGCAGTTTTGAGTCACATGATCTTTGAAAAACACACCATAAGCATAGTAAAGAAAAAAAGGCAACATTGTGGCAAAATCACACACATTTTTTGTGCACTATTGGCACCTTTTTCTCTTATTGGCAGAATGCAGATAACAACATTTATGGTTGATATGTTTCAACGGCCGAAATTTCAGTGCATTTCTAAAAATTTTAGTTCACTTTTTAAATTATGCTTTACCAGGTAAAAATGTAGGGGGAGAAATCTAATTGATAAGCTGCAATATATTATATTTTGATTTTGAATTTAATACTGCTTTAAACCCTTATTCACAGAGTGTGTATGTCTGTGCCCAGGAGTCGCAGGTGTATGCATACAACCACAAGCAGCAGCCTGTATTTCTTGGGACTCAGACTGGACCATTCATACATCTCCACCCCCAAATGTGCTGCTAGGATGTGTGGTTACATGCATTCAGCTGTGGCATCTGTTAGCCTGCCACCAACACACTAGCAGCCCATTCTTATCAGTTGACATGCATTATAGTGCCCATAACCCGCGTGCAGTTATGCATTGTGCCCAAGTTCTGCATTGCATTATCACAATACATAAAAATTATATTTAACTCTGTGGGATAGTGTGTTGTGAATTGTTGCAATCCAATGTACAGTGCGGAAAAAAAGTATTTGATCCCCTGCTGATTTTGTACGTTTTCCCAATGACAAAAATGATCAATCCTATAATTTTAATGGTAGGTTTATTTTAACAGCGAGAGACAGAATAACAACAAAATCCATAAAAACGCATTTCAAAAAAGTTATAAATTGATTTGCATCTAATGAGTGAAAAAAGTATTTGACCTTTTCGCAAAACATGACTTAGTACTTGATGGCAAAACCCTTGTTGGCAATCGCAGAGGTCAGCTGTTTTTTGTAGTTGACCACCAGGATTGCACACATCTCAGGAGGGATTTTGTCCCACTCCTTGCAGATCCTCTCCAAGTCATTAAGGTTTTGAGACTGACGTTTGGCAACTTGAACTTTTCAGCTCCCTCCACATTTTTTTTTATGGGCTTAAGGTCAGGAGACTGGCTAGGCCACTCCAGAACCTTAATGTGCTTCTTCTTGAGCCACTCATTTGTTGCCTTGGCCATGTGTTTTGGGTCATTGTCATGCTGGAATACCCATCCACGACCCATTTTCAGTGAAGGAGGTTCTCGTCCCTTTTTTGATGCGGTGACGTTATCTTGCCCCCTTAGCAGAAAAACACCCTCAAAGCATAATCTTTCCACCTCCATGTTTGACGGTGAGTATGGTGTACTTTGGGTCATCGGCAGCATTTCTCCTCCTCCTCCAAACACGGCACGTTGATGCTAAAAAGCTTGATTTTGGTCTCATCTGACCACAACGCTTTCACTCAGTCTTCCTCTGAATCATTCAGATGTTCATTGGCAAACTTCAGACGGGCCTTTCTTGAGCAGGGGGACCTTGCGGGCCCTGCAGGATTTCAGTCCTTCACGGCGTAGTGTGTTACCAATTGCTCTCTTGGTGACTATAGTCCCAGCTGCCTTGAGATCATTGACCAGATTCTCCTGTGTAGTTCTGGGCTGATTCCTCACTGTTTTTATGATTACTGAGCCCAGCCCTGATAGTCACCCTTTCGCTAAGCTGCTTGGTGATGGTCTTGTAACATATTGAAGCCTTGTGTAGGTCTACAATCTTGTCCCTGATTTCCTTGGACAGCTCTTTGGTCTTGGCCATGGTAGAGAGATTGGAATCTGATTGCTTCTGTGGACATACAGGTAACAAGCTGAGAATAGGAGCACTCCCTTTTGAAGAGTGATCATAATCTGTTTGCTACCTGTATAGAAGACACCTTGGAGCCAGAAATCTTGCTGCTTGATAGTGGATCAAATACTTATTTCACGCATTAAAATGCATAACCAATTTTATAACTGAAATTCGTTTTTCTGGATATTTGTTGTTTTCTCACTGTTAAAATATAGCTATTGTTAAGATTATAGAGTGATCATTTCTTTGTCAGTGGACAAACGTACAAAATCAGCAGAGGATGAAATACTTTTTTCCCTCACTGTATGCCTGCATCATTTTATTGTAATGCATGCTTTGCACTTTGGGTGTTACCAAAATTCAAAGGTGTGCAGCCAACCTCCCAGATGTTTTGTTAATTTGCTGAGTTTTTGTGTACCTTTTTTGGTTTTCACCATTTTGTAAAAAGGCACAATTTGAAGTTTACTCCAGTACAGTTTTTTTAGCTTTTAAATTTAGTAGGACTTTTAAAAGTGAAGTTGTGTTTGTTAAAGCTAATGATTTTAGTGTACTTTTTTCAAAAATTATTGTTTTTGATGAACCTCTTTTCATTCTACTGATCCTGCACTTTTAGAAATTGTATAGGTTGTGGATCTTTTACAAAATCTAAAATCTGTACTTGATAATGAGGGGAAAAAGTTAAAAAAATGCAAAAATGGTCTGGCCACCTAAGAAGATTAGAAGTGGAGCACATGGCCTGGCAGTGAAAGGATTAAAGCCAACCTTGCAGTAATTTCTTAGGTCCCTTTAACATATCTAGGTCCTTCCCCATCCTCATTAGCTACTTTAACCACTTGCTGACCAACATTTGTATATAAACGTATCAAAAAAGAATCTGTGCTCTGATTAATACCAAAACCAAACATCTAGCACAAAGTTTTAGATACCAAAACGTATGCAAAATATCATCCCAGCAGTGCTAAATATTAATAAACTTTAAAACATACAGGATATACTATCCACTCAAAACATTAGTATACATGTGAGTAATGACCATCTCTGTGCTCCTTGTGCTTCACACCGCAGACTTGAGTGACATATACTATCCACTCAAAACATTAGTGTACATGTGAGTAATGACAATCTCTGTGCCCCTTGTGCTTCACACCGCAGACTTGAGTGACATATACTATCCACTCAAAACATTAGTGTACATGTGAGTAATGACAATCTCTGTGCCCCTTGTGCTTCACACCGCAGACTTGAGTGACAACAATCAGTGATTGCCCATACACGATACAATTTTATGATCAATCTCTGTGAAAAAAGTCCAACAAACATGTATTCCCTTGTGAACAAAGATATTGTGAAATCAATGCTGTGTACCTACAATATTCGACGTTTCAGGGTTTCCCAAAATATCCAGAGGAGACACAGAATGATGAAAACACACTGCTTAACTGAAAGCCATGGTCCTCTTACCTAATGAGTGGCCATGAGCGCTTGTGGGTTTTATCCCAATATGCCGTAGGAAAGGTTGTTCTCGGCTTCATACCAGACTCAGCTCATAGGGTAAAGAAATACAAGAAAGAACCAAATCTCATAGGGCAGTATGCCAAATTAAAATACGTCCTTAAAATATAAGTTGTACAATCATGTTAAAATATCTTGGTATCAACATCTCATGAATGGCTGCAGCTAGATTCTATCCCACCAAGTCCTTCTGGCTAGCAGCCGCTATGTGTGACATCACAGCATGCACTGTCCTACGCGTTTCATGATACACTGAAGTCGTGAGGGGCACATAGGTGGCAATAGGTGTACTTTAAAGCCACATTCCAGGAATTATAAAAGGAACTACCCTTGAGATGGGGGAAGAGGAATAAGGTTATAAAGTTTGCCTTATTCTTCTCTCTGGCAGGCTCCCTTTATCTGTGTAGCCAGCCCCCCAAAGCCTCCTCCTGCTGGCAGTCGCACAGTGAAGTCATAAAATACAATGCAGAGTCACTATAGCTCTGCACCTTGAGCCTTTACAACCACTTGAACAGTTCATATTATGTTCTGTAATATGATTTCTGACGTGAAGGGAAATCATCCCAATAGGCTAGGACCAGCAAAATTTAAACCTGGCAAAAGGTTTTTGTAATTCCCAGCTTTATCCATATCCTTTATATAGGGTTTGGCTATAGGTACGTTTTAACAGCATGAATTATATTCTGCACTAATCTGACTACATCTATCAAACTGTTCAACATTCTCCATATGTGCAGTATATCTTTTTATATTTCCCAATTTAAAATGGAGACAATTAGTCTTGCTATGTGAACATGAGATGATTTGCATAATGCGTTTTGTTTTTTTGTGGGGGTGTCCTTTTTGTTTGTGCACAGTAATACCTCATTTGTTGCTTAATCCATAGATTTACTAAACAAGTGACCGCTTGTAGTTGCTCCTTTTTGTTTGCCTTCATTTTTTTTTCGGATGATGACCTTTTTTTTTTTTTTTTTTTTTGCCTGCTATGAATTTGAAAATGACTGACTGACAGCATGGCGCTCTGTGTGTGTGTGTGTGTCATAGCGGAGTATGCTTGCAGTTTCATGTACCATAGCCCATCAAATTCAGGCTAATGAATTCATAAATTCATTGATTATACTGGCTGTGGGAAGATTATGTGTAGACAGGCTCTGGGGGTGAGGGGGTATATTTGTGGGATGCCTGCCACATAGATACAGCAGCATCCACAGTGGTATTGCTTTGATCCTGTAGAATGAAAGGATGGGGGATCAGCTCAGGTCTAAATGAGATTACAGCTGGTTCGACTGCTTATCTGGTCTAATGCCAACTAGTGTGGCTTTGCACCTCCTGTGGGGTTTACAGCAGAGACTGTTTATCAAGGATCATCAATTTACTCGGCACATGCAGGCTAATTTTTTTTTTTCAGTCTGAGTGCGTTATAGGACAGTCTAGAAGCCAAAGTAATGAATGCTGCAGACAGGGTATCATGAGTTCTTTAGTTTGCAACAAACTGTTAAGGAAGGAAGCTTGTACCGTATTTGTTTTTAATTAAAATTGATTAATTACTATATTCTACCAGAAACTTGGTATTGCATGGAGTGCTGCATGTACTTGTCAGCTGCAAAATGTACTTGAACCTTAGCAAACCTTAGCTGTGTTAGACCCCTTACACACTGAGGCGCTTTTCGGGCGTTTTAGCGCTAAAAATAGTGACGGTAAAGCGCCTCTCGTGCCTCCCCAGTGTGAAAGCACGAATGCTTTCATACTGAGGTGGTGCGCTTGCAGGACGGGGAAAAAAAAGTCCCGCAAGCAGCATCGCTGGGGCGGTTTGGGAGCCGTGTTTACACCGCTCCCAAAATGCCCTGCCCATTGAAATGAATGGGCAGCGCTCCCAAAGCGCTCTGGCGGTGCCACAATGCAGGCGCTTTTAACCCTTCAGGCCGCTAGCAGAGGTTAAAAGCGTCCCGCTAGCGGCTAAAATTACAGTAAAGCTCCACTAAAACTAGCGGCACTTTACCGCTACTGTTTGTATTTTATCGTAGCATACAGAAAGGCAGTGCAATTGCACCACACTGCTGTACAGTAGAGTTGCACGATTCTGGCCAAACTGAGAATCGCAATTTTTTTTTCTCTCTCAATTCTTGTGGCGTAACATCTCACATTATACAAAAAAATTGGGCTAACTGACTGTTTAGTTTTTTTTATTAGTGCCCCCCCCCCCCCCCCCCCAAAAAAAAAATTGCATTTGAAAGAATGCTGCGCATATACAGTGTGACATAAAATATTGCAACAACTTTCATTTTATTCTCTAGGGTCTCTGCTAAAAAATATATATATACACACACAGTGGGGACGGAAAGTATTCAGACCCCCTTTTTTTCACTCTTTGTTATATTGCAACCGTTTGCTAAAATCATTTAAGTTCATTTTTTTTTCTCATTAATGTACACACAGCACCCAATATTGACAGAAAAACACAGAATTGTTGACATTTTTGCAGATTTATTAAAAAAGAAAAATTGAAATATCACATGGTCCTAAGTATTCAGACCCTTTGCTCAGTATTTAGTAGAATCACCTTTTGATCTAATACAGCCATGAGTCTTTTTGGGAATGATGCAACAAGTTTTTCACACCTGGATTTGGGGATCCTCTGCCATTCCTCCTTGCAGATCCTCTCCAGTTCTGTCAGGTTGGATGATAGACATTGGTGGACAGCCATTTTTAGGTCTCTCCAGAGATGCTCAATTGGGTTTAAGTCAGTGCTCTGGCTGGGCCATTCAAGAACAGTCACAGAGTTGTTGTGAAGCCACTCCTTCGTTATTTTAGCTGTGTGCTTAGGGTCATTGTCTTGTTGGAAGGTAAACTTTCGGCCCAGTCTGAGGTCCTGAGCCTTCTGGAGAAGGTTTTCTACCTGGATATTCCTGTACTTGGCCACATTCATCTTTCCCTCGATTGTAACCAGTAGTCCTGCCCCTGCAGCTGAAAAACACCCCCACAGCATGATGCTGCCACCACCATGCTTCGCTGTTGGGCCTGTTTCGGACAGGTGATGACCAATGTCTGGTTTTCTCCACACATACCGCTTAGAATTAAGGCCAAAAAGTTCTATCTCGGTCTCATCAGACTAGAGAATCTTATTTCTCACCATCTTGGAGTCCTTCAGGTGTTTTTTTAGCAAACTCAATGCGGGCTTTTATGTGTCTTGCACTGAGGAGAGGCTTCCGTCAGGCCACTCTGCCATAAAGCCCCTACTGGTGGAGGGCTGCAGTGATGGTTGACTTTCTACAACTTTCTCCCGACTGCATCTCTGGAGCTCAGCCACAACGATCTTTGGGTTCTTCTTTTCCTCTCTCACCAAGGCTCTTCTCCCCCGATAGCTCAGTTTGGCCGGACAGGCAGCTCTAGGAAGGGTTCTGGTCATCCCAAACGTCTTCCATTTAAGGATTATGGAGGCCACTGTGCTCTTAGGAACCTTAAGTGCAGCAGGAATTTTTTTGTAACCTTTGCCAGATCTGTGCCTTGGCACAATTCTGTCTCTGAGCTCTTCAGGCAGTTCCTTTTGACCTCATGATTTTCATTTGCTCTGACATGCACTGTGAGCTGTAAGGTCTTATATAGACAGGTGTGTGGCTTTCCTAATCATGTCCAATCAGTATAATCAAACACAGCTGGACTCAAATGAAGGTGTAGAACCATCTCAAGGATGATCAGAAGAAATGGACAGCACCTGAGTTAAATATATGAGTGTCACAGCAAAGGGTCTGAATTCTTAGGACCATGTGATATTTCAGTTTTTCTTTTTTAATAAATCTGCAAAAATGTCAACAATTCTGTGTTTTTCTGTCAATATGGGGTGCTGTGTGTACATTAATGAGGGAAAAATGAACTTACATGATTTTAGCAATTGGCTGCAATATAACAAAGAGTGAAAAATTTAAGGGGGTCTGAATACTTTCCGTCCCCACTGTGTGTATGTATATGTGTATGTGTATATATATATATATATATATATATATATATATATATATATATATATATATATATATATATATATATATATATATATCTCTATCTCTATCTCTATCTCTATATATCTCTATCTCTATCTCTATCTATCTCTATCTCTATCTCTATCTCTATATATCTCTATCTCTATCTCTATCTCTATATATATATCTCTATCTCTATCTCTATATATCTCTATCTCTATCTCTATCTCTATATATATATCTCTATCTCTATCTCTATATCTCTCTATCTCTCTATCTCTCTATCTCTCTATCTCTCTATCTCTCTATCTCTCTATCTCTATATCTCTATATCTCTATCTCTCTATCTCTCTATCTCTCTATCTCTCTATCTCTCTATCTCTCTATCTCTCTATCTCTCTATCTCTCTATCTCTCTATCTCTCTATCTCTCTATCTCTCTATCTCTCTATCTCTCTATCTCTATCTCTATCTCTATCTCTATCTCTATCTCTATCTCTATCTCTATCTCTATCTCTATCTCTATCTCTATCTCTATCTCTATCTCTATCTCTATCTCTATCTCTATCTCTATCTCTATCTCTATCTCTATCTCTATCTCTATCTCTATCTCTATCTCTATCTCTATCTCTATCTCTATCTCTATCTCTCTAGAGTGTAAATTCATACAATCAATTCAAATTTTAGACTGGCCAAAATAGAGACAGGAATTGTATGTGGCACTGTGATTTTATTAGAGTTTTTGACCTCTGCCAATAAAGCCTCTCTTCCCCCAAGCATGTGATCAAAGGTATAGGAACATTTCAAAATGAGTATCATCCTCGCTGAGGAGACAAATTTGTGTGGACTTAACTCCTAGTCATTTAGCCCAAAAACACTTGAAAGCTATCCCTACACTCTAAAAATTTCTCTTGTTCTCAATTCCTCCTTCCACACTAAACCATGTGGCAGGGCAAATTCTGCGGTGTCACTTATGGTATTTTGACAGCTGGGCACATGTAGCTTGGTGGATGCAGGCATTGTTCAGCTGAGAATTTTTCACCTGGCTACACTGAACAAAATCAACTGAAAAAATAATCACAGAAAGTACATTTTTAGACTACTGGGTTATGCCCCACCTTCAAGTGATTAGATGCTGACAAATAGCAATGCTTTGACTCAGCCCTGCATAACCCCGCCCACTCATTGTCTCAAATTTTGCTAGTGTTTATAGGTGGTAAACATTCTCTCTAACTAGAGTTTTCCTGTTCTACACAAATTACACTTGGGTATGTGTATCTCAGCTCCGACGAATCCCTGCAGTCTCGGCGCCATATTTGAATCTACACACGGCTGTGTATGTCGGCGATGGGTGCACAAAGCTGCACTGACATGGGGGCACGGGCAAAGCTGCACTAACAAAACTGCACTGGGGCATGGCTGCACTGACACTGAAAAGGCTGCAGATGGACACCGATAACGCTGCATTGATGGGCATTTTAATGTAAGTTTTTTTTTTTCTTTTAAAATTCCCTCCTAAACTTGGGGTGCGTGTTATACGCCGATAAATATGGTACTTCTGAACTGCCGAATGTTGCTGAGCCTTGGTTCTATGTAGCATAGAGCTGTACGATTCTGGCTAAAATGAGAATCACAATTTTTTTTGCTTAGAATAAAGATCCCGATTCTCGCGGCATAACATTAACTTTCACATTATACGAAAAAATTGGGCTAATTTAACTGGTTTGTTTTTTTTTCGTTTTTTTTTTTTTTTTTTTTTTTTTTTTTCGTTTTTTTATTGTTTGTTTGTTTTGTTTTTTTTTTAATTCATTAAAGTGTAGTTTTTCAACAAAAAAAATGTGTTACAAAGACCACTGTGCAAATAGTGTGAAAAAAAACTAAACTAAAAAGGGGGGGGGGTGATAAAATGCTTTTCTAATACTTTTACAACTATATAGTTGGGAAGAAGATGTTATGGAATACATGTATCAAGTTGTTCATTAGCAACCTCATCAACATTTCTCTGTCAACTTTAAATGGTCTACATATTTTATTATAATGAGAAAAAAGGTTTTGTGGCATTCCTATATATATATTGTTACTAAAGGGTTAACAGTGTCTTATACAATATAGGAGCAGAGGGGCATCTGCCTTAAATGAGTAGGAAAGATTTTTATTTATTTTTTCTGGCTGCCTGCTGAGATTTATCCATCATATTTTTGCCTGTTGTCTTCAACAGTTTGTGTTAACAAGGACATGTATCCAGTGGTTATTTGTACCATAAAATTCATGGCATTGCTTATCTTTGTGGTTGATTTTTTTTTTTTTTTTTTTTTATCCAGTAATTGACTTGCCCATTTAGGTTTTTCATAAGCAGAAGTATAATTTAAGCATAAAGTGTGCCTTTGCCATTTTTACCTGTGGCCTCAGATTTTTCCCATATCACGTTTTCAGGGGCAGGTTTGACAGAATGCTAATAGCTATGCCTATTATCCAGTGCATTCTTTATAAATAAAACCTCAGAAATTGGAATGTACACCCACCTAACTGCAGTATAATTGCTGCTGTTCTTGAATCTGTGACAAGCGTTTACATTTAGCACTTATAGGAAATCCTTGAATTTAATGTAGATAAGATTGTATCTAAATACGTGCAAACTGCTTAAGAAAATGTACAACATTGTGCAATCGTGGATGTATTTAAAGCGGAGTTCCACACAAAAATGGAACTTCCGCTTTTCGGAACCCTCCCCCCCTCCGGTGTCACATTTGGCACCTTTCAGGGGGGAGGGGGGTGCAGATACCTGTCAAAGACAGGTATTTGCACCCACTTCCGGTATAGACTCCCATGGGAGTCTATGCCTCTTCCCGTCCCGACCGCGCTGTCTGCTGGGAACACACAGCTCCCAGGAGAGAGCGGGGACCACTAGGGACGCGCAGCGCGACTCGCGCATGCGCTGTAGGGAACCGGGAAGTGAAGCCGCAACGCTTCACTTCCTGATTCCCTCACCCAGGATGGCGGCGGCAGCTGCCGAGAACCGAGCGGGTTCTAGGCGTCCCCTGCCGACATCGCTGGACCCCGGGACAGGTAAGTGGCAATGTATTAAAAGTCAGCAGCTGCAGTATTTGTAGCTGCTGGCTTTTAATTATTTTTTTTTTGGCGGTGTGGGTGAACCCCCGCTTTAAATGTGTTGGTAAGTTGGTGTTTTCTCCGTCCTGCGTATACTTTTTCATTTGGTGGTTGTTCACAGGCCTCTGTTGTGCTGCTGCCTCTCCCCTTGAACTCTGCCCCTTGTGGAGTAAGCGTGATACAGCTCACAACTTGTAGACCTTGCCTCAGCCTGCTTGATGTTTGACATTGTGTGTATGTCTAAAAGCCCAATGCTGTTTAATAAAACCTGATGGGAAAGTGGACAGGAGAAGAGCAGAACCTTGCTTATTAACCACTTCCATACCGGGCCTATTCTGGCACTCCTCTCCTACATGTAAAAATCTTTTTTTTTTTTTTTTGGCTAGAAAATTACTCAGAACCCTCAAACATTTAATATTTTTTTTTTAGCAGACACCCTAGGGAAATGGCAGTCGTTGCAACTTTTTATTTTGCATGGTATTTGCGCAACAATTTTTCAAATGCTTTTTTTTTTTTGTGAAAAGTTTTGATATAAGAAATAACAAAACAGTAAAGTTAGCCCAATTTTTTTTTTTGTACAATGTGAAAGATGATGTTACGCCGAGTAAATAGATGCCCAACATGTCACGCTTTAAAATTGCGCACACTCATGGAATGATGCCAAACTTCGGTACTTAAAAATCTCCATAGGCGACGCTTTAAATTTTTTTACAGGTTACATGTTTGGAGCTAGAGGAGGTCTAGTGCTAGAATTGTTGCTCGTGCTCTAACGCACGCTGCGATACCTCACATGTGTGGTTTGACGTTTACATATGTGGGTGGGACTAACGTGTGCGTTTGCTTCTGAGCGCGAGCTACTGGGGACAGGGGCGTTTAAAATTATTTATTTATTTTTGTTTTTGTGTTTGTTTTGATCGGGGGTGTCCCATCCCGTCGCCTGCAAGAACAATCAAGCGGCAGAACTGCCGCTATGATCGATCTTATGGTGCACAGAATCGCCGGCTGAAAACAAGGATATTTGAATAATGCCTGTGGCTGCAGGCATCATTCAGATTTTCCCACTAAAAGTCAAGGACATCATATGGCAACTTTGGGCAGGAAGTGGTTAACAGAATGGGCTCGCCAGTGGTTACTAGACACTAGAAGTCACCCAAGACCTTTTTTTTTGCCTACATCAACCTGGCGTCTGTCTCCCGAGAACAAAGTGGCCTTATTCCAGATGTTTTACAGCACCCTTGAGAGAGATTGAAAAATATGGAATGGAACCAAATCGGCTATAGTTGCCTATCAGTTTAAGATGATAAGAAAATACATAATTAATGTGAACTCTCGTTTGGTTGGTTCTCCTTTTTTTTAACAGTAAAAAAAAAAGGTTATTCATGCAAATTTAAAATTAAGAGGGGCAATGTGTCCCAATAAGTTGAATATTCTTGTATTTTTCAATTTGTATCAGATTTGGTGTGTAGCTTCACTATCAAATATAATGCTTATTAGAGCAAGCTGGTTTGAGACAAAGCTTTTAATTGGCCAAACAGAACTGTTGCAACCAGGGAAAAGCACACCTGCCCCGTGCCTTGATTTTCTTTATATCATTGCTAATTAGGTGTCATGGTACTTCTAAGCCACCTTTTATCATAAGCTTCACATGAAATAAAGACACCACATTATTCTACCTTTTTGAATATTACACTTTGTATGAAGACAGAATTGCAGCATGCCATCACAAAGTATTGATGAGGGCGGATGATTGTCTTTTTATTGAAAATTGTGATGATACTGCACCTGTGCTGTCATTTGAGACCAAACAATTATATCAGATGTTATACGCTCATGCTTTGTATTTAGGTCTCCTCCACCTAAGTGAAAAAAATTCTGCTAATAGACCAGAACAAGACTCAAATGTTTTGTTTATTTAAAAAAAGTGTCCAAGCATTAAAATATTTACATAGTCTAGATAAAGTTTATCTAAAAAAAAAAAAAAAAAACTCCTACAGCTTTAGTCACACAACTTTGCTGCAATGAAGTAGGTCCCACATTGTGCAGGCAGAACAGCAGTACAGATGATCTGACTAGGACACGCCCCCTCCTCCTTCCTCCTCCATGGAGATGTTATTTTACTGATTGCACTGCCTGTAATATAATCTGTGAATGGGGGAGATAATCTTGTGAGTGAGACTCTCCCTCATTCACAGATTTGTGTTACATGAAATATAATTCACTTTTCTCAATGGAGCAGAAGGAAGGAGAGGATGTGTCCCAGTCAAACCATCTGTACTGCTGTTCTACCTGAACTTAGCTCACGCAGCACCAGAAGTTCATAGACCGTGGACAGGCATTTGTGCAGTGAAGAACTATTCAGGATCCAGCTGCCTGCACAAATTGGGACATCCATAATTACATTCTTCATTACAGGTAAGTGATTCGACTAGAGCTGTAGGGATTTTTTTTAAAGCTAACCTTCAGCTTAAGGCTCGGTTCACACGGGGGCGACTTGTCAGGCGACCTAGCCGCCTGACAAGTCGCCTCCCGTTCTGTACAATGGAACCGTTCTAATCGGAGCGACGCAAGTCTCTCCGACTTAGAAGAAAGGTTCCTGTACTACTTTGGGGGCTACTTGCATAGACTTCTATACAGAAGTCGTCTTACAAGTCGCCCCGGCAGTCGTGTGCAGGTCGCCTCGGTGAGGCGACCTGCAAGTCGTGCCGCGTCTAGTGTGAACCGGCACTTAAGCAGTAGAGCCCCTTTTACAATTGTACGACTTGTCCTGCAACTTGGGACTACATAGTCACATGACACATCGTACCCCATGATTTCCAATCAGTATCATTCTTATCAGTGCGACCTCAAGTCGCAGCAACTTCAAAGTAATCCCTGATGTGACTTGAGGGCCATAGACCTCAAGATTACAGAGGCATTGCTTCAAGTCACATAAAAATTGCACAACTTTCATGTTGCACAAGTGTGAAAGGGGCCTAAAAGAGCTATTAAAATGAGCAATTACTGAACTAGCCAAATAATTGCAATGTAAAATCCATTCTTTACCGCTTGCCGACCGCCTCACGCTGATAGACGTCAGCAAAGTTGCGCCAGTGTGCAAAACAATGTACACGTACGTCGCTGCGTCATCCGCGGCTAGCGAGGGTGTACCCGCGGGTCCTGCAGACTCTGTCTGCTAGTGGCACAGAGAGGCAGAATGGGGAGATACCTAATGTAAACAAGGCATTTTCCTGTTCTGCCTAGGAACATGACAGGGATCTACTGCTCCCAGTGATCGGAAGCAGTGATCTCTGTCATGTTCTAGTGAGCCCATCCCCCCTACAGTTAGAACATGCTGAGGGAACACAGTTAACCCCTTGAACGCCCCCTTGTGTTTAACCCCTTCCCTGCCAGTGACATTTACACAGTAATCCGTGCATTTTTATAGCGCTGATCGCTGTATAAATGCCAATGGTCCCAAAATGCTGTCAAGTGTCTGATCTGTCCGCCGCAATGTCGCAGTCATGATAGAAAATCGCGGATCGCCGCCATTACTTATAAAAAAAAAATTATAAAAATGCCATAAATCTATTCCCTATTTTTGTAGATGCTATAACTTTTGAGTAAACTAATCAATATACGCTTATTGCGATTTTTTTTTTTTTTTTTTTTTTTTAACCAAAAATATGTAGAATTCATATTGGCCTAAACTGTGGAAGAAATGTGGTGTGTGTGTGTGTGTGTATAATTTATAAATATATATTTATTATTATGGAAAAAAAAGACATCAATTTTGTTTGGGTACAACGTCCCAAGACTGCGCAATTGTCAGTTATAGTGACGCAGTGCCGTATCGCAAAAAATGCTCTGGTCATTAAGGGGGCAAATCCTTCAAGGGCTGAAGTGGTTAAAGATCACAAAAAATAACCCCTTTAAGGACTGGTTCACACCAGCAGCCACGATGAACTAGCGACCGCTGTTGTGTGCTGGGAGGACACTGCGCTAAAGTGCTGGCATATCACATGGTTTACTTTTTCCCCCTTTCCTGACCCAGTAGGAAACGAGGCACCTTTTACTTGTATTTGTTTTGGTTCTGCACTACTGTAGGTTTCAGTCTAACAGCTTAGAGACACCTGCTTTGTGCTTACATTAGATGCTGACAGGTTTCAAAGATTCTGGTGCAATAGAAAGTATTAGCAAAAAGATTTTGGTATCATTTTTGTAAACTTTGAATACAAATTTCTCAGCATTTCTCAGCCTTTTTTTCAGTCATGACACCCTTTAAAGATATCCAAAATCTCAAAGCACCACAGTTTAAAATGTAAAAAAACACAAATGTTGGTTAACAGTCAGGAAACCGAGCCTGACGCCATATGACGTCCTCCCGGAATGCGCCAGCACGATCTGTCACCCGCTGTGTCCACTGGATTGATCCGTGTACCAGCCGCTGCCAGTACCATGTGATTGCTGTGACCAATCACAGCAGACCACATGACAATTGTACACAATAAATGGCTCTTTTATTCGTGCCATTCATTTTGTACAATTGTGTTGATTTCTGTAATTGGCCACAGTGATCACATGGTACAGACGAGGCCTATTGCAGCCCATCTGTCCCATGTGATTTAACTGGCCAACCACAGAAAACCACAATTGTAAACACTAAATGAATCAGTCAATTTAGTTCAGTAAAAATGGATGTTTATAACAGTGACAATCGCTGGTATAAGCAAACCTAATGTGGCACTCCTGGCTCCTCTTATTCAATTGCCCCCATAGCATTTGCTATGGGGGAACTCATGTGGGCTCGATCCCAAGCCACACACGCTGCCTGCATCCGTATACACACAGCATGGCCCCAACCACCTGTTGCTCTTGCTCCCTCCTCACAGGATTTGACTGACTACAGCAAGAGCAGGAAGTGAGAGGAGAGAGGGACTACGAGCACAGTGCTGGCTTGAGTGCCGACTCGAGTTAGTTGACAGAGCAGCACTACCTAAACATTTTTATTATCAATGCGGGGAATGAATTAAGGTAAAAAATGTTTAGGTTTAAAGTCATAAGGAACCTGGTGTTGGCCTTAAGAGAAGGGATTAGCACAAGGGTAACCTTGGTTTGCTGCTTCTCCTTTTGTCTAGGCCAGAGGTCTCAAACTGGCGGCCCTCCAGCTGTTGCGAAACTACCCATGAGGCATTTGCAAGGCTGATAGTTACAAGCCAGGCTGAGGCATGATGGGACTTGTAGTTCCGCAACAGCTGGAGGGCCACCAGTTTGAGACCCCTGGTCTAGGCACACGCTTGGGTAAATCAGACTGGTCTTTATTGATCCTTTTCTTTCTGTTGTACAGTTATTACCTTATTTTAAATTTATTCAAGTCCGCTAATCTATTGGTATAATCTGCATAAGCAAAGATTTAGTATTTTAGAACTCTGTATATATGCTTAGGGCATTTGGTAAGTGTAAACCAAACGCATGCTTATGTAGTGACCTAACACCATACGTCTAGCAGCTTTTCAGTGCCTCATTCTCCTCTGTTATCATTTGTATACAGGCTTTGACTTTACAAGGCTGTTCACACAATTTAATAAAAGTAATGTAATAATTTTAATATACGCACAGAATTGGGTTGACCAAAAGATAAATGGAAACAACAATGATGGCACGTTCCCCCAGATTGTTTTTAATAAGCATGTTATTTAGTTCATCAGCCTACCGCAGTAATGCTTTGAATGTGGCTCTGCCAGACAAATTTGTTAATGCCTTTTTCCCCTCCCCCCTTTTCAGGGAACATTGATTCCCTGCAGACATATCTCTATTAAACCTCTAGAAAGTCACAACTTCCAAATTAGATTAAGTAGCGAGCACGGTACTAGAGGAATCAAAGAAAATTGAGTGTATTATTGAATTCATGCCACATTGTCTGCAGAAGGGAGATGCTTTGTATGGCTGCAACGTTTGTCCTTACTATACTAACAAAGATGTGGCCACAGTCATGTAATATTTTGTAAAATGCATTAGGAAATCTTACGCACGTCCTGTTGAAGGAGACACGGCAATCTACGTCCCCTTTCTTTAGGAATTTAGGTATACAGCTTATCCTTGGAATGGGCATTTTCTGACTTTTTATGTAATTGTTGGGCTTTCTGCCATATGGATACCTAGGCCTTTTAATATAGTGTTCCTAAATTGCATTTTATAAGAGATGATGCAGCTAGGGTGGGGGTGGAATTAACATTGCTGATGTGTGAAAGAGTTGTACATATTTTATACTTGTTGACGGTTATTTGAAGCTGGTTATATGTTGGCTTTACAAATATATTTTTAAGATTTGCTTTTAAATCATTTAAAGCATGTTATACATCCTTGTTTCCATTTCTGCCTGTTAAGGGGGTTTTACTATGTATACATGGTGCAATTTACATGTGTTTCCATGCAACTCACATTTTGTTAAAGCACTGTACAAATTCAGCTTGTCGGACTTTCAAAAAGCATGCTTGTGATCAAAACCATGCCGTTAAATGTAATATTTGGGGGCAACCAAGCAAAAGCTAAGGGTAGGCACACCAATAAAAAGCTTGTTGTGAAGTTCTTTAACCACTTGCATACAGGGCATTTTCACCCCCTTCCTGCCCAGACCAATTTTAAGCTTTCAGCGCTCTCACAATTTGAATAATTACTCAGTCATGCAACACTGTACCAAAATTAAATTTGCGTCCTTTTTTCACACAAATAGAGCTTTCTTTTGGTGGTATTTGATCACCTCTGGGTTTTTATTTATTCACTAGTGGGATTTTTTATTTTTTGTGCTATAAAAAAAAGACTGAAAATTTTGTGAAAAAATGCCCTTTTCTTTGTTTCTGTGATAAAATTTTGCAAATTTAGTAATTTTTCTTCATAAATTTTGGCCATATCTTCAATAAAAATAAAACTAGTGTATATTATTTGGTCTACAAGCCATGATGCCAATCATTAAAAAATTATCACACCTGATCACTTCTGATGTACAGAAGGTCTATCTCATTTCTTGAGACACTAACAAGCCAGGAAAGTACAAATACCCACCAAATGACCCTTTTTTTGGAAAGTAGACATTCCAAGGTATTCTCATCACATGGTGCGTTTTTTGAAGTTATAATTTTTATTTTTTTTATTTTTTTACAAAATTGTCATTAACAGGTTATTTCTCACACAGCATATGCATGCTTGCAACTGCACACCAAAACACATTCTGCTGCTGAGTATGTCGATACCACATGTGAGACTTTCACAGCCTCGCCACATACAGAGGCCCAACATGCAAGGAGCACCGTCATAAAGAAACGCCCACAAAATGACCCCATTTTGGAAAGCAAACACCCTAACGTATAATCTATGAGGCATAATGAGTCTTTTGAATGGTTCATTTTTTTTCCAGAAGTATTTGGAAAATGTGGGAAAAAAATGAAAACTCACCTTCTCATTCGTTCATTGACAGACACAGCGCTTCCTTATTCAGAACCATAGAGTTATATCGCCCCCTACAGGAGTAGGACACTAGGCAGAAGGAAGACTTGGCTATGCCCATGGCCAGTCCTAGGTGATATACACCCCCCTCTCTGCTATCGGCCTTTAGTTTTTTTTCTGCCTAGTCAGGAGTAAGGACCTAGTTCCCTGCTGGGATCTCTAGTCCTGGCAAATGTATATTTTTGTTTGTTTTTATCTTGGATTTTTTCCAGTGAGATCTGCAATCAACTGCCGGACTGGACGACGGGCTAGACATTTGATCCAGTGGTCTACCCAGTCTGGCCAGCAAGCGCGTGCAGACTGCAGCTACACACTAGGTCGGCGGGGACATAGCCCCACTGGATGGAGGCTGGCCCTGCGAGTTAAACTTCTCGCAAGGTCGCATATGACCGGATCTCGGCTCGGGTCTTAGCTTCCCTCATGGTCGACAGCCCCCCCACTTCAGTGGCGAGGAGTTTCTCTGGAGCGGTGCCCCCCTGTTCCTGGTATGGTGAGTAAATGTCCCCCCTCTCCTCTTGGTGGGTTTGCGGTTGATGCAGGCTCCTCCCCAGGTCAGTCGGTCCTGCAGGTTTCCCTCCACCCTTGCACCCTCTCTTCCTGGGGTGGATGATCCCTGGAGGTCCCCTGGTAGCCCCCCTTTCCCCCTCCCTTCTCTATATGGGGTAGTGTGTTGCCATGATGGATACTGGGGAATAGGGTTGAGTACTGGTGGGCAGGGGGTGCGCGCCGCCAGGTGCAGTGCTTACCGGGGGCAGGCACTGGGCGCTCCCCGGGGGTCCAATGCCCGGATCCTTTCTTTCTCTCTTTTACAGGGGTTTTCCCGGGTGGGGTCTGTGTCAGCCTTGTGTAGCGCGGCCGGCGGCCATTTTGCCATAGCCAGCGTCTTTTCCCCCTAGTGCCTGCTGAGGTCTTATGGCTGGCGGCCATGTTTGTGTAGCTCGGCGGCCATGATTTGTTTTTTTTTGTTTTTTTGTGCTCAGGCAGCAGCGGCCATTATTGTGTAGCTAAGACAGCATTTTTAGCAGGCGGAAGCTCCTCCTTTTAACCCGGTGTTGACTCGTGTTATCCCCTTCCTCGGACGCCATGTGTATACGGGTCTACACCTGAGGCAGCAAGCAGTACGCTGGTGAAGTCTACTTCCAGGAAGGTATATCATTGGACGTGGAAAGTGTACATTTCATGGTATGAGTTAGTGGGGTTTCACCCATGTCCCTTTTCGGTGGCTAGGATTTTGACTTTTCTTCAAAGGGGCGTTGAAAAGAATTTGGCCTTAAGTACCATCAAAGGCCAGGTGTCGGCTTTGGCTGTTTTCTTTCAACGCCCCCTGGCTTCGCATTCCCTGGTGCGTACCTTCATTCAGGGGGTGCGACATGTGGTTCAACCGGTGCGATCTCCCTTGCCACTGTGAAACTTGAATCTGGTGCTCTCGGTTCTACAGAAGCCTCCATTTGAAAATATTTAAGAAATTCCCCTGCTCACTCAGCCACCAAGAAGGCCACCTTCTGTGACAGTCACCTCTGCTCGCAGGGTGTCGGAATTCGTGGCGCTATCCTGTCGCACGCCCTACCTGGTGATTCATAAGGACAAGGTGGTTCTTCGCCCTTGTCCTTTGTTCCTTTCAAAAGTTGTTTCTGATTTCCATTTAAATGAAGACATTGTGTTGCCTTCCCTATGTCCCAGGCCGCAACATCCATTTCTAGATGGATCAGACAGACTGTGACTCAGGCCTATTCTGCCAAGGGTCGGGTTCCTCCCTTCCTGGTGAAGTCGCACTCTGCTCGAGCGCTGAGTGCCTCCTGGGCCTTCCGTCATCAGGCATCAGTGACGCAAGTGTGCAAGGCAGCCACCTGGTCGTTGGTGCACACTTTCACAAAACTTTACAAAGTGGATGTGCTGGCATATGCGGATGCCTCCTTTTTGGCCACAAGGTTCTGAAGGCTGTGGTCCAGAGGTTTTTTTCCCTCATGAAGGGGTTTACTTGCTGTTCAGGTTGGGCTCCAGTTGTTCTCGTTGAGCTCCAGATTGTCTGTCTGGTTGGCCTGTTTTTTTATTGGCTGCCCCACCCCTCATGTTTTGAACTGCTTTGGGGAGATCCCTATGGTTCTGAATAAGGAAGTGCTGTGTCAGTCAATGAACGAATGAGAAAATAGGATTTTTGACTTACCGTAAAATCTGTTTCTCTGAGTTCATTGACAGACACCGCACCCACCCCTCTATGGAGTTTTTAATGCTTCTGACACTGCTTGTGACAAAACTGAAGGCCTATAGCAGAGAGGGGGGGTGTATATCACCTAGGACTGCCCGTGGCGTAGCCAAGTCCTTTTTTTTTTTTTCTACCTAGTGTCCTACTTCTGTAGGGGGGCGATATAACCCTATGGTTCTGAATATGGAAGCGCTGTGTCTGTCAATGAACTCAGAGAAACTGATTTTACGGTAAGTCAAAAATGCTTTTTTTTTTTTTTTTTTTTTTTTTGCACAAAGTTGTCCATTTATAAGATATTTCTAACACATAGCATGTACATAGCAAACATTGAACCCCAAAATAGACTCCTCCTACTCCTGAGTATGGCAATACCACATGTGTGAGACTTTTACAAAGCCTGGCCACCTACAGAGGCCCAAAATTCTAGGAGCATAAATTACACATCTCATTAACTGACAACCTATCGTTTTTGAAGGCCCTTCATATTTCTAACATAGCATTTACATACCAAGAATTACACTCCAAAATAAATTATATTGAGGAAAGGTATTACCTGTGGTTTTAGTAGTGTCCAGGCAGCAGGCTGAGATGTGCTTAGCGACAACAATAGTAATTATCCAGGCAGCAGACAGGAATATTGTCTATAGTCAGCACAAGGATATCGTCAGCACAGCCAAAGCATTTGTCCATAGAAATTGTCCAGGCAGAGACAGCCAGCACAGCCATAATATTGGTTCTGGTACACGGTTACCTGCAGACACTCATTATTGTACCGCTCTCCAGCCCTTCATAAACATACTGCCTCTTGCTACAGCTAATTATTTCCTTAGTCCAGGTAACAGGCAGAGGCGTGGTCAATTTATGCGGCAGGCAGAGGCACGTCGGCAGTAAGTCAGCAGCTGGCTGAAGGTCGCAATCAGGTAAGACCTGTGCACAGGGGTAGAGGCTTCGCCCACCCAAATCTCTATGAAGCCTCCATCCGGAAAAACATTTCTGGAGACCCTTACATGTGAGACCCCCTGTGTACTACAGTAGCAGGGCACTAGATCAGTCCAAGAGGTAAGCAAAAGCATAGTCCATAAAACAGGCCAGGATCAGTTCATGTGCAAGCAGTAGGCAGACGTGTAGTTAATAAAACAGGCCAGGGTCAGTTCTCGTGGCAGTGGCATGGTTATTTGAGGAAGCATGGGAAATGATCAGCACAGATTTTGAAAATGGGGAAATGGTTAGGAATATGGGCTAATATTTTAGGGATGTGTGATAGTCGAAAGCATTCACCAGTGCAACGGCTGGGTTTGGAGGGACACTGCGGACAAAGGTAGCTGGTATCTCTTTAAAATCCTTTCTTGCTACTTACTCAACATCTTTTTTGGCGTCTTCAGCCTCCTTCAGATGGCGGAATGTTGTCCGAGAAGTGGCGCTCATGAAGTCAGCTAACGGCATCAGAGCGAAGGCTTCCTGGGGGGGGGCGGGGTCCTTGTTGGTATATTAGGGATGTGACAACTTCTTCGTTGAATTTTAGGAAGTGTGGCAGGGCTTTCCGTGGATTTGGTGTGAATTCAAATGAATTAGATTGCTACTTTCTTGTACCAGAAACGGGACCTCCTTATTGACAAATAGGGCTGACCCCCTCCCCCCCATGTAGCAATTGTAATCTTGTACACATGTTGGCTTTTCAATGGGACCTTGTCTTCTTTGATCTTCAACTGTAGTGTCATCATGGATGGTAGACATCATGTACACATTCCTAATATCCTTCCACCTCAAGGCCAGCACTTTGTTGCATCTCAAAATTGATCTTTCCCCCCTTTGCAGGTTTGTATTCACTATAGCTTGTGGGAAGCCCTTCCTATTCTCTCTGGAGGTTCCGCAGGCCAGGGTTTCTGCGAGGTGTAGGTGTTTAAAAAGGGGCAGGCTGGTGTAGAAGTTATCCAGGTATATATGGTAACCTTTCTTCAACAGTGGGTATGCCAGGTCCCATACAATTTTATCAGTGCCCATGTAGGCTGGGCACTCAGGGGGCTGAAGCTGGGAATCTCTTTCTTCATGTATGCGGAACGCATACAGATATCCCGTGACTCTCGCAAAGCTTATAACATTTCACTCTGTATTTGGCCCTTTTGCTAGGAATGTATTGTTTTCTTCCTAGCTGGCCTGAAAAGGGTACCATGGACTCATCTACAGATATATGCTGATCGGGGACATAGAGTTCTGAAAATCGTTGGGAAAATAAATTTGAGTGGGCGAATTTTATATAACTTATCATAATTTGGATGATTGCGGGGAGGGCACTGGGCGTTGTCGCTGAAATAAAGGAAGCACATAATTTCGAAACGGAACCTGGCGATTACAGAAGAATAAATGAGCATGTGGTGGATGGGGTTGGTGAACCAATAGACATGTCCTTCATTTTTTTTTGTTAGCCTCATGTTTATGGTAAGGCCCATAAACAATTTGAACTCCCCGGGTGTAAAATCTCTCCACTCAAACGGACGGGCGTATGATGATTGGGGGTTGTTGGCAATATGCTGCTGGGCATATAAAGTGGTCTGGTCCACGATGAATTGCAGCAAAGTGTTTGGGCAAAAATAAATAAAAACAATCGATTTCTGTAAAATTTTGGGTATTGGCCTGCACACCTGTCTGTGCGATGAAAGGGGGAATTCTTGCTGATCCTGAGTCGAAAGGCAGCCTTGTTGGTTTGGCAAGACCATCTGGGAGATATGTAGCGGCCCAGGCTCTTGGGGGATGGGACACTCCAGTGCTGGTAGCTGGGGGATTTGAAGTTCCTGTGCTGGCGTTTGGGTATGATGCTGTGGCAGCGCTGGTACTGGGCCTGGGCATTTCTTGTGGTCTTTCGCTGGCGGTAGTGCTGGTACTGAGCCTGGGAATTTAATCCTGTGGTATATTGCTGGCGGTTGCCTGATTTCCAGAGCGCCGTGCCCTTTTGTGCAGGATCCATTCTTCCTCTGACTCATTTGCCGATCCACTGCTATCAATTGGTTCAAATTCTGAATTTGATTCAGAATCGGAATTTGGCATTTGAATCTGATGAGAACTCCCCACTGCTCATCGGTCATAGAGAGGATCTGGAAAGCCTTCTCACTGGTAAAAACTCTTTTGGGCATTTTTCTGATGGGCTGTGTGAAGGGTGACAGACGGGTGGCAGGTGACGTTCACTGATAGTTGACAGGTGACGGTCACTGATGGCAGTCTAATTGTGACCGGTGCACTTTATGGGACTGATAGATGAGGATCGCGGATGGGTCACTGACGGGTGACTGATGAGTGTGAGACGATGGTCACTGGGTGAAAGGTGCACCACTGATGGCAATCTCTGATGATGACAGGTGCGCTTTATGGGCACTGATGGGTGACAGGTGCACTTTTTTAAGCACTGATGGGCACTTGTGTGACAGCTGCAATGGGGAAAGGAGGGGGGTTGTGACAGGTTCTCTCATTTTTTTTTTTTTGTTTATTTTTTTGTGCGTGGTGTTGGTGCAGACACTACACAGATCGGTAACTCACTGCTCCTGCCTCTTCTCTCCTCACACTGGAAACGGTGTGTGAGGAGAGCCGAGACAGTAACTGGTAGTAACCGCTCTGTGTTTACATTTAGTGATCGGCAGTGAATGGATCACAGCCGATCACGTGGTGAACAGCCGCCAGCCATTGGCTGTTTACCCTTGTCGGTGACGCCGTGTCTCGGGGACTCACTGACAGTGCAGGGCTGCAAGCCACGATCACGCGCATTCCCTGTTTGAATGGGATGACGGCGGCCCAGACGAGAGCCGCACTGCCCCACTGTCGTATGACGGTGGGCGGGCGGCAACTGGTTAAAGCATTTGTTAACCGAAAAAAGAAAACAATGGATCCTGCTCCATTAAAGCATGTTATGGCAGTGCTTGTGCTGTGTCATTTGGCCCCCTGTAACACCTAAGAAACCTGGCTTAACATAAGGAAATGATTCCGGGCGACTGCACTTCCAAAGATCCAATACCAAGTGTTAGAACATCATGAGGACCGATACTGGCATATTCCCAAAGTATGTGCATAGTCTCGAATGAACGTCAATGGCGACAAAAAACTGCCAGTTTCTGTCCTCCCCTATGTAAACTGACCACGGTGTTTCATGGCTGCTGATCCCTGACACCGTGGTTCGTTTACGTGCCTCCGTCAATAGCCCTGCTATTTGTGTCCTCCCCTCCCTACCTGTCAGCTCATGACAGTGCAAAACCCCCTCCCCCACTTCCCTCCTGCTGCTTGCATAACTGTAACATTTATGCACCATCAGCACTGTCTCCTATTGCAGTGTACCCTTCAGTGTGTGTGATTTATAAATAATAACAAAAAACATGTTGTAAATGCCTAATTTAAGAGCGACGATCCACAATCACGACCGGCTGGCTCGCTCCACCTCTCCTCTCTTCCTCCCCTCCCGACTGGTGTCAGTGGGGGAATCCCGACCCCTCCCACTGCATCTGTCAGAGGAGGAAAGGAGAGAGCTGGCCAGTTATGTGATCGTGGATCTCGGCTCTGAAATTTGGGTGTTTATACCATTTTTTTTAAATCTCACACAGAAGAGGACACTACAATAGGAGACCGTGCTGATAATGCATACATGTTAGAGTGGCCTAACAACCACTTTAATATATGTTCTATTTGCTATTTTTTTTCATCTCTTTTAGAATTTAGGCCTCCCATGTACAACTCAATAATGGGTAGGATACTGGCATCACTTGCATCAATCAGGCAGTGTAGGGGTTAACTGATGAGCATTAATGTGCTCCATGGAAGGATCCTTTCAGAGCACTTGTTCTAATACTCGGCAGTGAATAAGTCGGATAGAAATGTTGTGGCAAGTTAAGTGTCAAGTAAGTCAGTGACAAGTAAATTTCTCTTCACTTGAGTTGTCAGATGTGCTTATCTAAGTAGCATTTTTAGTGCAGGCCATGAGCAAGGGGGGGGGAGTGTAATTTGCTGGTGTAAAATATCCAACTTTTATATTCTTCTCCTTAATGGCTACAGATATTTAAGTTGCATGTCGCTGTGCATACTATCTAAGAACTTGCTATATGAACTTTGGACTATTAAAAAAAAAATTAACATTTAAATCCAGGTATTTAGGAATGTCTAAGTGCTCCTTTTAATGAAATGTGATTTGGTATGTTCATTGTTTTTTGGGGGGGGATATACTGAGTAGAAGCATATAAACGAGAATATAAAGTGGGATATTTGTGTTCTTTTGCAGAAATATTCACAGTCGCGCAGTCCAAGGACATGGGAATGCAGGCATGCAAGCACAGGCATTGTCTGTGGCAAAGGAGCGCCATCTAGCTGTCGCTGCTGCTCTCTGGAGAAATTTCTTCCCTTTCTTGAAGAGTCTGAGACTTTCCCAAACACCTCCCTCCCAGCTAGCTGACACGGCAGCAGGTCTGTGCTCTTTTCCCCTATTTCCCTAGATCTTTTTATCTTCTGTCCTATTTTACAGTTATTTTATTATAAAGATAATTGAATGTTTTTTAATAATTTCTCCTAATTATCTATATTCACTTGGCATGGTGTTTATCCACGACCTGTTTTTTTTTTTTTTTTTTTAAGGCTACACTCTTCTGGCTTTGGACATACCTAGCAGTGCCCCACCTGAGCTTCAACCTCAGCCTGTTTTGTCAATGATGCAACTATTTGGATGGGATGACATGGTCACTCCCCAGCTGGTGTCCCGCTATCTGAGCCATCTAATTGCAAACAGGTAAGATAACATTAATGGAATTATAATGTGATGGAAGTCATACTTGTGCTTAACCTTCAAAAAAAGTTTAAGTTCTTCTATTTAGTGCAATAAAGTCTTGGTAAAAGTTTTTTTTTATGCTAAGTTACACAGAGCTGTAAAGCCAGCCATAGATGAAGTAATTTTTCTTTCCTGCAACAACAAAGAGCAGGAAAAAAATCGCTTGATTCCCCATCAGCACAGTCAGGAATCCCACTGGTGGAGCCGTTGTGTTCACCCAGCGGGGGGGGGCTGACCCCACTAGGTCAAGCTGGTTGTACTCAAGCTGATCGATCAACTTGGGTACATTCAACCTGCCCATACACGGTTCTAATCTTGGCCAGTCCCTGCTGAACCGGTCTAGATTTGAACCGTCTATGGTCGGCCTAAGAAGGCACACTATTTGCAAGTGCACATTTTAACAGTTTTGTCACCATAAATGACAGGAACTTCGCTCTTGTTAAAGTTGGTAAACAAATCGCATTTGATTCCAGACCATTGGTTAAAGCACCATGGGAGGTATAACCTAAGCCCTGCTTTATCTTAAATAAAAATGATAAAAAGAATCCCCTCTGTGCAGAATGTTTTTATATAATGTCAAATAATCAGTAGTTAGGAGTTAACTGGTGTCATAAGTCAGCACACCAGAGCTGTGCTTTATCAGTCAGACATCTTCAAGTATACTATTCCCTGTAGTAATGAGGATACCTTCTCTTCATATGTCCAAATCACAATTCACCTGAATCATAGAGAAAGATTACAGTAGGCTCAATGTCACAGTGATTGTTTAGAGGACAGGCAGATTTTTCATCTTCCGTTAAACAACTAGGGCCACATTTTCTGTCAAGTAGCAGACAGAAACTCATTTGTTGTGATGCGGTTACTCTGTAGCTGTATGTTATTTATAACCCCACAACAATTTCTTTGGTCATGAAGGACCAATGGCTCAAGGTTTTAGTCTTGAGGCTTTCAGCATTGCCCTTTTTTATTTTGGCTTGTATATTTTGAGAAATATTGGACAAAATACGTGATTTGACAGGATCAGATTCATTAGCACATAAATTACAACCTCTATGGTGAACAGTCTGTAGTGCAGATGAAGCACATACCTATTGGTACAGTCTGTATAGAGGTGCCCCTATACCCACTAATATGAGGTGCAGTATTGGCCTGCATTGTGTGTGTGGGGGCTTTAGTTGGCATCTCTATGGGCCTGTGTCGACTGGCTGCTGTTAGCTTCAAGCAGGTTTCGCATGCCCAAACAAGTCAATGGAAATGGAGTCACTTGCAGCAGGTCAAATGCAGTTAAGAAGGAACCGCAGATCCAATGCACTAGTCTGAATTTTCTCAAAAGTATTTCAAACCAATGCCATCCACACAAACTCAAAGGCCCTAAAAGATGCAACTAAAGTACCCGTGTGTGTGTGTGGTGTTGGTCTCTATTTGGTTTGTCACACAAGTTATCCTATTTGCATTCAAGGTTTGATAGTTGAATTTACTGCTGAAGGACACAAACTGGTTTCTACATCTGTTGTGAACTACAAATTCAAGCATGTCCTACCAGACAGATGCTGACAAGATGTGCCGTGACTTCAACTTCCACAACAGCTGGAAGGCCACACATCGAACACTGCCGCTGTAATGTGTGCTAACGCGGTGACAGCTTTGAAAGATTGCGCAATCAGCCATTTATATCATCACAGCTAGGAGAAATTAAACTTCTGTAATGCTCATTAAGCAATTATTTAGCCTATAAAGATAGCTATGTAATTAGGTCTCTGAAAGTGAATGTGCTAGTCAGACACTATCAGGTCTGTTTAACAGCACAGTGTAAGGTGCGTAGAGATGCAATAACTCCTAGAAACCAATCAGATTTCACATTTCATCAGTTTCATCAATTTGAGGCTATGAAAGATGTCCAGATTGGATACTGCATACCATTTTTGCCCTGTTATATAAAAGTCATTGTCTAATTGTGGTGTTTATGTCGCTTTATAGCTGCGTGAAGCTTGAGTAACATTGAAAAGCTTTTTAATTACATTTTATTCCCTAGAACATTAACGGAGGCTCTCAAAGGCATTGGAAATGCAGCTTATCAGGCCCTGTCAATCAGAACATGGAGTCGATGTGTTTTGCAGATGTATGTTGATCAGCCAGTGAGTGGTACGATTCGGACAGACACTGAACAATGTAAGTCTTATGCCTAAAGAATTCTCCTGCAGTAGTTTCCATTTTGGGCCTGTTTAGACCTATGCATGGACATAGGTGTGTGTGTGTGTGTGTGTGTGTTTTTTTTTGTTTTTTTTTGTAGCATTGGGCAAGTGCATTGTCATGTGTCAACATGCGCTTTCTTTGTGTGTTAACATGTTGTTGCCATGCCTTTTCAGTGCATTTTCACTGTAGGATCTGGAGTGGATAGAGTCAACGGCTATTAACGGCTATTAACCAAGGTTTGTTAGCCATATTTTTTTACAGCCACCAGTCAGTTTTCTTGTAAAAGCGATCCTAGCAGATAATTAGCCACTGGATTGCTTTTACAAGCAGTGGGAGGGACTCACAGAATACACCCCCCCCCCCACCCCCCCAACAACAAAAGATCACGCTCTAGGCAGACATCTCCTAATACACCCCACCTGCTGATGGTAACAGGGGCTGGCTCTGCATGTAGTAGGAATGAATCGAAGAAAAGGCTGGACAGTGGCTCTTAACACCTTTTCTGATGACAGTTTAAAAATTCTTCTGGTACAAAGACATCAGAGGCACAGGATCAATGAAAAGCTGACATGTTTCACACCACTAATGGGGTGCTTAGTCATAGCTGTTGGAAGATGGAATGACCGTCCATATATATGGGGATGAGATAAAGGTTGATCAAACAGGAAATCCCTCTTATAGGCCACCTACATGGATTCGTCAGTCCAAATTCCTGGGTAGGTGTATGGGATATCTTAATAAACTTAAACATGACATCCCAAAATAACCTGATAGATATACCAGATGCATTGTGCAACACAAAAATGCATGATGAAAAAACATAATATGTAAATATTCATACTGCAAATACTGCAAATATTCATAAATGCATATTAAAAACATGAGTTTATGGAAATAAAACACATTAAAACACTGTCTCTTGGTTTTTTCTGTGTTTGTTCTATGTAGCATAGAGTAACTGGAAAGAAAAGAATACAATATAATCAATATATATATATATATCAGTGTAATGCAAAACATGTTACTGATTCCGGTACTACTATGTACATATAGCTGTGATAATCACAGCATGGGAGGAATAATATAGCTTTAGTCTGTCAATAATCATATTTAATGGAAAAAAATCCTTCAAATCTCAGATAAAGAGAGGATCCCATGGGGACACGCAAACAGGAAACTTATGAAAACAAAGCTGATGGGGATATGCAGACTAAGTCTGCATCGGTATATGAAAAGATAAAACCAGTATACAGGTAGGGGTTATAAATGGAATTGTAATAGCGTTTCTACAGGAGTGTCTACAAAAATCTACATGTATGGCTACAAATAAATAAAAATTACATATAGTGTAAAGGTTCCAAATGAGTTGAGACACACACACACCCCTAACACACACACACCCCCACACACACACACCCCCACACACACGCACACACACACGCACACACCCCCACACACACGCACACACCCCCACACACACGCACACACCCCCACACACACGCACACACCCCCACACACACACACACCCCCACCCCACACACACACACACCCCCGTCCGGCCTTTTCTGTCACTTTTTGTTTACATATTAAATGTGTATAAAAAAACCAACAAGGGTTAACGCTGCGCTAGAAACCTAATTGATAAAAATGGGTTCTGTATTTTTAAAAAATTAACCTGATATCGGCAAAGCAGCCAGCATCAAAGAGTCCGATACAAGAACATAGGAATATACATAAAGCGCAATGTATCATGAAACCGTGCCACAAAGTAGTGATATATTAGTTCACCAAAACAATCCAAGTGTAAAATTGGTGAAAATAATCATATTAAATGCCAAATACTATCCAGGTGATATTGATCACAATAAATGAAAATAAAACAGATGTATGAAAAGTCCGATCACACACAGTGCAAAAAAAAGTCCATAAGCATAATAAGGAAGCTGATCCAAGAATTGTGATGAAAAGAATCCAGTCTCCCAAAAGTTAAATGCACCCAAGTGAGTAATGAGGCTCCTTACCGACTCAAATGACCACAGGTGGTCTCACCAAGCATAGGGGATGTTAAGGTCTCCCCACAACCTATACCGGCATCTGTAATGTTGGCTACATCTGGAAGTTCAATCAGATAAGTCAGCACCTCCCAGCACGTCATGAGGTTAGATACTTTATTTACTCCCAAGTATTAGGATTACACGGTAACTGGGCTCCACCAAGCTACAGTCTCTAAGCAGTATTGATCCTCACTAATTTCTTGAGGAGGCTCCTCATATTAAAACCTTTATTTTTTGCTCGAAAATTGCTTAGAACCCCTAAACATATATTTTTATTTAAAGCAGAGGCCCTAAACAACAAAATGGTGGGTGTTGCAATTCTTTATATCATACAGTATTTGCGCAGCGTTCTTTCAAACACAATTTTTTTGTACAAAAAAACTTTGAACTTTAATGCACAAAAACACAATACCCAATTGCGCGGTGAAATACAAAAGATGATGTTATACATAGTAAATAGTTAATTCTATTATGCATAGGTGACATTTTAAAATCCTTTAAGGCTGGGTTCACACTAGTAAGAATTGGATACGGGTTTCTCCGCATGCAATTCGCATGACAGGAGATTATGACCGACTCTCTATGGAACCGGTTCACACATCTCTGGGGCGGCTGCGGAGCGGATTGCACAGGGGTCCTGTGCGTCTTTGGCTTCATTTCAGATCTGAATTCAGGCAAAAATTCGGGCTTGAAACGGAGAACAGGGACGAACCGGACCCCTGCTGTGAGCTGCATACGATCTTAGTGTGAACCCAGCCTTATGGTTACCACTTTAGATTTACACAGGAGGTATGGGGCTAGAATTACTGCCCTTGATGTGATGTTTGCGGTGATGCCTCACATGTATTGTGGGATCGCTGTTTGTGTGGGACTGATGCATGCGCTCGCCTTTGCATGGGGGGGGACTGTGTAAACATGTTTAAAGTATAACTAAAGGCAAAACTTTTTTGGAGTTTTGAATAGTGTGGAGATGGATTAGAACATCTGTCAGTTGTTTATTGCTGCCTGCATCTCTGTTGGGGACATTAACCCTCTCCATGAGTCCTGTTTACCATTATCAACAAAAGTGAAAACAAGCAAAAGTCCAAAATTTTGGGCTGTCCCAGAACGAGATTAGTGAGGATATCTTCCAACAGGGACACTAGTTCTGGTAACCCTGATAACTACCAGGGATTGCTTCATTTTAAAGAGATTTCCTGTTTTATCTATGGGACAGGAAGAGAAGAGAAATCTCCCCAATGGGACACAGATGACAAAAATAAACCATACAAGGGATATCCCGCCCTTACTTAAAAAGTTTTTACCTTTAGTATCCTGAAACAAAGAGCGCACACACCTACAGGAAGTCCACAATGGCCAACAGAAGTTGTTCTGATATCTTGACTATAAGACCTGAATAAAGGACACCAATTTATGCAACTCTGTAATGATAAATAAATCAATGTATATGTTAAATGCAAGCTGTGTAAGCAGCTAAATTTTACCTGGTAAAAAAACGATTTACTTGCGCAAACACTATGTAACCATGAACACTCAGAGCCCAACAGGTGGGCACATAAGTCTAGGAATAGGCTAATGGCGGCAGCTGTCCTTAGAGATAGGCCAACTCTGTAGGGTAGAAACAGGAAGACAAAGCAGGAAGTGCCACCTGAGTGGCAAGGGGCTAACATCAGGGGCAATCAAAGGTTTAACCTGTGTGTGCTTTCCTACTGTGTGGGGATGAACTCCTGATTAGCAGGAATCACAGATCTCCCTCTCCCTTGCTGACAGAACAATGGTCTGCCTTGTTTACAAGACAGCTGTAATGGCATTCCCCCGAACAATCGCGGGTGGCCAGCGGCCCGCGGATTGGTTCCCGCTGTGTCCAATTACAGCGGGAGCGTTGCTCTTGCGCCACGCGCCCACCAGAGCCGATGGAAGAGATCATGTACAGGTACGTGATTTTGCACTAAAGGGCTGCCCTGCTGCAGTATATGTATTTGGGTCCTTAAGCTGTTAATAGTGAAATTAAAAACACTCACAAAATAGAAGTATAAAACATGCTCATCTGGTGCAGAGGGGCCGCTCTGATCCATCCTACCGACATCGCGATGCGCCCAGGAACACTGGAGCTGTTGTGAAGCTGGATGGCATTCTGTGACCACAGGGAAGCAGGAAAAACCACAATGGAGTGCAGGGCGGATGTGACGTCACTGGAGGCGGGGAGGCAGCCAGAGAGCTCACAGGAAGGTCAGTCTGGTCTACTGGCCAGTAGAAGGAGCTGAAGATCTGAGCGCGTAGCCTGTTCTCTTCCTGTGTGCTCTGTGTTCGCCTCCGGTGACGTCACATCTGCCCTGCATTCCATGGTTGTTCTTCCTGCTTCCCTGTGGTCACAGAATGCCACCCAGCTTCTCCACAGCTCCAGTGTTCCTGGACATAGAGAGATGACGGTAGGATGGATCAGAGCGGCCACTCTTTGCACCAGATGAGCATGTTTTATACTTATATTTTTTGAGGGTTTTTAATTCCATTATTAAACTGCTTTGTAAAAATACTACACTCAGGTGGCACTTCCTGCTTTGTCTTCCCCTAAATTTTAAACTGGTAGCCGTCTCTAGCTGTTCCTATACAGTAGTGCTGCAGTGTGAAAGGAAGTGGCTGTGCTGACAAAAGGCATGCTGATGGGGAGGGAAGTGTTGGGGAAATCGGTTTGTTTATTTTATTGGCTCTTCAATTTAATCTTGTTTTTGGTTTGAGTTCTGCTTTAAGAATTTTTTTTTTTTAGTGTGTTTTTTATATCTATTTTTTAGGTTCAATGCTATGAACTTACAAACTAAAATTGTATTAATTATTTTTCTTTTCCAGGGAGATATTGCATATTTACCGCTTCCCAAATGCACTA
This sequence comes from Lithobates clamitans, assembly GCA_037952925.1. NCBI lineage: Eukaryota > Metazoa > Chordata > Amphibia > Anura > Ranidae > Lithobates > Lithobates clamitans. Next base: position 1,642,890 of record JBBGZY010000376.1, on the reverse strand, counting down.
TAGCCAAAAGATGGCTACAGTGCAGTGTCCAGCCGGTAATTGGCAATTATGACAGTGGACTTTTAGCCTTCGTTCACGCTGAACTGATTTGTCATGTGATTGGACAGGCCAAATCGCAGCTTATTGCCGACTTTGTGGCACCGCACCAATTTGCAAAAGTTGTTCCTGCACTAAGCCACACAGATGTCTTTCAAGTTGCACTTGAAGTTGCATGGACATGGTGCTTTGAAATTGTGCAGCTTCAGATGAAGTCGCACAATTTTCAAAGCTGTGCTCAATGTGAACGAGGGCTTACACTGATAATCAGGGCACTGATCATCATTGTCCTGATTATCCATGAGCCCCAACAGTGCTGCCTATTGGTGTCCATCAGTGCTGCCTCAACAGCGCACGTCACTTATTTGCAAAATTTTATAACTAAACCTTTTTTTTTTTTTTAAGTTTCAGTCTTTTTCTGTTTGTTTAATAAAATATTAAAAACCCAGCGGTTATTAAATTCCACCAAAAGAAAGCTCTGTGTGGAAAAAATGATAAAAATTTCATATGGGTACAGTGTTGCATGATCGCATGAGATGTAATGAAATTTCAGCGGCCGAAAAATTGTGTTTTCGGCATTTTTCTGTTTAAGAAAAAAGGTGCTGATAATGGCACTGAAAATGCACATGATTTTACCATGATTTTTTCTGCGATTTTTACTGTGCTTATGGTGTAATTTTCATAGGTCATGTGACTCAACCACATCAAAAAGTAAGGTGCGTTATTGATGCTTTCTTGCTACATTTTCAGTGCATTTCAACGAGGAGGTGTGTTTTGGTGTGCTTTTTTTTTAATTGACTAAAAATGCAGCCAGCAATATCTTTAACACCACAACGGAAGCGCAATGGACCAGTGTGAAGACATGCATAGAGTTTAAAGGGATGCATTTTTCTTGCGCTAAAGCTGCCGATAATGGTCGATAATAAAGTCATATTCATTTAAATTCAGGGTATTAAAAAGTTGAATATGATTATAATTTTTATATTTCAGTTTTGGCGCCATAATTTCCATTCGGTGCACCTTGAATCTTGCAACTGTCATTCAAAGTGAACGCTGAAAATTGGCCTGGGCAGGAAAGGGGTGAAAGTGCCCAGTAGGCAAGTGGTTAATATGTACTACCTTCAGACAGCAGCAAAAGTCAGATGGTAGATGAAGTCTGGGAGCATCAATCATAAAACATACAGAAACATAATTGTAAATGGTTATTAAGAGATTATGCAAATACTCTTAAGCAACCTGTATTTTATACAAATACCTTGTTGATATAAAAGGCATGATTTCTGGTTTCATTTTCATTTTACAGCGTTGATACTTTCAGAACAGCTCACAGAACTAACCCGGTTAATATTCAAGCTGCCTGAAATAGAAAATCTGTTTGTTAAAGCTCAAATCGAACCAGCAAGTTACAAGCAGGATCCAAAAAGTGCACTTCTGCAGTTTTTCCAGGTAATATCACCACACACCAATATATGCAATATATTGCAACACACAAGCAAAAAATATTCAACGTATGGCTTGTGTCCTTAATAACTGACCTCTTTGTTCACCTCTTTATTTAAATTTAAAAAGCACTATGGTGAGCAATATGAAAACCCAAGCCTTTTTTTTTCCTATTTTTTTAGATAGTTGGCATAGTGTATAGTGGCCTGGAGACCTTGTCAGAAAAGTCTGCCATGGTGTCAAAATGCCTGGAGTATTCTGGTGATATCCTAAAATATGTCAAGCCTAACCTGAGTAAGAAGGGGCCTGTGGAAGGGATGCAGATTACGTACCGTACTGTAGGTAAGTGGGAAATTTCTCCATTCATAGACAATTTGTCTTACCGTAGACTGATGAACAGCAAGGCTTTTGGAGATACTTTTATAACCCTTTCCAGCTTTATGCAAGTCAACAATTCTTAATCGTAGGTCTTCTGAGAGCTCTTTTGTGTGAGGCATCATTCACATCAGGCAATGCTTTTTGTGAAAAGCAAACCCAGAACTGGTGTGTGTTTTTTATAGGGCAGGGCAGCTGTAACCAACACCTCCAATCTCATCTCATTGATTGGACAGTTGGCTGACACCTCACTCCAATTAGCTCTTGGAGATCTCATTAGTCTAGGGGTTTACATACTTTTTCTACCTGCACTGTGAATGTTTACATGGTGTGTTCAATAAAAACATGGTAACATTTAATTCTTTGTGTGTTATTAGTTTAAGCAGACGTTGAGTGTCTATTGTTTTTGTGACTTAACTGAAGATCAGATCACATTTTATGACCAATTTGTGCAGAAATCCATATCATTCCAAAAGGGTTCACATACTTTTTATTGCAACTGTATATGATGTACCTGTGTAATAGTAAAATACTGACTTTTAGTATCTGCACTGTAAACCTTTCTATAACATTTGATGCCTTGGTACTTCTACTGTATGTGATATGGAATTTCCTATTCAGTGAACAAAGAAATGCTCCTATTTGTCACTTAAAGTAATAATTCTTGGCTGACGCACCATGAAAATGTGCATAGCTGTTTTTTTTTCAGCAAGAGCAATTGGAACTCTGAGAACATAGGAAACTTTCAGGCGTAATGCCTTGGTTGTGAATGTTCAACCTATGCTTCATATGAGATGTGATTTAACTACAGAATAAGTCACACTGATTGACTCCTGAGGGTATGCCAAATGTGCAGGTTCTGCCGCTGTTTTATCTTCTTTCTTGTCTTCTTTCCAGGATATCTTGTGCGGTACTGGGCATCGATTCTGGCCACTTCCAAAGCACAGCAGCTCCTCTTCCGCATCATCGATTACCTGCTTTTACCACATGCTTTGTTCCAACAAGATAAGGGTTTGCCGGCAGCTATGCTGTCTGCTGTAAAGGAGAGCCTGCCTCTTTTTCTCCAGGTACAGGTTTGAAACATGCTGGAACAGTGTAGCAGAATGTGTGTTCCACAGTGACTGCTGAAAATGTCTCCTTATTTGGGGAATGCACAGTGTAGTCCAGTGTCTGAAGTGTACGTCTGCCTGCGTATTTCTCTCTAATATTTGTTTAGCTACTAATGGCTAAATAATATATTTGTGATAAAACAGCAGTATAGGTGTTGCCATCATTTTATTGAAAATGTTTTTGCTTTTTTAATCAGAGACCATATACTGTATGTGTAGAGATAGAGATATATATATATATATATATATATATATATATATATATATATATATATATATATATATATATATATCTATCTCTAATCTAGATAGATAGATATATCTATCTTATCGCTATCTATTTTTTTTTTTTCTTCCCCTCCAACTAAGATTTCAGTTTGTTCTTATGAGTTGTACAGTCTATAGGTCACATCAAGTGTGGAAAAGGTTCTGAAATGATTTATCTTTGTTTCATTTTTTTACATCACAGAAACCTGACATTTTAACAGGGGTGTGTAGACTTTTTATATCCACTGTAAGTACCTGTAATAAATAATTGCTTCTTTTGTTGCAGAGGTACTTGAGGAGGGGTGTTTAAACTTTCACCCCATTTAGTCTTCAGGTCACAGCAAAAAAAGCAGTTTCTCTGGATGGAATTTGTTTTTTTATTGCTTGAGCATCAAATATTCACAATCTTATTTCTTAGTCCTTATTTGTCCACATTAGAAGCAATAGTGGCTTCAGAACTTGGAAACATCAGTGTTCTCTTGACTGAGTCAACTGAGGGGACTTTATTAAGTAGGTACCAACCAATCTGGGACACAAGCAGTAAATGATTTTTTAGAGGCAAGATGCTTTAAGCAAATCTAAACCCAATCACAAAAATGCTCATAATGTGCAGCTTTCATTAAAAGCATACCTGGTGATTCTGCCATGAAGGTCCTTGTTCATGCTCCTTAACCACTTGCTTACTGGACACTTAAACCCCCCTCCTGCCCAGACCAATTTTCAGCTTTTAGCGCTGTCACTCTTTGAACGACAATTGCACGGTCATACAACACTTTATCCAAATGAACTTTTTATCATTTTTTTCCCCACAAATAGAGCTTTCTTTTGGTGGTATTTGATCCCCTCTGTGTTTTTTATTTTTTGTTTAAAAAATTTTTAAAAAACGCAAATTAAAAAAAAAAAAAAACACAAAACCGTTTTATATTTTGTTAAATTTTGCAAGCGTAATTTGTCTCCTTCATTGATGTGCACTGATAGGCTGCACTGGGTGGCACTAATGGGCAGCACTGATCGGCACAGGTAGGTGACACTGATTGGCACCATTGGTGGGCATTGATAGGTGGCACTGATTGCTGGCACTGGTGGGCACCGATTCGTGGTACTGTGGGCACTGGCAGGCGGCACTAGTGGACACAGATGAGATGGCTGTGCATCTTCCTCTTCAGGACCGATGTCCCCTGCACAGAAGCCGGTGATCTGCTTTTTTTTCTCCTCGCGCTGTCAGCGTGAGGAGAAAAAAAAATGATTACCGATCTTCTGTTTACATCACGTGATCAGCTGTCATTGGCTGACAGCTGATCACGTGATCAGCCCCTCACTCTGTGATCACCCGAATCTCAACTTGGTGATCACAGTGCGCGTGCAAAGGGGAGGACGTCTATTAACGGCCTCCTGGCAAAGTAGGTCCGCACTGTAGCCATAATTCGGCTATAGCGCGGATCTGAAGAGGTTATTATTCAGGATTTTTTTATAGCGCCAACAGTTTGTGCAGCGCTTTACAACATGGGGCCAGACAGTACAGTTGCAATACAATTCAAAACAGGAAGGATCAGGGAGCCCTGCTTGTTAGAGCTTACAATCTAGAAGGGAGGATCAAGTGGAACAAAAAGGTAATAGCTGTGGGGATGATCAGATGGAGTAAATGAAAATACAGTTGTTAATTGTGGGTAGGATAGGCTTCTCTGAAGAGAAGGGTTTTTTAGGGATCATCTAAAAGATAATAGAGTAGGAGATAATCGGACAGATTGGGGTAAGGAATTCCATAGGATTGGAGAGGCTCTGGAAAAGTCCTGCAGGGAAGAGGTGATGAGGGAGTTATGGAGCAGGAGATCTTGAGAAGAACGAAGACAACGATTAGGTTGGGATTTTGAGACTAGGCTAGTGATGTAGCTAGGGGCAGAGTTGTGGGTGGCTTTGTAAGTAGTTGTTAGTATTTTGAATGTATGGGTTTACAACTGTCTCCCATTTGTTCTCCTGCATGAACACCCTGTCACACACTTCTGAAGGAGACTGCAATTGGATGCGCCAACACAAATGGCCCAAGAATGGTGCACAAAAGGAAGCTAGCCCTGATAACTCTGGTTTGTTTTTAGACATGAAGAGGCTAAAGGAAGTCGGCAGCATTGAGATGCAAAAAGGGTCATTTTTTTTAATTTTATAAATAAAATGGTTTCATACATAGAAAATAATATACAAAAATTGAAGCAGCTGTGCATTACAACCTATCAACTATGATATTTAATTTTCAAAAGGTTAACTGAACAAGCTGAACATAGAAGCTGATTGTTTGCCATGTATAGTTGCTCAAGATTTTGGCTGCTCCAGTCTTGATAACTTCCCCACATAGTGCTTTCGCAAACTAAATGTCACCCAGCTAGGGTTCAGATCTACTTTATACTGATCATATGGGTATGTAATTGTATAGGTAAGACTGGCCAAAAATGCGAACACCTATGGTCCTGCTGCTTGGCCTTTTATTAGAAATCACAAAAACTCGTGAATGCAGAATATATCATTGTGGTTTGAGCCACCAGCCTGCTCAGCTTGGTCATGTTTGCCTAAACATAACATAAGAATAAAATGTACAAATTGTAAATCTATTTCTTCTTTTCTTTATTTTTTTTTATTTTAGGGTTTGTCCATCATATCGCGTCAATCTCAAGTACAAGCTTCCTATGTAAAACAGCAGCTAAAAACCATTATTGAGCAATATTTTGGGAGATTTTTGCCCAGTGTTCCTCAAGCCCCAACTGCTGGAAGCCATCCTATACTTTTAGCCTTGTGTGATTCTGTTCAGAGCCCACATACTGCCATCCTTAGAAAAACTGTAATGCAAGTCATAAAGTAAGTATTTTCTGTCCCCTTTTGTATACAAACTCTAAGGCTCGGTTCACACTGCCGCGACCTGCGGTGTGACTTTGCCAGACAACTTCCTGTCGATTTGAGTACTGCTTGATGTAACTTTGAAGAGACTTTTCGTAAATGCCTGGGTAATAGGTACAAGTCTGATAGAAGTGGCCTTGAAGTAGTACAGGAGCCTTTTCTAAAGTCGTAGCGACTTCAGTAGTGCTAATTAAGACAGCTCACTAACATGGGATTTCACGTCACGCAACTTGGGGTCTCACAAGTAAAGAACACCAGATATCCACGCTTAGGAGAAGAGAACTGCAGCCCCCCTAACAAGGAACATGACCTAAGTGAGGTTCTAACAAACAGAAAAAATCTATTTCAGGGGAAGTGGCGCTGTTCAAAAATGATTAATTGTATGTGAACCCAATACACAATTTAATCTGAACAACTCTCCATAAAAGTGCTGTACACTCTAAAATAATAGTCTGTGAACAGTGGTCCGTGCACAAATTCAAAATAATGGTCTCTCTCCAGTATTCCCCATCCTTTCCTCTGCAACTCCCAAAAATTTTACACTTCAGGAAAATCAGTGCAATGGATTTGTATGCTATGGTTTGGATCTGGGTTTTGCATAGCCTGATCACTTTGCTGGCCAAAGTGTTCTGCAACTAAACAAGAAAGAAGAGCATACAAATCCCTTGCACTGATTTTCCTGAAGTGTAGCATTTGCTTTCCTAATCCTAGTTGGATAGAATCCATCAGGACATAAATATGGGAGCTGCCATTGTTGACTTGCTGTCATTCTTCTTCTTGGCATGTCACTGACCTGCCACAGAAAAACATTTGTGGAGAGGTGGAAGGCAACGGTACCTACTTGAGGGATAAGCTGTCACAAGGGGACACCGCCACTACAATTCAGCTATTACGCCTGTTAACCCTGCAGGGGTTAGGCGCTCTGGTGAGTGCGTGCACAAGTGGGAGTTGTGGAGGAAAGTGGGGAATACTGGAGAGTCGCCATTATTTTGAATTTGTGCATGGATCACTGTTCAGACTATTATTTTACAGTGTGCAGCAGTATACGCACATATATTTGTTTGGACTCTTTCACTTTGATATCATCTATTGTCACTTTTTCTTTATTTATACATATTTTTGCATTTTTTTTTCTTTTTTGATTGTGATGTTTTCTGGTATTTACTAATTTGAATCATGTTTTTTTTAATTGACATAGGGGCACTTTTGTTCCTAATTTTTCTCATTCATTGAGTCACCCCTTTTTTAGCACGTCACACTGTATCATTACTTGATGTGGTGTATTATCACTGTTATATTTATTTTCCATGTATTCACAATTTTTTCCTACACTTATATATAGATTTTTGACCTTATATTTATTTATTTGAAGCACTTTGCACTTTTATGGAGAGTTGTTCAGATTAAATAGTGTAGTGGGTTCACGTAAAATTAATAATTTTTGAACAGCGCCACTTCCCCTGAAAAAGATTTTTTTTCTGGGGTCTCACAAGTGGTATCCCAAGTCGCGGCAGTGTGAACCGAGCCTAAAACTTGGAAGATGTATCATTCTCTAGTAGAAATCATAGTAACAAAATGGTATTTTAAAATTCTTGTGTTTTTATTATTTACAGTGAAAATCACTTGCAATTTAAAGGCCAAGCCCCACCTCCTCGGCTAGCCTCTGTTCTATCTTTCATTGTTGAAGTTTTTCAGCGTAGTAAGACCATTGAAGTAGCAGATGCCGAGTTTCTTCTTCCTGCCATCTTGAAATGCATGATACTGGTAAATGAGCCTATGGGTAAGTCATTTAGTCCTTTATCGTAGCAGTATAACATTAATGACCACTTCACTAATAATAAAGTAAACATGCCTCTACCTTCACCAGTATTAAAGCTGAAGTTTTTCAATTTCTTTTGCCCTACAGCTCCATGCACACTGATGCTCATAAACGGCCGTTTTTGGGAGTTTGGGCGTTTTTTTTTAACAGCCCATAAACTCTCCTTTATGTTATCCTATGTGTCCATGCACACTTTGACGTTTTTGACATTTTTTTATAACGTTATTTTAACGTCCAGTGTGCATGGAGCCTAAAGCTTTAGTGACATCACCTATGTGTAATTAGGATTGTCTTGCAGGCTGCTGGATCCTGGAGAAATCTTTGCTAGTGGACTGCCCCATCCTCTTCATTCATTCATTCAGCCTGTGGCCCGAACTTGTGAAGCGCAGGGAGTTTAATAGCTTTGGCCTGCTGTTTCAAGAAAAAAAGTGTTCCCAAGGAGGACCCACCAGCCCCTCCTCCGCCATTGAGAAAAGTTCTTTCTTTGGTTTCACTATCTGTGAATGAGAGGAAGTTTGAGGAGTCACAGGAATCTCCCCCCTATTCATTGATCACGTTACAGGCAATAAAACTTTTCTCAATGGAAGAGGTGGCATTCCTTGTTGGGAAATTTTTCACAGCAGCTTAGCCTGGAGCCTGCATGTTGGAAGTTCAGCCAAAGGAAAAGGATGGGGCAGTTGCTCAATGAAGATTTCTTAAGGATCTAGCTGTCTGTGTGATGTGGAACATCCTTCATTTACAGCAGTGGTTCTTAACTCCTGTCCTCAGGACCAACTAACAGGCCAGAATTTAATAATTACCTTGGGGAAGATGCAGACTAGACTACTGCAATCACTTAGCAGTAAGTGATACCTGGCTTGTTAGTGGGTCCTGAGGACAGGAGTTGAGAACCACTTATTTACAGGTTAGTCATGTCACTAAAGCTATGGAACAAAAAAATAATTGCTAAACTTCAGCTTTAACTGGTCATATAAATAAATAAAATTCAGGCAGGTGTAGATGATGTATTCATGTTGATCCCCCATCCCGAGAGCCTTGGTGTGCTCTTATAATGCAAATTTACCTGTTTGTGCTATAAAGTTGGTGCCTTGGCATACCAGCTCTCCAGGGAGCCAGGAGTGGGTGGGGCTGAGGCATCTATTAGCAAAATGAGTTCCCTGGGTTATATGGGGCCCCTGCACTCTGGAGATATCTGCAAGTATTTGCCTTCATTTCATTTACATTTCTGGTTTAGCCTGTAAATGTAATGACAGGCTTTGCATTAAATATGTTTAGCATTGTACATAGAGCAAAGCAGTTTTTATATTTTCACTTACGGGCCTGGTTCCTGCCATTTACAGGCTGTGTCATACCCCTCCAGCCTGTGTCTTAGAATGCGAGGAAGGTGAAGCAACCTTTAATCTACATATATTATCCCATCCCATCCCCATTGTGTTTAGCTGATTAGTGGGCATGGAGGAGGAGGGAGGGAGTGGGCTGTCGTTTATCACTGTGTGTACACCCACATGTGTGACTCTAGTCTATAGTCAAATGGGCTGCTCAGTTGTGATAGGGAGGAATTGCTCAGTATAGAAACTCATTGAAAAGCATGAGGCTCAACGAGATTGATCTGTCAGAGGTTGAAAGCTTAAGAAATAACAAATTCTGCTATATGGTGAAATCCGATTTGTAAAGCAATATCTGAATATTATTGGTTGCCATATTTTTCCAGAAATAGGAAATGCACATTTTGGTGCCAATGTGAATTCATCCAGTTACCTAAACTATGTAGAACATTTTATATTTACACAAACAAGCATCTATCCAGAGAAAAAGCAGCAATCACTTTTCTGGCGGTATGGGCCCTTTAACGTGGCCTGCACCTAATTCATGAAAGCCTAGTAATGGTACAAATACTAACACATACACCAGATCCAGGTAGTTCTTACTACCACCACTTTTAGAATATGTCACTGTGCAAACGTCAATAACTCTCTTAGAGTTTGTCACAGCCAGATAAGCAAACTGACAGTAGTTAAGAGCAACTCAAAGTGGGTGTACTCTATGGGTTATAGTTGAATGTGTTTAACATTTACTTCATTGGGTGGTAGGACCAAGGTCGCCTGCATCCTAGCAACCAAGGAAACCGGTCACTCTGATAGTGGGCAGAGCCTGATGGGGACCTCTGATAGACTAGCTACCCTCAAGCCTGTTATGCCTGTGATTGAAGGCAGATGTCAATGAGTGGATTCTATAGCTGCTTAAATAATCCAGTGAATAATAACCAGTTCTCTGCTTTTTTTATTTCAGTGAAGAAGCTTTCTACAAAAGCATTGCAGCACATTATTGAAGGCTGTCGGCAGGTTCCACAAGGGGAAGCTGTATCTTATGTTGCATGTATTTTAAGGTAAATCTAATAATAAAGGTCTGGAAACAAAAGGACATTTTTTTCTTGTATTTCGGTAATTTTTTGTCTCCTAGTCATTGGTCACAAATTGGTGATAGTAGTGAAACTAGTAATGGTAATAAATAAACCTTTGTGTACACAGAGCAAATTTAGCCATTTATGAATTCCTCTAGAATGTTGTAAACTTGCTGGATACAGGGTAATTCAGGGTACGTACTGGATGCATGTTTAATGTGCACGGTAAACTAATATATGTGCTGTTATGAATGCTTCAAATAATTTTTTTAATGAATTATTTAATAATACATATTAGTTTTTTTTTTCTTCTTTGTGGTTTGCTGTTTCAATGGCACTTACAAATACAGTTGCAATATTAGTGTTCCTGTGTATTTATATTAATATTTATATGTGGTGTCCAGGCTGTTTCCAGCCTTAACACTAAGTTAATTGCTACTTTCACACTGAGACAGTTCGCTAGAAATAGCCTCTGAAAACCGCCTCCTATTCATTGCAGCATGTCTTTTCACTCTGGAGCGGTGCACTTGTGGGACGTTATGAAAAGTCCTGCAAGCAGCATCTTTGGGGTGGTTTGGGAGTGCTGTAAATGGTGCTCCCAAAACGCCCTGCCCATTGCAATGAATGGGCAGTGCTTCCAAAGCGCCTAAAAAGCGATTTTCCAAGCGCTGCAAAACTGGACTTTTTACTATTTTTTGGAGGTAAAAAGCGCAGCTAAAACAGCGCTAAGGTGCCACAAAAACGGGCAGGCGCTGCCAGTGTGAAAGGGTTCTAAAGGCAACATTTTTTTTCCCCCCTAATTTTGGATAGAGGAGAGAGGGATTAGAACACCTGTCGGCTTTTATTGTTGTCTGTGCCCCCGTTGGGGAGATCCCCCCCTCTTTTTTGTCCTATTTTTACCATTATCATTGAAAGTGAAAGTAAAAGAAAATCTCAAATTTTGGGCTGTCCCCAGAAAAATAATAGAGGTAAATTCTTCCAATGGGAAGAATAGTTCTGGTAACCTGGGGATCCTCAAGAGATTCCCTTAATTTGCAGGGATTTCCCCTTACTTCCTGTTTTGGCTTTGGAACAGGAAGTGAAGGCAAGTCTTCCCAATGGGACTAAGATGGCAAAACTTACAGGGGTTATAACCCTCCCTGACTATCCAAAGTGAAAAAAAAATGCCTATAGTTTTACGTTACAATGTTTCTACTACTGATTAGAAAACATTGTAGTTATCTGCTGTATGTCTAAATAACTGTATTAACCAGTTTGTACTGAATGGACAATATTCCGTACCATATCGTTACTACAATGGCCAGACTGATGACGGCTTGGGAGAATATATCTTGTTTAATAGTGTCATATTTAGTGGTGAAACTGTGATGCTGTGTGAGCCATGTCATGCTAACAGTCTGAAGAGCATGCTTCTGAGTTAACTTGCTTTACTTCCCATGTAGGCAATTTATTCAAGAATATTTGTGGATGTATGATCATCAGATATTTGGCATCTTGGAGACGATGTCGATTTTAGACCAGTCACTTGTTGTAGACCTAATTCCTACAATTTCTGAAAGCTTGAAGTCATCCGAACATAAGCGTGGTCTAGGAAGGAATGCAGCTTCTAGGTATGTTCTGCTGCATTTAAATGTCCTTTATAACATTATATGCATGTTCTAAAAGCACTGCCTCCCTACATATAAAATTACTGTAGTAGCTCAGTGTGCAGCAAGCAGATGTAAAATGCTTGTCGATAAGACTCATTCTGATGGCATTTCCTGGTGGTATACTAAAGATGGGTTTTAATAGCCTCCCTTGGACATGTATGATAATGATATTAAGCGTGTACCCGATGGTCTTAGATCTGGTAACGGTATTAGACCTGTACCCAGGTGTTGCAGAAATGAATAAGGTAAACCTTACCTGGAGAAAATGCTACTCCAACCCCCCTCCCTTCCCACACAGCAGCTCATGTAGAGCCATAAGCCTATACGTTTAGGTTTCCCTTTCAAAAGAGATATTATGACCAAAAACCTAGGTCTGCTTTAAAGACCCTTCTCTGAGAATCTTCATAGGAAGTGAAGCAGCCACTATTCATTGAGAAGATACTCAGGAAGCAACACATGTATTTCTCAATCTATCGCCATCACCCCTTAGAGAACTTAAAAAGTCCGTCTCCAAATCTTGGTCGATCCTCGTGGGCCTCAGTCTCTTTTGTGGCAGAAATGCTTCATGCTCCACTCACATCACATAATATATCCAGTTCGATTTGGCACTGTTAACTTTGTATCATCGGTGCTTTGGGGACGTATACTTACCCCCCAGATGCAACTTAGAGTATTCCATTGTGCAATGGAACAGCCTGGAGATGAAAGCCCTTCCACTGTGTGAACCCTGATGTGCACCTTGGTTCAACCTTCAAGTACTAACCTAATGGACATCTGCCTGTGTTTGTTCAGGGAATAGGAGACAAGGCAACAAGAGTTGACCAGGATGGAACTGCAGTCCTGTTAATGTGTTAAATACTGCTGTATGTGTGTACTTTGGGAAGGAACATGAATGGATTTCTGGTCCTAATTAAATTTTAACATGACTGCAACTTTAAAAAAAAAAAAAAAAAAGTCCCTTCTCTTTGTTGCTAAAAGAAACATTTGCAAATGTGTTTTGGTTATTGTGAATCATTTTCAAGATAATGTCTTAAAAGGCAGGTTTTAGTGTGTATTTTGTAAAATGTGAACTATAATTGTAACATGAACAGCAGGCATGTTCAAAGTCCGGCCCGCGGACCAATTGCGGCCCATGTTCCGATTTAAGGCGGGCCCCACCTGGTAATTTGGATATATACCATATTTATCGGCGCTGCCTCTGAGGGGACAGGGAGGGGGCGGGACGAGTGCCGTAAGATTACATACAGGACCTATAATAGGAAGTCCCGTCTCCTGGGCTGCCTTTGGACTACCCTGTTTCCCCAAAAATAAGACCTAGCGTGATTGTCCGTGATGGCTGCAATATAAGCCATACCCCCCAAATAAGCCCTAAAGTCCTTGTAGGTCTTATTTTCAGGGTAGGGCTTATTTGGGGGGTAGGGCTTATATTGCAGCCATCACCGAAAATCACACTAGGTCTTATTTTCGGGGAAATAGGGTATCATTTCTATGTATGTCTATCATAGGAGGCGGGACTTTGTATTAAAGAAGCCGCTGAGAAAACGGGAGATTCTCCTGTATGTAATCTGTTGGCACTTGTCCCTCCCCCACCCTTTCCCTTCCGAGGCTGCAGATGGGCATCGATCAGGCTGCATTCATGGCAATAGTAAGGCTGCCTTCATGGCACATGTGAGGCTGCCTTCATGGCAACGGAGAGGCTGCAGATGGGCACTGATTAGGCTGCATTGATGGGCACTGCCCCTTATTTTGCTTCAGTTCTTTATTTAAAATTTTAGTTTTTTCCTGAAACTTCCGTCTTAAAGTAAAGGTGCGTGTTATACGCTAATAAATACAGTATATCCAAATAACACCCCCATGCTCATCCTTAGTCCTGAGGGGCGCTCAGGGATTTACAAAAGATATATATTGATATATATAGATATATCTATATATATCTCTCCAAATTACACACCTGAGCTCATCTCTTAGCCACAAAGGCAAGAGAATTCTTGTTGGGCAGTGTATTAGTGCTCGGACGAATACACTTAGACGGAATTTTAATAGTTCAAAGAATGACAGGCAAAATGGTTGGCCCTCACGCATGTTCACTACATCTAATCTGGCCCTCTTTAAAAAAAAAAAAGTTTGGACACCCCCGATGTACAAGCTCTACTTCCTGCTTAGAAGCATTGCGCAACTGACTTTGCTTCACTTCTTAAAGCTGTGTTAAAGCCATAACCAAAAAATGTAATATTTTGCAGCTTACCAATCATTGGATGTGGTGGCTGCATCACTATGGTTTTCTTAGGCTTTTTCCCCTCTGTTTTCACCAGGCGATTTGGCCAGTAACAAGCTTCCTGTATTGGAATGCTCAATCTCTGGATAAAGGAGCACAGGGGCACCTTTGGACAGTAGCATTGTCAGTCTGTGGGGAGGGGAGTGTTTGATCCCGATCAGAATTAAATACACTGACAAATTGAAGCCAAATGCCAGCTAACACTTTATAATCAGTTACAGCGAACAGATGTTTTCCTTTTGGGATAAAGGTTTTACAAAAATAAATTAAAAGCTGATCTCTGTAATCACCCCTTCCAGTGTCAAATGGTTTGTCTCATATCCGTAACTGATGCATTCTGCTGGAGAGCTTGCTCTTTTGAAAGACAACAGACTTACTGTCTGGATCACCAGATGAAAATAGCAGAAAGAAAGCCTAAAAAAGAAAACAAGTGCTGATAATCCCATTTAAAAAATTGTAAGCTGCAGTATGTTCGCTTTTGGGTTTAATACCACTTTAAATCTGCTGTTGGGCTAGGTTTGATATTAATAAAAATGATAGTCTCTCTTGCTTAAAGGCCAACTGAGTTTCTGTATGTCAACCACCTCAGCTCCGGAAGGTTTTACCCCCTTCCTGACCAGGCCATTTTTTGCGATACAGCACTATGTTGCTTTAACTGACAATTGCATGGTCGTGTGACGCTGTACCCAAATAAAATTGATGTTCTTTTTCCCCCACAAATAGAGCTTTCTTTTGGTGGTATTTGATCACCTCTGCTGTTTTTATTTTTTGCGCTATAAACAAAAAATAAATTATACATTTTGAAAAAAACATTTTTTTTACTTTGTGCTATAAAACCTACCAAATAAAAAAAAATTAAAAATCAACTTTCTTCATCAATTCATGCCAATATGTATTCTGGTACATATTTTTGTTTAAAAAAAATCCCAATAAGCGTATATTCGTTGGTTTGCGCAAAAATTATAGCGTCTACAAACAATGGGATAGATTTATGGACTTTTTTTTTTATTGTTTTTACTAGTAATGGAGGCAATCGGCATTTTTTTTTTAGGGGGACTGCGACATTGCGGTGGACAAATATGACACTAAGTGACACTTTCTGGGGACCAGTGACACCAACACAGTGATCAGGTGATCAGTGCTAAAAAAAATAAATGCACTGTCACTGTATAAATGACACTGGCAGGGAAGGGGTTAACAACAGGGGTGATCAAGGGGTCAAGTGTGCTCCTAGGGAGTACTTTCTAACTGGGGGGGGGGGGGTGAATGCACTGGATGAAATGAGAGATCTGTTCTTAGCAGAAACGCAAGAGCTCACTTTTCCTCCCTGACAGTACACCAATCTGCCTTGTTTACATAGGCAGATCGCCGTTCTGCCCTTTCTTCGAATGATTGGCTCCTGCTGTGTCCAATCACAGCGAGAGCGTTGCTCTGGCGGCCAGGTTGGTGCACAAAACCATGTACAAGTACATAATTTTGCGCAGCCGGGCTGCCCTGCCGCAGTATGTATGCGGTCGGTGGTCCGGAAACGGTTAAAAGAAAGAGGCCTACACACAAATGTTTAAACCTGCCCAAATCCTGGGCAAAAAAAAAAAGTTGGACAATAAAAAGCATCACCAGAGGTTACTTAAAAAAAACAAAAAAAATCATTGGATATAGGCATAAGATTTCATATGAATCTTGCTTTGGGTTTGACCCCCCCCCCCCCCCACCCCTTCCAATTCTCCTTACT
The DNA here is from genome assembly GCA_037952925.1 of Lithobates clamitans. NCBI lineage: Eukaryota > Metazoa > Chordata > Amphibia > Anura > Ranidae > Lithobates > Lithobates clamitans. Next base: position 1,626,904 of record JBBGZY010000376.1, on the reverse strand, counting down.
GATCACTCAAGTGATGGCTAGTTTGTACTGATCAATAGGGGGGACTCAACAGGTGGTATACATTTCCCCATTACAGGTTATTTACCTATGCTGCCAATATCCACCAGCCCTTTTGACATGCATTTCACTAAAGAAAACATTTTGCTTTTTTGCCTTTATTTCGTCATATGCTGAGTTGGAATTTTACAGCTTTGTGATAGGATTACTAGTTTGTTAGATTTTGTTAATAAAAAAATAATAAAGGGACTTGGAATATTTGCCTTTCTTAGACCAAATGCAGCATCTGTCTTTTTCCAGCGGTGTTGCATAGCCAGAACTTTAGTATTTGTTAGGTGATCAATGTTAAAAGGGCAAAAAGAATACCAGTTAAATGATTCTTCCCTTCAGGAAAGATTGTATAAACTGTGCCTAAGCATTTGATCACCTGATTGGCACTAGAAACACTGTCTCTGCTGGTGGGTTAGCTTTTGATTTGAATGTCTGGAAAAGTAACACTGTATCCTAAACTTAAGCACCCCTATACTGTACATTGCTACATTCGTCTGTAAAGTTAATATCAAGAAGATGAATAAATCAATAAAAGAAGGGAATGAAAAATGGCATTTTTGCTTTAGTACTGCCAAGTGACTGATCTCATATGCTACCATTTTGATATCGCCACTATAATGAAGGACAGTAGAAACGTGGGTAGACCTGGATCGGGCTTCAAGAATCCAAAACCTATTTAGGTTGTGATGTACTTGTGTTCCAAGACCGTGATTTCTAACCATGAGCCTGTTGGCCTTAAGCTATATCAGTTTCTCAAATGAAAATTACTGTTAGATCATTTAAGCTTTATATAAGATGAAATGGGTGCCAGTCCATCCTCTAATGTACTCAGATGTGTGTTTTTCTTTTTTGTTTTTTTTTTAAATCTCTGATTTTTCTTCTGTCTAAAAGTAAATGTATTGTTTGTTTACAGGGAGGCTTACAAAAGATTGCTGTCTCACTTGGGTGAACTTGGAAAAAATGAGCTTGAGGCACTAGAAAATGAAAGACTTTCGTCCTGAACCAATATCAAAACCATTGCTTAAAACGCAACTGTCATGTTCAGTTGAAGCTAAATTCTGTAGACGTTTATCAGTCTACTTAAGGATGGAATTAACTTGAGTATGTGAAATTTTAAAGAAAAGAAGTATTTGTCGGACTTACAGCAACACCAAAATCATGTTTTTTTGGCCTTGTTGAAATGTGCAATATGGACTTTACTTTTGTCTTTGTGAAGCTCTTGCGTAAATATGTAGTCATCCTTCTCTTAAAAAATATTTTTAGATTAATTTGTGATCAAATTTTTTTTGTCAATTTTTGTTGTAAAAAGCTGTATAATATACACCCTAGCCTCAAAATATTTGATTTTTTTTATTCTAAGTATACAGTATTTTGTTCTCTTTAAAAAGGGTTGCTTTGTTAGTCTGCCAAAATCAGTTATAAAATATATTTGAATGCTTGTCTTATTATATATATTTTAATATTTTATATCTCTTCACAATTTAGTGGGGATTTCTTATATAAATACTTTTGATAAAATGACATTTAGTGGAATTTATATATAGAAATTTCATTTTTTTTTTTCACTATTCTGTGGCCATAGATACTGCCGGGGACAATCTGAAGCTGCATCTGCAGGCATCATTCAGATCTCATTATTTTCAACTGGTGATTCCCTGCATTGTAAAAAAAAATTATAGCTGCTTTATTGTTTTTACAGGCGTCACCCCCCCCCCCCCCCATGCCCTCCGGGTGCTTCTACCATGCTAACGGCGAGCCGGAGAAGGAATCCACCAGCAATGGAAGTTCCTCATAGAGTTAACCGCGGACCAGATCTCCACGGCAGTCTCTTTGACCTTCAGAGGCCCGGTTATGACCTCACGTCCAGCCCGGCAGATGTAAACACTGCTGTGTACTTGGCTGGAAAGGCTGAAATTATTATTTTTTTTTTTTTTATCTCTGTCTTTCCTGCCTAGACTCCATCTCTCCACAGAGAGGACCTGTCATGCCCTAATACTATTACAAAGGATGTTTACATTCCTTGTAATAGCAATAAAAGTGATCAAAAAAAAAATTTAAAGGGAACATGTAAAAATAAAATAAACAATAAAAAAATGAATTGTTTAAAGTGTCCCCATACTTGCATTGCAACCACATATGTAAACCACATTCAAACCACACGTGAGGTATCACCGTCAATGTTAGAGCGAGAGCTACAATTCTAGCCCAAGACCTCCTCTTTAACCCTAAACTGGTAACCTGTAAAGAATTTTAAAGTGTCGCCTATGGAGGTTTTAAAGTGTAAGTTGACCTTTACAGAAAATTTGTAAGGTGAACTTACACTGGACCCCCTCTCTATCACCCACCAAATCCCCCCCCCCCCCCCCCCCCCTGGTCCTAGTAACCCACACTGACAGCTCGTATTCTCCCGCAAGTTTCTCACCTCTTCGCCCGCGGTGACAGGACTGCTATGTGGGTTCTTATTGGTCAGCGCTGACTCAATTAGGTTGACGATGTCACCAATTAGAATGCTCCTAAACCTACTTCCTGACGAGGTACGTTCTGGAGATATGCTGCAGGAGATTGGTAAGCCCTGGCCCGGTGAGGCGGCGACCCGATGTCTCCTAGCGGGTGATCGCTGCGCTCCAGATCAGCGGGACTGGGGGGGAGGTGAGGAGGGCATGGTGTGTTATGCGCAATTTTAAAGCGTGACATGTTGGGTATCTATTTACTCGGCGTAACATCTCACATTATACAAAAAAATTGGGGTGACTTTTGTGTTTTTTTTTTTAATTCATGAAATCCCCCCCCCAAAAAAAAACGCATTTAAAAAATTGCTATGCAAATTACATGTGACAAAAAAAGGTGCAACAACCACCATTGTATTCCCTAGGATCTCTGCTAAAAAAACATATATACTATCTGGGGTTTCTGGGTAATTGTTTAGCAAAAAAATGATGATTTATACATGTAAGAGAGGAGTGCCAGAATAGGCACAGTATGGAAGTGCTTAATAAACATTTACTTGCCAGACCAGGGATCCAGCTCTGTTCTCACCTAGGCCAGTTCTACACCAGTTTATATCCTTTGTGACCTCATCTTGGATGTGGGACACCAGCTGTGACTTCCTGGTGCTTTGCAGCCAGCTTCCTATTCCTATTAATGGACCAGCAGGCTCCTGGAACCTGTGACGTGTTCCAGTAGTTTGCAGGCGGGGGCCAAACTTCTGCTTAGATCACCTAAGTTAACATAATTGGAGTGGGTACCTGTCTGAAATAGGTACCTCCTCCAAGAGAAAAAAACATCCAATAGTGGTGGGGGCGGTGGAGGAAAAGCAAAATTTTCCTTTTTTAGGTTTAAAAAAAAATGCCAAAATGAGAATAGCTTATTGCAACATACAGTAGTTACTGCATCTCTTTTCAGGACCTTTCTGAGGTTGCATGGCGCCATCCATTTTTTAATTTATTTTCAGAGCTGTACCTTTGAGACACAACTTGTTTTGCCAGCAGTATTTAAACAATTTTTTAAACCATTGAATAACTGCCCTCGAGTAAACTAATAAAGTTTTAACCCCTTGATCACCCCCCGTCACCAGTGTCGCTAAGCGATCATTTTTCTGATCGCTGTATTAGTGTCGCTGGTGACGCTAGTTAGGGACGTAAATATTTAGGTTCGCCGTCAACGTTTTATAGCGACAGGGACCCCCATATACTACCTAATAAAGGTTTTAACCCCTTGATTGCCCCCCTAGTTAACTCTTTCACCACTGATCACCGTATAACCGTTACGGGTGACACTGGTTAGTTCGTTTATTTTTTATAGTGTCAGGGCACCCGCCGTTTATTACCGAATAAAGGTTTAGCCCCCTGATCGCCCGGCGGTGATATGCGTCGCCCCAGGCAGCGTCAGATTAGCGCCAGTACCGCTAACACCCACGCACGCAGCATACGCCTCCCTTAGTGGTATACTGTAGTATCTCAACGGATCAATATCTGATCAGATCTATACTGGTGTCCCCAGCAGTTTAGGGTTTCCAAAAACGCAGTGTTAGTGGGATCAGCCCAGATACCTGCTAGCACCTGCGTTTTGCCCCTCCGCCCAGCCCACCCAAGTGCAGTATCGATCAAACACTGTCACTTACAAAGCACTAAACGCACAACTGCAGCGTTCATAGAGTCAGGCCTGATCCCTGCGATCGCTAACAGTTTTTTTTGGTAGCGTTTTGGTGAACAGGCAAGCATCAGCGGCCTAGTACACCCCGGTCATAGTCAAACCAGCACTGCAGTAACACTTGGTGACGTGGCAAGTCCCATAAATGCAGTTCAAGCTGGTGAGGTGGCAAGCACAAATAGTGTCCCGCTGCCACCAAGAAGACAAACACAGGCCCGTCGTGCCCATAATGCCCTTCCTGCTGCATTCGCCAATCCTAATTGGGAACCCACCGCTTCTGCAGCGCCTGTATTTCCCCCATTCACACCCCCAACCAAATGCAGTCGGCTGCATGAGAGGCATTTTCTTTATGTCCTCCCGAGTACCCCTACCCAACGAACCCCCCCAAAAAAGATGTGTCTGCAGCAAGCGCGGATATAGGCGTGACACCCGCTATTATTGTCCCTCCTGTCCTGATAATCCTGGTCTTTGCATTGGTGAATATTTTGAACGCTAGGATACACTAGTTGAGTATTAGCGTAGGGTACAGCATTGCACAGACTAGGCACACTTTCACAGGGTCTCCCAAGATGCCATTGCATTTTGAGAGACCCGAACCTGGAACCGGTTACAGTTATAAAAGTTAGTTACAAAAAAAGTGTAAGAAAAAAAAAAAACACAAACAAAAATATTAAATAAAAAAAAAGTTGTTTTATTGTTCTCTCTCTCTCTATTCTCTCTATTGTTCTGCTCTTTTTTTACTGTATTCTATTCTGCAATGTTTTATTGTTGTTATGTTTTATCATGTTGGCTTTTCAGGTATGCAATTTTTTATACTTTACCGTTTACTGTGCTTTATTGTTAACCATTTTTTTGTCTTCAGGTACGCCATTCACGACTTTAAGTGGTTATACCAGAATGATGCCTGCAGGTTTAGGTATCATCTTGGTATCATTCTTTTCAGCCAGCGGTCAGCTTTCATGTAAAAGCAATCCTAGCAGCTAATTAGCCTCTAGACTGCTTTTACAAGCAGTGGGAGGGAATGCCCCCCCACCGTCTTCCGTGTTTTTCTCTGGCTCTCCTGTCTCAACAGGGAACCTGAGAATGCAGACGGTGATTCAGCCAGCTGACCATAAAGCTGATCAGAGACCAGAGTGGCTCCAAACATCTCTATGGCCTAAGAAACCGGAAGCTACGAGCATTTTATGACTTAGATTTCGCCGGATGTAAACAGCGCCATTGGGAAAGCATTTTATCACACCAATCTTGGTGTGGTCAGATGCTTTGAGGGCAGAGGAGAAATCTAGGGTCTAATAGACCCCAATTTTTTCAAAAAAAGAGTACCTGTCACTACCTATTGCTATCATAGGGGATATTTACATTCCCTGAGATAACAATATAAATGATTTAAAAAAAAAAAAATGAAAGGAACGGTTTAAAAATAAGCTAAAAAAGCAAAAAAATAATTTAAAAATTAGGGCAAAAGGCTAAGGCGAACGCAAGCGTCGGTCCGGCATCAAATGTAAACAGCAATTGCACCATGCATGTGAGGTATCACCGCGAAGGTCAGATCGAGGGCAGTAATTTTAGCAGTAGACCTCCTCTGTAAATCTATAGTGGTAACCTGTAAAGGCTTTTAAAAATGTATTAATTTTGTTGCCACTGCACGTTTGTGTGCGCAATTTTAAAGCATGTCATGTTTGGTATCCATGTACTCGGCCTAAGATCATCTTTTTTATTTCATCAAACATTTGGGCAATATATTGTGTTTTAGTGCATTAAAATTTAAAAAAGTGTGATTTTTCCCCCAAAAAATGCGTTTGAAAATTCGCTGCGCAAATACTGTGTGAAAAAAAAAAATGAAACACCCACCATTTTAATCTGTAGGGCATTTGCTTTAAAAAAATATATAATGTTTGGGGGTTCAAAGTAATTTTCTTGCAAAAAAAAAAAAAATTTTCATGTTCAATTAAAAAGTGTCAGATGTGTGACATAAGCTTCTAAATGTTGTGCATAAAATGCCAGGACAGTTCAAACCCCCCCCCCAAATGACCCCATTTTGGAAAGTAGACACCCCAAGCTATTTGCTGAGAGGTATAGTGAGTATTTTGCAGACCTCACTTTTTGTCACAAAGTTTTGAAAATTGAAAAAAGAAAAAAAAACATTTTTTCTTGTCCTTTCTTTTTCAAAAACAAATGAGAGCTGCAAAATACTCACCATGCCTCTCAGCAAATAGCTTGGGGTGTCTACTTTCCAAAATGGGGTCATTTGGGGGGGGGGGGGTTGTGCCACCTGGGCATTCCATGGCCTCCGAAACTGTGATAGGCAGTGAAGAATGAAATCAAAAATTTACTCCGGTGATTGGTTTTCGGTGATTGGTTTTCGGGGCCCCGTACGCGGCTAGGCTCCTAAAAAGTCCCACACATGTGGTATCCCCATACTCAGGAGAAGCAGCTGAATGTATTTTGGGGTGCAATTCCACATATGCCCATGGCCTGTGTGAGCAATATATCATTTAGTGACAACTTTTTGTATTTTTTTTTTTTTTTTTGTCATTATCCAATCACTTGGGACAAAAAAAAAATGAATATTCAATGGGCTCAACATGCCTCTCAGCAATTTCCTTGGGATGTCTATTTTCCAAAATGGGGTCATTTGTGGGGGTTTTGTACTGCCCTGCCATTTTAGCACCTCAAAAAACGACATAGGCAGTCATAAATTAAAGGCTGTGTAAATTCCAGAAAATGTACCCTAGTTTGTAGGCGCTATAACTTTTGCGCAAACCAATAAATATACACTTATTGACATTTTTTTTACCAAAGACATGTGGCTGAATACATTTTTGGCCTAAATGTATGACTAAAATTGAGTTTATTGAATTTTTTTTAGAACAAAAAGTAGATTTTCAAAATTTTCGGTCTTTTTCCGTGTATAGCGCAAAAAATAAAAGCGGCAGAGGTGATCAAATACCATCAAAAGAAAGCTCTATTTGTGGGAAGAAAAGGACGCAAATTTCGTTTGGGTACAGCATTGCATGACCGCGCAATTAGCAGTTAAAGCGACGCAGTGCCAAATTGGAAAAAGTCCTCTGGTCCTTAAGCAGCATAATGGTCCGGTCCTTAAGTGGTTAATATATGCCTTCCCTCCACTCCAACTGTACCAGCTTGGCAAAAAAACATAGTATGCAGACAATATAAATTTCTTGCCAGACAAACCGTTGGCTCTGGCAGATCAGCTAGATTTGCTGTCACAAGGTCCAATCTTTCATTCTGCTTTAACGCTGACCTTGACAGCATGGCTGGCAAACCAAAGTCCTGAGGCACAGAGGTTTTTCTGAGTTTTTGATTTCTACCCCTTTTCCATTTAATCAGTCTTTATTCTAGTAAATGTGTAACATCTTAATGTAATCTTATCCCACAAAGCAGTGCTCAATGCCTGAATGGCAAATCACTAGACTCAAGCATTTTTAGCACATTGGCTAGGATATTTGTGGAGGCAGCAGCCATTTATACAAAACAGGATGGTGGCATAGTTGTGTGTGTGTGTGGTAGTTTTTTTTTTGTTTGGTTTTTTTTTTTGGTTTTTTTGTTTTTTCTCCAATTCTGGAGACAAGTATGCTTTCATGCACCACAAAAAAGTAGATGTGTTGTCTAAACAAGAGTTTGCTGTGGTTCCTGCCTAAAGTGTGTCGTTTCTCTCAGGTTTGCTGTTATAGTGGGGAAAATAATTATTTGATCCCCAGCAGATTTTGTAAGTTTGCCCACTTACAAAGAAATGAAGGGTCTATAATTTGTATCATAGGTGTGTTTTAAATGATAGAGACTGAATATCAGCCAAAAATCAAGAAAAACGCATGATACAAATGTTATAGATTGAGTTGTATTTCAGTGAGTAAAATAAGTATTTGAACTCCAAGCAAAACATGACTTTGTACTTGGTGGAGAAACACTTGTTGGCAAGCACAGAGGTAAGATGTTTCTTGTAGTTGGTGACCAGGTTTGCACACATCTCAAGTGGGATTTTGGTCCACTCTTTTTTTTTTATAGATCTCTAAATCCTTAAAGTTTCTTAGCTGTCATTTTACAACTCAAAGTTTCAGCTCCCTCCATTAATGTTCTATAGGATTAAGGTCTGGAGACTGGCTAGGCCACTCCATGACCTTAATGTGCTTCTTCTTGAGCCACTCCTTCCTTTTATGAATCCTAAGGACAAATTACCTTTTTATCTTAAAGTGTTCCTAGTCTTTTTTTTTTTTTTTTTTTAGAAGAATGCTTGCACTTTATTTGCAACAGCTATGGGTACCTGGGTGTTTGAGCCATGTATGCAAGGTCATGCGTTCACATTAGAGGCCTGTGCCTATGAGCTTTAGTTTGCTTCATACAAGTTTATGGGAATGCCAAACAAGCTTCAGTAGGTAAGTAGGTCAACTGCACCTGTGAATGAATTATCTCAGAAGTCTCAAAGTGATGCCATTGACAGAAGCCCTAATTTGTATGGTGAGGGAAAAAAAAAGTAAAATACTGATCTCAAATGTCCCTGTGCCCTAAAAAAGGCATAAAAAAAATAATGCAGCTAAGGAATGACTAGTTTAATAGGTACAAGCTCTGGACATCCACATCTCGACTGCTGCTGATGGAAAATTCTTCAGAGTGGATTATCAGAACAAATAATTTGGACACCATACCCATACATAAATGTGACAGTGTACAATTCTTTTATTTATATGCACTTAGGTGTGCTATTCAGTAGCTTCTTAGCAGCAAAGGTGATGGGTTCACAATGCAACAGTTATCACAGTTGCTTTTTTGTTTCTTCACATCAGTATGGATTTCAATGCAAAATTCCACTCCATACCTAAGAACAGAGCAATATGGAACAATATGTACAGACAGAATGGAATTACCAATACGTTGACATTCCTTTGTAATCAGATACATGAAGTCAGTTGCATATGTAATGCTGTATTGCCCTTGAGAAATCATTGTTCGCGTTTCACAAATATAGAAGTTTATGGAATAGGACACAAGAACAGATGATGTGAAAAGAAGGGGCTGTGTTAGAATGCAGTGCATGTAGTAACTATACACATTTTGCTGTTGATTAGAAATATTTAGAGACTGTAAAATAACAGCATTTTGCATATTCACTGTTGCTCATGAAATAAAACCCTTGTGTAAAAAAAAAAAAATCATATTTGCAGTGCTATACATAATTTTCAGGCACAATGATTCCCTGCTCCAAAAGAGCTTACAATCTACTTTTTGATGCTTATGGCATAAATAGTGGTCGGCTTGATATCACTGGAAATGCTGATAGATATGTATTGCACTGGCATGAGAGGGAGTGCATTTGGCACCCTGTTGCTGCACTTACAGCTTTCCTTCTATGTTATCAGTCATTTTACACACTGCCTATCCGGTGGTGAGGAACTTGTAGAGTCTGCAGGTTAGGGCACGTAAAGTAAGGAGCAGGCAGAAAGCTTGTTGCTATACCATTGGAGGCAAAAGGCAGTGTAGGCCCATAGAAAACTTCTTCTTTGCCTTCTCTGCTGACATCCAGCACCTGTCAAATAAGGGTCCGCAGAATTAATTATTTTAAGAAAGCATAGTAAGATACATTACCCACACATTTAAAAATTAACTGCAGTATACAGTTGTGCTCATAAGTTCACATACCCTGGCAGAATTTATTGATTTCTTGGCAATTTTTTAGAGAATATGAATGATAAAACAAAAACTATTCTTTCACTCAGAGTTTGGCTGAAGCCATTTTTTATCGATCAACCGTGTTTACTCTTTTTAAATTATAATGAAAACAAACTACCCAAATGGCCTTGATCAAAAGTTTACATACCCCAGTTCTCAATACCGTGTATTGCCCCCTTTAACATCAATGACAGCTTGAAGTTTTGTGTGGTATTTGTGATGAGGCTCTTTATCTTCTCAGATGGTAAAGCTGCCTGTTCCTCTTGGCAAAAAGCCTCCAGTTCCTGCAAATTCTTGGGCTGTCTTGCATGAATTGCATGTTTGAGATCGCCCCAGAATGGCGCAATGATTTCAAGGTCAGGAGACTTAGATGGCCACTCCAGAATCTTCACCTTATTCTACTGTAGCCCATGACAGGTCACCTTGGCCTTGTGTTTTGGATTATTGTCATGTTCGAATATCCAACTACGTCCCATGCGCAGCTTCCTGGCTGATGAATGCAAATGTTAACCCAATTTTTTTATTTATTTATTTTTTTTATAACATACTGCATTCACCTTGCCATCAATTTTGACCAAATTTCATGTGCCTTTTTGTAGCTCACACATCCCCAAAACATCAGCAATCCACCTCCGTGTTTTACTGTAGGAATGGTGTACCTTTCATCATCGGCCTTGTTGACTCCTCTCGCAATATAGTATTTATGGTTGTGGCCAAAAAGCTCAATTTTGGTCTCATCACTCCAAATGACTTTGTGCCAGAAGGTTTGAGGCTTGTCTCTGTGCTGTTTGGCGTATTGTAAGCGGGATACTTTGTGGCATTTGCGTAGTAATAGCTTTCTTCTGGTGAGTCGACCATGCAGCCCATCTTTCTTCAAGTGCCTCCTTATTCTGCATCTTGAAACAGCCACACCACATGTTTTCAGAGAGTCCTGTATTTCACCTGAAGTTTATTTTGTGGGTTTTTCTTTGCTTCCTGAACAATTTTCCTGGCAGTTGTGGCTGAAATTTTAGTTGGTATACCTGACTGTGGTTTGATTTCAACAGAACCCCTGGTTTTCCACTTTTTGATTAGAGTTTGAACACTGCTTGTTGGCATTGTCAATTCCTTGGATATCTTTTTATATCCCTTTTCTGTTTTATACAGTTCAACTACTTTTTCCTGCAGATCCTTTGACAATTCTTTTGCTTTCCCCATGACTCAGAATCCAAAAACCATCAGTGCAGCACTGGATGACAGATGCAAGGGTCTGCTAGGAGTCCAGAAACTCACTGAACTTTTATACACACACTTTTTTAAACTTTTTGATCAGTGTCATTTGGGTAGTTTTTGTTTTCATTATGATTTAAAGAGTAAAGACAGTTGATTTGATAATAAATGGCTTCAGCCAAACACTAACCATGTGTGAAAGAGAGGTTTTTGTGTTATTCATATTCTCTGAAAAATGGCCAAGAAATCATAATCATAAATTCTGTCATGGTATGTTAACTTATGAGCACAACTGTATGCAGTGAAAGAAAAGAATGCGTATGTTCTACCACTATCAATCATAATATTCCCTGGATTTCTCAGCCTGAGCCTTGCTTTTGGAGGTACCATGTTAGTGATGCAGTATGACCTGAATCTTGTTCATTATGATGTATTGCAGTAGAAGGGCAAGTAAATAGATGGCACTCTTAAAGCAATATTAAAATATATTTAAATGTATCCTTATAGTGAATCTTTACCCTCACCACCCCCTTTTTTTTTTTTTTTTTTTTAAACCCAGCTTACTGGGTGTGGTGTGTTCTGTACATTTCAGATATTCACCCACACAGTGGATCCATTGTCCAGCTGAGATCATATTGTCTTCTGGTACCACTTAGCCCCGCACCGCCATGTTGTTTGTGATATTATCGAGAGGCCCACCAGCTCTCCAGGATTTAGCCAGCAGGCCTTCTGATGATGTGGCACTAGGCTATAATGGGCTATGGATCCTGAGATATGTGAAATTGTGCAAATGAGTGAAAATAAATACCGTATTTATCGGCGTATAACACGCACTTTTTTCCCCTTAAAATAAGGGGAAAATCGTGGGTGCGTGTTATACGCCGATCCCCGCTATTTTGTGATCTGTCGGAGCGATCGCGGCGATCGCTCCGACAGATCACATAGCTTGGATTTTTAAACATGGCGCCGCGGAGTTCGGAGGGACTCGGGGGCGCTCGTTCAGCTGAACGAGCGCCGCCGAGGACACAGTGTAAAAAAATGTACATACTTTATAAATCAATGTCCTCAGTGGATAAAAATACAAATCTTGCTTGTGAATGTCAAAAGTATAGAGAAGTAAAGGAGATGGTGGAAAAAAAAACTCTTCAAAGTGTTAAAAACACCAGATATTTGCTCCTCCACCTGGTGCCTCGCACAAAGGCTTACCGCAAGAGTATGACCCTCGCATATAGAGAAGTCACATAACACTTGAGAGTATCAGTCAGGCAAACTCTGGCAATAAGTCGAGTATCGACACTTCAATTCACAAAATGTGTATAAAGAAAGTATGTTGCGCTGAAATTATATGTACAAAAAGGGGCACTGATTGGCACCAGTATGTACTAACAGACATCAGTGATGCCCAGCAATGCCACCTATCAGTGCCCATCCGTGCCACCCATAGGTACCCATCGGTGCCGCCTTATCAGTGCAGCCATATCAGTCATTGAAGGAGAAAACTTATTTACAAAAATTTTTAACAGAAACAAAGAAAAACTTGTTTTTTTTCAAAATTTTCGGTCTTTTTTTATTTGTTGCACAAAAAAATAAAAATCCCAGAAGTGATCAAATACCACCAAAAGAAAGCTCTATTTGTGGGAACAAAATGATAAAAAATTTGTTTGGGTACAGTGTAGCATGACCGCGCAATTGTCGTTCAAATTGCGACAGCGCTGAAAGGTGAAAATTGGCCTGGGCAGAAGGTGTCTAAGTGCCTGGTATTGAAGTGGTTAAAGGAGTTTATTGGGTTAAAAATTGTACTTGCACATTCATGGAGTAAGGCAAAACGGTAACAATCGGCAGCAGATATAAGAATGCGATGACAGGTATGTGTTCTTCCGCCTGACCGGTTTCGTCACGAGTGGACTTCTTCCGAGGTATAGGAAACACTTCCTGTCATCACTATAAAAGCACGTAAATCCAGCCAAGTCTCGCTTTCACTAGAGTAACCATGCAGCTCAAATCCAAGCTTCAATCTAGACTTAACAGTCAATGCAAGCCTCACTTACAATAGTGGGACCTGGGAGGGGCGAAACTATAGTAGTGCACACCAGACATGACGTCTGTGTGTTTCAAGTGCTCCTATACCTGGAATAAACCACAACTGGAGGCATAAAAACCAATGTGCATTAAAACTAAGCGAAGCTGGATGTTGCTAGGGACTTGTCACATTAACATTGCTTAAAAAAAAAAAAAAAAAAAGAAATTTAAGTAACGGGACTATAAAATTAAAATAAATCAAAAAGCAACTATAGAAAGAAATAAATATGAAATGGGAATTATTAATAAAACAGTTGACATCCCAATCTACGTGGGTCCCTATTGTGTATAAGATCATAGTGCCATGAGACACTGATTCTTGTATCCTTTTTTTAATGATGGCAATATGCTCATCAGTATTTTTTGCTACAAGAAAAGCAGAAACGAAAGGCGCGCAGACCTAGTGCATTACCAAAGATAATTTAATAATTAAAATGTTTTATATAAAAGTGGGTACTCGCAAAATGCAACTGACAAAAGGCCATAAAAAAACAATGCATGGACATGCACAGAACACTGGGTACGGGGTGTTCTGTGCAGGGGTGCCATACCCATAGGGTTGGTTGCCTAATTCCTCCAAATACCTGGGTTGGTATAAGTTCCAATTGCCGTATGGTCGGTAATCAGATCGCTAATTGGGGCCATGGTTAGGAGCACCATGGTTCATAGGTTGCTGATTCCTAGGGCCTCCTTTATTTATTGCACCCGTGCTTACACTTCATTATGTTTATTTGCACTTTATTCACTATGGATGCCTGATTTACACTTCATTATGTTTATTTGCACTTTATTCACTATGGATGTCTGATTTTAGAGCTACACGTAAAGTGAATACCGAGGGCATCTTTGTGGTCTCATTAGGAGACCACAGTGATTTAGGAGGCCTCTTGGTCAGACTTAAAATCCTCCCTCCTACTTTCAGAATTACATGCCCAATGGGATATAGCCTTCTTTGAACAATATATTGCAGATTATATGGTTCCAAGGAGCCTAAGATGGGAGGTTTATCCCCGGCAAGGTGAAACCCAGTTGGAGGAGTGGTTTAAGTATTTTAATGAAACAGGACTAGGACTTTTAAAGTTTTTAAAGGATACTAAATTAGCAGTTCTAGATTCTAAAATAAAAAATTAAGGAAAAATTACTTCCTTTCAAAGACCATGAGTAGTATAAGGAACACTCCACTAATCTTAGGAAAAGGAGGAGAATGAACAAAAAATGAAAAAGAAATATAACCGAGATAAGAATGACTATCAGTCGGGGTTGGTTTTTGAAAGGCAGAATAAAATTGTGTTGGACCAGGTGGGAGGAGAAAATCCTATTCCCCCTCCCCCTATGGAAATAGGAACAGATAGGGAAAACACATATTCGGGTCAATGGCATCAAGTTCCTTCTTAACAAGGAAAAAAACCTGGCTTTCGGTCACCCAAAGGCAGGAACAATAATAATGGCAATAGACCCTTTTTTCCGAACCAACATCATCCTCCTCTCGGCTCACCCTATCCCTTGGGACGGGAGGAGATGAGTTTTTTGGAAATCAACAAGTCTATAATTTTGACTATCCTATTTCTACCACTAATAGGTTTGAACCCTTGGGTGGAGAGAGACCTTCACCCCGCCACCCTCAGGGCCAAATGTTTTCTGAACCTAGAGGAGGCCCTAGGAATCAGCAACCTATGAACCATGGTGCTCCTAACCATGGCCCCAATCAGCGATCCAATTTACCGATCATACGGCAATGGGGACTTTTATCAACCCAGCTCTATGGAGGTAATAGGCAACCACCCCTATGGGTATGGTCAGGGGTCTGGCCCAGGGCCTTTCAATGGCCCACGGAGCCAGGGCCCTATGTGGAGACCAACACAAGGGAGATTAGAAGATATACAGCCCAATTTTTCCTACACTTAGGGCCCCCCCAACCCCCTATGGGGGTTTTCCCCAACAAGGCCATTATCAAAGAGAAATGGAAAATCAAAAAGAGGGACCAGAGGGGTGAAGGAGACTTCAAGCGAAAAAGAGAGTAGTGGGCACGGGAATCTTTAATTTAAGCTCTAAGTCTAAGACACTAACGGACAATGAAAAAGCCCTTTTGGATAAGGGACTAAAGTTTGCCCCTCCAAAAAATTTAACAAATTCCAAACCTTTATAGACTTATAGAAATATATATGTATTAATAATACCAAAAGATGCTTCGCCTCCAATCCCATTAGGAAGGGAAGTTTGATTACAACAGGGATCCGTTCATCTAACCTTCGTAATGCCTCCCTTTTCAACCCTCCGGCGGTTAGAGTGTTTAGAGATGTTGTACTGAGACACCCTAAAAATTTGGTAATGCCTGGTTGCAACCCAAATTGGGATTGCAACAATTATGTGACCGCAAGGATCTTGTCATCAGACTGGCAGACGTGGGGGTGGGGAGGGGGGTCGTATTAGATAGAGATGCTTATATAGCTGAAATTACCACAATTTTGAGTGATCGAGATACCTACGTCCCTTTGAGGAGAGACCCAGGGTTGACCTTTAAGCATGAACTAGGAAAATTGGTGAACAGGGGTTACCAACAGGACACAGATTATCTACTACCTGCCTAAGATACACAAAGATCCAGTTTGCCCTCCGGGACGCCATATAGTTAGTGGCATTGATTCAGTGACATCCCGGGTGGGCATATACATTGACACATACCTGCAACCCCTGGTCAAAAATATGCCCTCTTATATTAAAGATACTAAGTCAATGATCAACCTTATCAGTGAGTGTCCTTTCCAGGAGGGTCGGTGGATGGTAACAACAGACATTACGTCCTTGTATACCATTATTCCTCATGACAGGGGCATGTCGGCAGTATCACACTATCTTAATTCTGAGTCTGGTCTATTACCTATTCAGAAGGATTTTGTGGTAGACCCTCTCAAATTTGCGGCAACGCACCATTATTTTTGGTTTGGGGGAAATAATTTTCTACAGAATAGAGGTGTCTTGATGGAGGCTAAATATGCCCCTAGTGTACAGAGTTTGTTTATGGCCCAGTGGGAGGAGGATGTCATCTATGCACAACAGAGGCCTAAATTGGCCCTGTGAGTTCGTTCCTTTGGAAAGGTGACACCAGCTCCTTGATTGACTTTTTGGATTCCTTAAATTATAATGACAGAGGGATTGTACTCCATTATGAAATGAGCCATTCTCTGATTGGACGTGGTGGATCGCATGCCGCTCTACCTTATCCAATCAAAATTCTTTACATTCATGCAGAGAATGCAAAACAAGACCTGTATTCACAATGCGGGAGAGCAACATGGAAGCAAGTGGAGCTCACTGAAGTAGCGCTGTCTATTTCAGTGATTTCCAGTGGCATCGGCCAGGTATGGCATATACATACTCAGAAGAAGTCCAGGAAGTGACGAAACGTTAGGGACGTGTCGCACAGGAAGTGACGCATGTGCTCCACCAACCGAGGAACCAGGAAGCGTGTGACTGTGGTTACACACAGGGAGCGCTCCCGACAGGTTTTCACGACTGGAGGACGCAATCAGGCACAGTGCACTTTGTTATCTTTGCTCAATGTTTATTAAATTTTGGTACGCATGGTTTTAAGGGGATGTTTGGATGGTTCAAATAAAGATGTTTAGCAGTATCACGCTATGTGAGCATTTTTGTTTCTTCTACATATCCTTTTTGTTTCTTCTACATATCCTATTGGAACTACTGTGAATAATACTGACATCTGGTGGTCGCTTTGGATATTGAGGCAGATTTACTACTATTAATCAAGGCTTTTATTGATCTGATTTCTGGTGAGTGAGTTTTCATTGGGGACCCCAGCACGTGGTGTATCGCTTGGTGAAAGGATTACTACCCTCACAGAATACATCTTGATTATTTATTGGTGGGACTCTGGCTATCAGATCCATGTTTGAACTTTCTGAAATAGATTAAGAAAGAGACCCTGTTTAATTGGGGTGCACAGCGCTGCTGCAATACTGAAGAGACACTTTATATATTTATATATTTATAATTGTGTATTTATATATTTATCTAATTTAATTGATTCATTATTGCCTATATACATGGCATATACATAGTTACATTGGTTCAAGCTGGGCCAATGTAACTGTATAACATGCTGATGCCTGGAATTATTCTTGAAATTTAGCATCTGATATACTAGCAGATCTAAAGGAACTTGACTAACAAATTAAAGCTGAACTCTAGCTAAAAAGCTTACCACAGTAAGCCCCCCTGTCAGCATTTAATGGTGTGTCCCAAGCAGCCTTTTTTAATCGGGGTTCTTCCAAAGGTTGTTTGGGCTTCCTCGAACAAAAAATCAATTTCTGCCTCTCAGATAAGTTTCTCCAGACACCAATCATTTATTTTTCTTGCTATCTGAGAAGGGAATTTTTACATTTAAAGTGGTTGAAACCCCCATTCATGAAATTTGACCTAGGCACATATATCTATAGTGTTTACTTATTTCTCTCCAAAGTTCTAAGTTCAGTGTCTGCCTGCTGCTCGGTTCCTCTGTTTATCAGCAGAGTCACTTCTGAGAAGTTCTCTGACACTTGAGATAGCAGCTGAAAATTTGTGTTGTGAAGAGAGCTTAGAGGTAGATAAGCAGACAGCTTGTCTATTCATAATGCATCTCTGCATGTTCCTTTGTTCCTCTTCCTATGTGGGGTGGGGGTGTATGCCTTTCCTCCAATCAGCTCTCACACAGTGTAAGCCCAGACTCCCCATCCACTGCTGGAAGAGGAAGAAAGATTTCTAACATTATGTGCACTTTCTAAAGAATGTAGAATGGAAAGACAGCAAATATACATGTAAAACTTATGTAGGGAGATCTGTTTCATCCCTGTGTATCATCTGAGGCTATTCACTTCACTGGATATATGTGAGGGTTTACATCCACTTTAAGCAGCATTCTTCCTATTGACCATCACACCAATTTATTGTCAGCTGTAGTTATAATTATTATCAGGGATTCCTCGAGCCCCCCAGTTATTTCAAGGGTTCCACCGTGCTAAAAAGGATGAGAGAGTCTGGTCCCAGAACTCTTAACCACCCTGGCGGTATGATTGTCAGATTTTTGTGTTTCAAAGCGGTACATTGTTTTGCATGGAAATTTGGCGTTATATATTGTAGGCCTGTAATTCTTAGTAATAACTCACTTAAATCTGTCCAAACAAGAGTCTAGTAGACATCCCGGGTATGATAAAGTTTGAAACACTAAATTATAATATAATAATAATAAAATGAATTTTCTAACGATTCGCTCAATTCTGCCAGTGATCTAATTTACTATCACTGTTTTCTAGCTGGTTTAAAACCACTTTTGACGTAAAGGGACACTTTTTGGTAGCCATGGACAATCCAGGCAGAAAGAAAGGTGTATGCCCTGCATGCATTTTTATATATAATATAAAAATGCATGCAGGGCACTGGAAAAAGCATTAGGGACAAAAGGGATGTGAAATGATTTGATACATCTAAGATTACAGTGTACTGTATGTGTTATGTTTTGTGTACTGTTTGAAATTCCTGCCGGCTCTGTCCCCATGCATCGCAACGCTTGCAGGGAACGAAGCCCAGCACGCAGAGCATCGGGCGGAGGACACAGCTCGTGGACACAGCAGGAGGACATCGCAGGATCCTGGGGACAAGGTAAGTACACTGCACCAGGATTCTGCAACATAATCCCCAGTGTGGCGTGGGGTTACCGCTAATGGTACTGAAATTTAACCCTGAGCCACACTCGGGAATACCGCCAGGATGGACAATGTGGTCTGTTATAGGAAGTTGAAAAATAACAGACATACTGGGTGGGTCAACGGGTGACAATAAAGGGGAAAAGGCCCCAAAAAAATAAAACAAATATAGCCACTACATCTAAGAACTGGTAAGCTGCAATATAATATTTGTTTTTGTGTTTATTCACCACATTGACATGTCTCTGGGAAGCTTGTGTGTAGGATGCCTTAATTATATAAAAAACACGTTGTGTTTGATCTTAGTAAGTGGGATATTTTTTGTTTCATCTTTACAACCTCTAAGGCCCTTCTCACACGGGCGGACCACTCAGGTCCGCCTGTCAGTTTTTTAGGCGGACCTGAACGGACGTGCCATACAGGTCTATGGAGCAACGGATGTCAGAGGTGACATGTCCGCTGACATCTGACCCACTCCTATCTGCTAAAGTGTGATGGAGGAAAACCTTACTTTTCCATCAGCCATTGGATCGGATGAAAACGGACTCTACGGTCCGTCTTCATCCGATCCCCCATAGAAGAGAGCGGCGCTCTGACAGCTCGGTTCCTGCACAGTGTGCGGAGACAGACCTGTCATCTGCCTGCTCAGCGGTAATCGACGGAGCGATCCCCCACTGATCAAAGCAGTACACGGACACAACCATGTGAAAGGGCCCTAAAGCAAAAAGTTACATCTTCACCCAGCATAAATAATCCTAATTACTGCCCAGGTTGATGTAGTGTTTACAAGCTTCTTCCTTCCCCAGTTGCATTAAAATCCAGGACACACACTGAGCTGGTGATGGAGTGGATTCAGCTGCAGAGTGTAGTGACTGGCCTGCCCTGATCCCTTCTTCATACTTGATGCATGACTCCAATAGTGCTTAATGAGAGCAATACTTATCTTGTAATTAGTGTTTTTCTATTGAGCATCATGATTTGTTTAATTTTCCTGGTTCCAGAGACCGAAGAATATACTTCCAGTTAACCCAAGGCATGGGGCTACCTCAGTACATCTATCAAATTGTGAACATAACAAAACCTGTAGTGTTCTGCAACAGATACTGAGTCAGATATTTACAGCGCTGTTTGAAATATATGTGTGCGCTGATTCAATTGTGAAGTAAACCCCTAAACCAAGCAAAAGATTTTCTCTGGCATCTATAAAAATCAGAGACTGGCAGTATATAGACACTATTTTCCAATTTGATTGCAACTTAGATACATTTACGTGTGTGTGTATGTACACACACACACACACACAAAAACAAAGAGATCATGTAATCATTCCCCTCCCAGCCACACATTCCAGTTTAAGAACACCTGTTGCTTAGCCCTTTCCATAAAAGATTGAAATTCTGGCATATTTTTTTTTAGAAAACAGTGGGAACTATTTGCTAGGGGCTACATGAACCTTTTTTTTTCAGAAATAAAACTCTGTTCGCTAAGTCACCAATACATTAATAATGTTCTTTCCTGTCATGCGATTATTTTAAGCTCTCATTAACACTGTTAAAAAAAAAGTTAATCAAAGGTAAATTATGGTTGTTATAGCTTAGTGATTTTGGCTCATATCATTTTACACTAGAGCAATGGAGTAGTAATTTCCAATCAGCTGTTTGCCATGCACGCTAAAGGGCAGGCATGTGGGTGAAGAGTGACCTAGACATGTTAAATATGTGCTGAGAAGTGAACACAATCATTACTTTATACATTGTACATAGTATACCAAGTATGCTGGCTTTCTGCATCATCTGACATTGCCCTTTGGCATAGATAGTATCTAGCATGGTTTCTCTCCAGAGTTTCCAAATCCAGGATCTTCTAAAAATTTTAACCAATAGCTATCCAGTGCAGGAGGCATTTTAAGATGTTAAAGAATGCCACAAGTATACTTTTCATGTATATTTTTATTTCCCGGACAAAACGTAAGTTTAGTTCCTGATTACGTACCTGTATACACGCCAAAGGTTCATTTGTCCAAATAGAGTAACCACCAACCAAGTAAATTCTTCCATTATGTACTGCAATTCCAGATTCATTTTGTCCTTTGAAAGGAAAAAAAAAAGAAATTTGCCTGTGTACATACTGTATGTTTCAAAGGTGTCCAGAATATTGCCTGTATGCATTTTCAAATGCACTTTTAATGTGCGTTGTTTGGTATGCAAACTGGAGGTGAAGCATTAAAAAATATGGACCTTCTATGATGCTGATGCATGAATAATACTCAGGACATAACACCTGCCATTTAGGGCAGTTGGATTTTATTTCAATGGACTTGCCTAAAGTAGAACTTTGGCCTCTCATTTAAAACGTGCTACAGAGTTTAATTGTACTGTAAGTGCATGTTCACTAACCATTTTCCCTTAATACCTCTGCAAATCTCCCACAAGTACTTGATGTTCCTGCCATTGAAGTTCACTTAATACAGTTTCCTGTGCTGTGTGGCAGTGATGCTGCACTGCTCCTGAATTCAGAGAGTTGTCACTGTCACTCTCAGGCTGTGCCTACTTGCATGACAGTGGTATGAGCAGATGTTTGTGGGGGCGTGGCTATCAGCATTGTCATTACTGGTTCACTAACCAGTAGCTCATCGATCGGCATCTGGCCACACCTAGTATTTTCTGCTGCTTTCTGGATGGACAATACTGCCCCTGTTGCTGAAACCTTCCTACTGTGAGCAGCCGTGTCTACTAGGGGCACATGTAAGACACAAATAAAGGAAGATGCCACACACCAGCAATGGGAGACTGGCGTGTGCGTCTTTTATGGGCATAGTTCATTTCCTTCAAATCATATTATAACTGCACATCTGTATTTGGTATACAGTAATACCTCAGATTGCGAGTAACGCGGTTTACGAGCGTTTCACGATACAAGCTATTTTTTTAAAAATCCTGACTCGGTTTGCAAGCAGAACGAGCAGGATTCAAGCCTCTGGGGTGTGCAGTACTGCATTTGGCCAGAGGTGCAGGGGCGCTGGTGACACTCAAAGCCCTTCGGAGCCGATCAGAAACACTCAGTTTCCGAGTGCTTCTGACTGTCTCCGGCACCCCCCCACCTCTGGTTACATGTGGTACTGCATACACTAGCAGTGCCACTGGAACAGATTATCTGAGTTTCCATTATTTCCTATGGGGAAACTCGCTTTGATATACAAGTGCTTTGGATTACAAGCATTCCTTTGGAACGAATTATGCTCGTAACCCAAGCTTTACTGGTCATGTATGTCCTCCCCCTAGTACTGCCCTCCGTTTGATCCCCTGTTAAGCCCCCCCATGAAAGTCCCGGGTTTGGTGCCAATAACTTTCATGTGTCCATTGGTGCGCAAGTAGCAAACTTAATTTATTGTTGTTTATATGGGTTGTTATTTACCATATTCGTTTGTCTTAATATTGGTGTAGAATGGTACATTATACTATTTAAATGTAGAACCTTTGGTCCCACTATAGCCTCCTGAAGAAGCAGAATACCCCCATGAAATGTGTTATGGCCCGTACACACAAGCTTGCCTTGCATACACACGGTCACACAAAAGTTCTCTGAACGTTCGACCGTCAAGAACGCGGTGATGTACAACACTACAGCGAGAAGTTCAATGTTTCCGAGCATGCGTGGTTTTTTGCGCGTCGGAATTGCATACAGATGAACGGAATTTCCGCCAAGAACTTTTTCTGTCGGAAAAAAAGAGAACCAGCTCTCAATCTTTTGCTGGCGGAAATTCAGACAGAATAAGTTGGATGGAGCAAACACACGGTTGGAATATCCGACCAAAAGCTCCCATTACACTTTTATTGATGGAAATTCCACTCATGTGTACGTGGCATAAGGGTTTCAGCTTCTTTGGACATTCCAGCTTATTCATTTATTATTTGAACTTCTATGTCTACCATTGGTGTACCGATTGGTGTATTGCTGTACATATAAGTAATTTTTTGCTTGGGAAGACCAAGGGGGTATTTCCTAATTGGGTGGAGCTATACCTTCCTACTGATACAATCTGTGCAGGATTCATTTTTTAATGTTGCACCATCATGTATGAGAGTGAATGTGTGGTTTTATCCTGTGTATTTAATATGTGAATGTTATTTTAAGTAACTTGTACATGCTGTGGCCACCTTTTAAACTCCACTTTCAAATCTCTATTCGCTGGTTATTTGGGATGTGGTGCCAGACAACAACTACCCACACACCATCTTGATAGTGTATTATTTTATACAATGGCTGGACAGCCTGCTCTTAAGCTGCTCCAGACTTCTTAATCAGTCTTAGGTGTTCACTGCCATAAAGCAAGCCCTAGGTACCCCTGTAAAAAGAGGCTTTTACTACCCATTTAGGGAGGGAACAGGCAAATGGGACTTTGTATGTGCCACCAAGAAATAGCACAGATGGATAATAAAATATCAATCTTTTATTCCAAAGGTAGAATGACAAATAAGACATCAATTTTTAAAAACAAGGGTCTTATGTATATGACAAGTGAATAGTATCTGGTGTCTATGATCAAAGTGTTTTGCAAAGAACTCACTTCTTTGGGATCCACACCTGTTACATATGCAGTAAGTCAATTCATCCTCTTCCACTAGAGCAGGGATATGCAATTAGCGGACCTCCAGCTGTTGCAAAACTACAAGTCCCATCATGCCTCTGCCTCTGGGTTTCACGGTTGTGGCTGTCAGAATCTTGCTATGCCTCATGTGACTTGTAGTTCTGCAACAGCTGGAGTCTGCTAATTGCATATCCCTGCACTAGAGGATCGCCATGATAACAATGTAGGATTGCACAATAATTACCAAAGTAAGGGAAAAAAACCTAAAAGTACAGCCAGGTTGCCAATTGTGGATATCACATTAAGAATATGTGTTGGCACAAAAGGTATGGAAAACAAAATCCCTATATATTTTCAAGCATAATATTAGGCCCGCATCCTCCTTCCAATAGCATGTGCCTGTGTCCATCACATATTACAAATGGTGTTTTGGTACCCCATGCTCCCTATTGGAACTTTCCTCCAAAAGGACAGCAGAGGGGAAATCGGGTCTTGTTTCCTGGCAGTGGGCACAGTGCTGCAAGTCACTTGTCTAATGACAATGCAATGCTTCACCACAATCATCAAGTTCAAGTGTTATATAACAAGCATTGGGGGCGGTGGGGTTGGTATGACAATTGTGTAACGGGCTATATATTATTGCATTGGGGAAGGCAGAGGTTCAGAGAACTGCACATTTGACTGGTCTGTGTGGAAAGAAAGAAAACTGTACCTTTAAATGCTGAAGGGAAGGCGAGATCTAGATACGTATGATTGAATTCCCATCATTCCAGACCCCTAACATTTTCTAGCTGCCTCCTAGAATTCAGGAGCAGGCCCATTTTACAAAACATTTTTGATAAATGGTACTTTTGCACCAAACATTTTAGGCAATTCATTCTGATTGTAGGGACTCTAAATGTGTGCAGCTTTAACTAAAAACAAGTTTATGTTCTATAAACAAGCGTTTCAAAGTATTTTTGTTTACAATACCAAGCTTCAGAGTATGATGGCTCTGGCACACAAAATAATAAAATTAAGCATTAAAATCTCTCCTACAAAAGAAGACATTCAATGATTTCCGCATATTAGTATTTGGAACTGTGCACTCTCCGATTTTTTTATTTTTTTATTTTTTTGGCCTATGTGACAAAAAAATAGTAAACAAAAGTTTTGTTTTGTTTGACAAATGTTACCTTTGTTACTTGGTACAGAATCTGCAAAATGTTTTAGCTAATCCAGTGTATAATAATGCCTCACTTTGGATGTAACTTTGGCATTTTATGGGGCCTGCAATGGTCATGTAACGTAAAGCCTCGTACACACGATCAGATTTTCCGCAGACAAAACCCTGGACTTTTGTTCCAAGGCGTGTGCCTGGATTTTGCCTTGCATACAAACACGAACGTACTGACGTACTACGTGGCTTTTCAGCTCTTTAGTGCCACCCTTTGGGTTCCTCCTGCTAATTTCATGTTAGTAAAAGTTTGGTGAGTGTTGATTTGCGCTTTTCATTTGACGCTTTTCATTTAGCGCTTTTCAGTTTGTGCTTTTCATTTTGTGCTTTTCAGTTAGTTTCTTAACAGCCGTTCGTCAACCAGACATGTTGCAGAATCGGAGGAGGTAACGTGTTATTTATTATTGGCCTTGGAGTTATTGCTTTGACCCAGGTCCAGTCCAGGAACAGGAGGAGGAGGAGTTCTTGGACCAAAAATTTGTTGCTTTATTAATCGTGACCAATTATGTCATATGCCTTTGCTGCGGGAGCTCCAGGAGAATAATCCAGATGTTTTTCGGAATTATCTCCGGGTGAAGGACCCCTGCTTTCACCAACTCTTGGCATTGTTGACCCCCTAGATTAAGAAGCAGGGCACATGAGGCTTTTATTTTTTTGGTTGAATTTTGATTTGATTTGGTATATTTTCTATATTTTTGGATGCATAGAATGCACTTTTTGGTTAAGTTATATTGGCAGATGGCATGTCTAATTTTATTTGTTTTCTTTTTTTAATGCACAATAAAAAAATTGTGGCGAATAATACTTGGCTATGTGTTTTACTTCAAATGACAGTTTGGGAGTAGGCAGTTACATTTAAAAAAATACAATGTAAAATTAACACCAACATAGTTGTATCCAACATTTGTCCATGAAAAATCCGACAACAATTGTCCGATGGAGCATACAAACGGTCGGATTTTCCTCCAACAGCCTGTCATCACACATTTCCCGTCGAAAAATCCGTACGAGGCTTAAGACAGCCCAGGTTAACAAAATAAAAAAGATCTGATTCCCCTATCCACACATTCAAGGTGGATTGGGGTATCACTCCCACTTTACTATTGAGTTTTGATAGCAGGGGCCTTTCCTGCTGTCAGAATACAATGATCAGTGCAGTGGCTATAGTCGGCCGCACAGATTGATAGGGAAAAACCCGACAGGCTGGTTGTACAGAAGTTGATCAGTAGATTAAGTTCTGTATAAGGCTTGATTCACATCTATGCATGTTGCGTTTCTGCAGTGCTTTTTGCTGTGCTTTCTGAGTTTTCTTGTTAAATATATTTATTGAGTTTTCACACAAGAAGAAATAAAATGATACAATACATGGATACATATCAATCATCAGAAGATCTTTGCAGTATGATAAAAAAGATAAATAAGTAATAAAATAAAGTAATTTTAGAGATATCTTACAACCATATTTACTATACACTAGTTGGGATTCTAGATGTAAGGTTAGAGAAATAAATCAAGTTATTAGACTAAGTATCCATAGGAATATTTTAGGAAATAATAAAAGAAAAGGAGAGGGAGGAGAGATAAAGAAGGAAAGAAGAGAAAAAAAAAAGAGAGTTTCCCAGGATGATGATCCAGCTCTCATTAGGTATACAAATATAATATATATTTCAGTAATAATATGATATATCTTAGTGTGGTAACAACAGAGATTGGTCAAAATCTGTAGGGAGGTAGTTTTTAACCCATGGTTGCCAAATTTTGCGAAATGTATTTATTTTATTTTCTTCAGTAGCTGTCATCTTGGCGTATAAAAGTGCTCTGTTCATTCTGTGTTTAGCTTCAGCAAGAATTAGATTTTGGGACTTCCACGCCTTGGCAATCGTTTGTTTAGGCTTTCTGAGTTTTTATAACCAAACATTTTTTCCGTGATTTTACTGCGATTTTGCCGGATTTGTGGTGTTGTGTGTTTTGTTTTTTTTATATTTTATTTACTGTATATAGTTGGTTGCTAAAGAGAAGCCAGTCGCCACATCCTTAGCAATGTATAAGTCATCAGCTGCCAAGCAGTGTTCTCCCGCCACAGTCTCTCCCTGTGCCATCTTCTCCCTCCACCGTCTCTCCCGGAGCTGTCTTCTCCCGCGCCGCTGTCTTCTTCCTCGCAATGGTTACTCGCTGAAAACAAAAGGCGCTCTTCTCCTGATGCTGTCGTCCGCCGTTGTGACATCCCCCGCTGTCTGACATCTCTTATGTAGCCATGGGGCTTGGCCATCTATCACCCAGAGAGCCTGCCCCCTTGTGACGTCACAAGGCTACATAAGAGATATCAGACAGCGGGGACATCACAACGAAGGAAGACAGCATCAGGAGAAGAGGGTCTTTTTTGTTTTTAACGGGTAACCGGCAGCGAGGAAGAAGACAGCCACAGCACAGCAGGGATGGCGGTAGGGGAGGAAGGCGGCACTGGGAGAGACGGCAGCGGGAGAAGATAGAGCTTTTTTTTTAATAAAGGACTTGCCCTTTTTTATTTTTACTTTTCACTGCATTTTTGGTGAATGGGTAAGGGTACGATATACCCATTTACATGGGGGGGCCGGGATCTGGGGGCTCCCTTGTTAAAGGGGGCTTCCAGATTCCGATAAGCCCCCTCGTACGCAGACCCCGACAACCACCAGCCAGGGTTATTGGGAAGAGGCCCTTGTCCCCATCAACATTGGGGCAAGGTGCTTTGTGGTGGGGGGCGCAGAGCCCCCCCTGCCCCAAAGCAACCACCACCCCATGTTAAGGGCATGCGGTCTGGTATGGTTCAGGAAGGGGGGGAGCGCTCGCTTGTCCCCTTCCTTTCCTGACCCGATGGGCTGCATGCTCGGATTAGGGTCTGGTATGGATTTAAAAAAAAAAAAAAATTGGCATGGGGTGTCCCCTCCAAATTCATACCAGATCGAAGGGCCTGGCATGGACTGGGGGGGGGGGGCCCACACTGTCTTTTTTGTGAATTTTAGCCGGCAATTTTTTCTTTTACATTTTAGCTGTCAGCGGGGAAGCCTCATCTACTGCTAAGGACGCAGCGGCCGGCTTCCCGACCCGCTCCTTATTAACCAGCTATTTACAGTGAATGTAAAAAAAAAGACAGCGCAAAGCATGGTAAAAACGCAGTACTTGCATTTTGGATGTGGGTCCATGGAAGTCTTACATGCAAAACGCTGCATTTTACGGAAAAAAGTCCCCAACCCTTTAGAAAAACACACAGGCACAAAAATGCCTATGAACATGTTCCATAGGAACCCATGTTAAAAAAAAATATTCCCTGCATTTCTGCAAAATGCATAAAGCATCAAAAAATGCATTAGTGTGAATAACCAAGGTTCCCATACATGGATAAAAACTTGTCTGGTACTTGCTGAACTGGCTGAATTTCATATGTATGGCTAGCTTAACATTGAAGCCAAAACTATGTATTTAGTGCATGGGTGTCTGTCTGTGTCTCTGTTATGGAGATTTCCCTTCTCTTCCTCTCAGGACAAAATTTAACCAGTTGCCGACCGCCGCACGCCGATGTACGTCGGCACAATGGCATGGGCAGGCATAAGGGCATACCTGTACGTCCCTGCCTGCCCGCGGGCGGGGGGTCCAATTGGACCCCCCCCCCGGTGCCTGCGGCAGTCGGATTCTAGTCAGGGGCAATTAGAAGTGAGGGTGAGGCCACTCATTCGTGGCCACCCCCTCGCGATCGCTCCTGGCGAATGAAATGCTTTCTTGGCTTCTGTACTGTAAACAGAAGCGGAGGAAGTGATGTTATCTCTCCTCGAGGCGGTCTTTTTGTTCCGGCACCGAGGAGAGAAGACATCAATGTGAGTTTGCACCAACACTACACTTCCAGTAGAACACGCAGGCACACTTTTCACCCACCATCACCCCCCGTTTACCCGCCTGTACCCTGTCACTAAGCGATCGTTTTTCTGATCACTGTATTAGTGTCACAGGTGACACAGGTGACGCTAGTTAGGGAGGTAAGTATATAGGTTCGCTGTCACAGTTTTATAACGTGAGGGGCCCCTATATACTACCTAATAAAGGTTTTAACCCTCTGATTGCCCCCTAGTTAACCCTTTCACCAGTGATCACCGTATAAGTGTTACGGGTAACGCTGGTTAGTTAGTTTGTTTATTATAGTTTCAGGGCACCCGCCGTTTATTACCTAATAAAGGTTTAACCCGCCCGGCGGTGATACAAGTTAAGTTTTAGGGTCAGATAAGGTCTGCGTCACCCCAGGCAGCGTCAGGTTAGTTCCAGTACCGCTAACACCCACGCACGCAGCATACACCTTCCTTAGTAGTATAGTATCTGAACGGATCAATATCTGATCCGATCAGATCTATACTAGCATCCCCAGCAGTTTAGGGTCCCCAAAAATACAGTGTTAGCGGGATCAGACCAGATACCTGGTAGCACCTGCGTTTTGCCCCTCGGTTCAGCCCTGCCCAGCCCACCCAAGGGCAGTATCGATCGATCACTGTCACTTACAAAACACTAAACACATAACTGCAGCATTCGCAGAGTCAGGCCTGATCCCTGCGATCGCTAACAGTTTTTTGGTAGCGTTTTAATATAGTCGCTAACAGTCAGGAGCTTTTTTACCTGTGAGTCTCACTAGTGTACCACTAAAATGGCAAATCGAAGGTACACTAGTGAAGAGGCCTACACGTTTCTGAGCATGACAGATAGTGAAGAGGAAGTCACTCATCTGTCAGATTCAGGCTCAAAATACGAACCTGTAGACAGCAGCGGCTCCATGACAGATAGCTCTGACGACAGGAGTTGTGGTCCCTGCCAAGGTCAGGCGTACCAGACCCCGAACTTCTTCTTCTGTTTAGGTGCAAGAACCGCAGGGCTCTCATATGGAGCAGAGAAGTACTAGTGTCGCTATTCCTTCTGGTGAACTGGTAAGCACCAGCGGCCTAGTACACCCTGGTCGTACATCCAGCACTGCAGTAACACTTGTGGACGTGGCGAGTCCCATAAGTGCAGTTCAAGCTGGCGAGGTGGTAAGCACAAGTAGTGTCCCGCTGCCATCAAGAAGACGAACACAGGCCCGTTGTGCCCATAGTGTCCTTCCTGCATTCACCAATCCTAATTGGGAACCCACCACTTCTGCAGCACCCGTACCTACCCCATTCACTGGCCAACCCGGCATTCATGTGGAAACAGTTGATTTTACGCCACTTGATTTTTATTCGCTGTTTTTCACCAAAGATCTCTATAGATCTATTGTGGACCAAAGCAATTTGTACGCTGGTCAACACATCGCCACTATTCCCCACTCCTCCCTTGCCAGAGATTGAAAACCAATTACGGTTTCCGAATTTAAGATCTTTCTGGGCCTTTCCCTCCTCATGGGCATAACCAAAAAGAGTGAGTTGCGGTCATATTGGTCCACTGACCCAATTCACCATATGCCCGTGTTCTCTGCTTCCATGGCCAGGGCACGATACGAACAGATTTTGCGTTTCATGCACTTCAACAACAATGAACTCTGTCGTCCTTGTGGAGACCCTGGATACGATCGGCTCTACAAAATTCAGCCCCTCGTAAACCACTTCAACCAACGTTTTGCAGACTTGTTTACTCCCCATCAAGTTGTCTGCGTTGATGAGTCCCTGATTAAGTTTTCTGGCCGCTTGTCATTCAAACAGTACCTTCCCAGCAAGCGTGCCAGATACGGGGTCAAGATGTATAAGCTCTGTGACAGGGCCACAGGCTATACATGTAGTTTTATGGTTTACGAGGGAAAAGATAGTCACGTAGAGCCGACAAACTGCCCTGACTACATAGGAGGCGCTGGCAAGATTGTGTGGGACTTGGTGTCACCCTTATTTGGAAAGGGGTACCACTTATATGTGGACAATTATTACACGAGCGTGCCACTTTTTAGTCACCTTTTTGATCATCAGATTGGAGCATGTGGCACCGTGCGACCTAATCGCCGGGGCTTCCCCAGCGGCTTGTAGATTCCCGTCTTAGGCTGGGGGAGAGAGCCTGCTTGCAGTGTAATAATTTGCTCGCTATGAAGTGGAGGGATAATAAGAATGTTTTCGTTCTTACCTCCCTTCATGCAGACACGACGGTCCAAATTACTACGGCGACTGCTGTTGTGGAGAAACCCCTCTGTGTCCACGAATATAACCTCAATATGGGAGGGGTGGACCTCAACGACCAGTTGTTGGCGCCGCACCTAGTTGCCTGTAAGGCCAGACGCTGGTGTAAAAAAGTGTCTGTATACTTATTTCAATTGGCTTTGCTGAACGCTCATGTGCTATACAGAGCTTCAGGACGGACTGGACCCTTCCTGAAATTCCAGGAAGGGATCGTCAGAGCCCTTCTGTTCCCAGACGGTGCTCTACCTCACCTTCCCAATCCAAATGCAGTAAGCCGGCTGCATGAGAGGCATTTTCCTTATGTCCTCCCGCATACCCCTACCAACGAGCCCCCCAAAGAAAATGTCAAGTCTGCAGAAAGCGTGGATATAAGCGTGACACCCGCTATTATTGTCCATCCTGTCCTGACAATCCTGGTCTTTGCATTGGTTAATGTTTAATGGTTAATGTTTTGAACGCTACCATACACTAGTTGAGTATTAGCGCAGGGTACAGCACTGCACAGACTTTCACAGTGTCTCCTCAGTGTCTGCTCTTTTTTACTGTATTCTATTCTGCAATGTTTTATTGTTGTTATGTTTTATCATGTTTGCTTTTCAGATATGCAAATTTTTTATACTTTACTGTTTACTGTGTTTTATTGTTAACCATTTTTTTTGTTTTCAGGTACACAATTCAGCTGCAGCGCAGATTTATCTATCTTGACAGCAACAGCGTTTGCTCCCATGATACATAAAGCCGTGACTCCAGCGCTGTCGGAGGTGATTTCACCACCACAGCTACATACTTCAGCATATATGCCGAAGCGTGGGGGCAGCAGTGGGTGGAGGAGCGATTTGCTCCTACCTTTTGCGGGAGGATGCCCCCATGCTTCGGAATCTATATATTTTAGGCACAGGTTGCGTTAAAAAAATGTTTTATTTTTTACTATTTGTTTTGTATTTGCTTTGCAGGTATAGTAAGTCTTACTGTTATACTGTAATGTGATTTTGTTTTATTGTTAACCATCATTTGCTTAGCAGGTACGCCATTCAGTTGCAGCGTGAATTTATTTATCTTAACAGCAACAACATTTGCTCCCACGATACATAAAGCCGTGACTCCAGCGCTGTCGGAGGTGATTTCACCACCACACGAAGCATGGGGGCAGCAGGGGCGGAGGAGTGATTTGCTCCTAATTTTTGGGGCGGATGCCCCCATGCTTCGGCATATATAAATGGTGCATGTATGCCCATCATTAGAAGTGGGTGGATGAAGGGAGGTATTCTAATGGTGGGCATACCCACCGATTAATCTCTTTTTTTCGTTCAGCCCACAGGCTGCATTGAAAAAAAAGATTACAATATATGCCCAAC
Source organism: Lithobates clamitans (assembly GCA_037952925.1). Lineage (NCBI taxonomy): Eukaryota > Metazoa > Chordata > Amphibia > Anura > Ranidae > Lithobates > Lithobates clamitans. The sequence continues at coordinate 1,594,724 of JBBGZY010000376.1, read as the reverse complement.
AAGGACCAGCAATGTACTGGTATGTTGCTGAACTTTGAGTGGTTATTCCACATGTATGAGACTTTTTGAGAGCCTAGCCACGTACGGGACCCTGAAAACCAAGCACCGCCTTCAGGCTTTCTAAGGGCGTAAATTTTTGATTTCACTCTTCACTGCCTATCACAGTTTCAGAGGCCATGGAATGCCCAGGTGGCACACCCCCCCCCCCCAAATGACCCCATTTTGGAAAGTAGACACCCCAAGCTGTTTGCTGAGAGGTATGGTGAGTATTTTGCAGACCTCACTTTTTGTCACAAAGTTTTGAAAATTGAAAAAAGAAAAAAAAAATTTTCTTGCCTTTCTTCATTTTCAAAAACAAATGAGAGCTGCAAAATACTCACCATGCCTCTCAGCAAACAGCTTGGGGTGTCTACTTTCCAAATGGGGGGGGGGGTTTGTGCCACCTGGGCATTCCATGGCCTCCAAACTATGATAGGCAGTGAAGAGTGAAATCAAAAATTTACGCCCTTAGAAAGCCTGAAGGCAGTGATTGGTTTTCGGGGCCCCGTATGCAGATAGGCTCCCAAAAAGTCCCACACATGTGGTATCCCCGTACTCAGGAGAAGCAGCAGAATCTATTTTAGGGTGTAATTCCACATATGCCCATGGCATGTTTGAGCAATATATCATTTAGTGACAACTTTGTGCAAAAAAATAAATAAATAAATAAAATTTGTCACTTTCCCGCAACTTGTGTCAAAATATAAAATATTCCATGGACTCGACATGCCTCTCAGCAAATAGCTTGGGGTGTCTACTTTCCAAAATGGGGTCATTTGGGGGGGGGTGTTTGTGCCATCTGCGCATTTTATGGCCTTCAAAACTGTAATAGGTAGTGAGTGAAATCAAAACTTTACGCCCTTAGAAATCCTGAAGGCGGTGCTTGGTTTTTGGGCCCCGTACGCGGCTAGGCTCCCAAAAAGTCCCACACATGTGGTATTCCCGTACTCAGGAGAATCAGAAGAATGTGTTTTGAGGTGCAATTCCACATATGCCCATGGCCTGTGTAAGCAATATATCATTTAGTGACAACTTTGTGCAAAAAAAAAAAAAAAAAGTTTGTCATTTTCCTGCAACTTGTGACAAAATATAAAATATTCCATGGACTCAACATACCTCTCTGCAAATAGCTTGGGGCGTCTACTTTCCAAAATGGGGTCATTTGGGGGGGGTTGTGCCATCTTGGCATTTTATGGCCTTCAAATCTGTGATAGGTAGTGAGGAGTGAAATCAAAATTTTACGCCCTTAGAAATCCTGAAGGCGGTGCTTGGTTTTCAGGGCCCCGTACGCGGCTAGGCTTCAAAAAGTCCCACACATGTGGTATCCCCATACTCAGGAGAAGCAGCTAAATGTATTTTGAGGTGTAATTCCACATATGCCCATAGGCATGTTTGAGCAATATATCATTTAGTGACAACTTTGTGCAAAAAAAATAAATAAATAAATATAATTTGTCACTTTCCCGCAACTTGTGTCAAAATATAAAATATTCCATGGACTCAACATGCCTCTCAGCAAATAGCTTTTGGTGTCTACTTTCCAAAATGGGGTCATTTTGGGGGGGGGGGGGTTGTGCCATCTGGGCATTTTATGGCCTTCAAAACTGTGATAGGTAGTGAGGAGTGAAATCAAAACTTTACGCCCTTAGAAATCCTGAAGGCGGTGTTTGGTTTTCGGGGCCCCGTACGTGGCTAGGCTCCCAAAACGTCCCACACATGTGGTATTCCCGTACTCAGGAGAATCAGCAGAATGTATTTTGAGGAGGTGCAATTCCACCTATGCCCATGGCCTGTGTGAGCAATATATCATTTAGTGACAACGTTGTGCAAAAAAAAAAAAAAGTTTGTCATTTTCCTGCAACTTGTGGCAAAATATAAAATATTCCATGGACTCAACATGCCTCTCTGCAAATAGCTTGGGGCTTCTACTTTCCAAAATGGGGTCATTCGGGGGGGGGGGGGTTGTGCCATCTTGGCATTTTATGGCCTTCAAAACTGTGATAGGTAGTGAGGAGTGAAATCAAAAATTTACGCCCTTAGAAATCCTGAAGGCGGTGCTTGGTTTTCGGGGCCGTACGCGGCTAGGCTCCCAAAAAGTCCCACACATGTGGTAACCCCATACTCAGGAGAAGCAGCTAAATGTATTTTGGGGTGCAATTTCACATATAACCATGGCATGTGTGAGCAATATATCATTTAGTGACAACTTTTAGTAATTTATTTTTTATCATTATTCAATCACTTGGGACAAAAAAATGTAATATTTTATGGGCTCAACATGCCTCTCAGCAATTTCCTTGGGGTGTCTACTTTCCAAAATGGGGTCATTTGGGGGGATTGTACTGCCCTGCCATTTTAGCACCTCAAGAAATGACATAGGCAGTCATAAACTAAAAGCTGTGTAAATTCCAGAAAATGTACCCTAGTTTGTAGACGCTATAACGTTTGCGCAAACCAATAAATATAAGCTTATTGACATTTTTTTACCAAAGACATGTGGATGAATACATTTTGGCCTAAATGTATGACTAAAATTGAGTTTATTGGATTCTTTTTATAACAAAAAGTAGAAAATATCATTTTTTTTCAAAATATTCGGTCTTTTCCCGTTTATAAAAAAATAAAAACCGCAGAGGTGATCAAATACCATCAAAAGAAAGCTCTACTTGTGGAAAGAAAAGGACGCAAATTTCGTTTGGGTACAGCATTGCATGACCGCGCAATTAGCAGTTAAAGCGACACAGTGCCAAATTGTAAAAAGTGCTCTGGTCAGGAAGGGGGTAAATCCTTCCGGGGCTGAAGTGGTTAACAAGTTAATGAAATTATCTGATAATTAAATTGATAGTAATTAAAACCCTATCCAATCTGACTAATCAATGTATAGAAATAGATTAGCTAATCAATTTGTCACTCAATGTAAATCCATTAACAAGGTTATTATCCATTAAACTCTTGTAACCCTTCTTTATACCAGACAATACAAATCAGTTTAAGTTCTAACCTATGGTATAATTTAACCTACCATAACCTCTAACCTATAAACGTAACTTTATTCTGTATTTGATACAGGCTTAAGCCAGGTACACACTTGTAGTTTTTTTTTTCGTTCAACCCCACGGGTTGAACAAAAAAAACTCACTTCCACCATGTGAGATTAGTTCAGCAATCTCCCCTGCTGAGCCATTGTGTCCTGACAGAGGGGATTCCACCCACCAGAACACTCCGATCAGCGCTCTATGCCATTGGCTGAGAGCGCTGATCAGGAGTCGGTCGGATGTTGGTTTTCCAGCATGCACATCCAACAGAAGCTTGGCCGAATGTCGGCTGTTTTTTTTTTTTTTTAACCGCCCGATGTCTCCTGACATTTAGCCCTTGTGTACAGGGCATTTTTACTTCACCTATCGGGTAAAAATGTAAAAAAGGAAAGACTACATTAAAATGCATGTATGGCATGTGGTTGCAACACTCCCTTGCTTGAAGCGTGACAGGAAGCAACAATTTTTGACAAAGATGCAAAACATTGTCACTCTGGCATGTACTGTAAACACCCAAGTGCCCGGCTTTGAACACCAAAAAGCACAGAGCTGAACTCTTAAGTTCATTCATTGCAGTGGAGATTATGGCTCAGGGTTATGTTAAAGTATTAGGGTAAAGTAAAGTGTTAAAGCCTAATTCTATTTTCTTCTTTTACTAGCAGCCTATCAATTCTGAAAAATAAAGCTCTTACTGCAATACTCATCTTGTATTTATCCCTGTTCCCTGCAAAAACAACATTCAGCCACCGGTCCTCTTCTGGGTGGAATGATGCCCAAAACATTAAAGAATTCCAGGTATGGATATTTTTACTCAGTTACACTGGTATAGCCAGGAGCAATGTACCCATGAATATGCCATACCTGTGGAATCCCTCTAGCAGCTGGAAGTCACTGTACTAGACACTGCTATTACAGTGATCTCCAATAGCTTCCAGGTCCCCTGCCAAGTGGTTGTCCTGCTGCATTCTGAAAGCAGGAGGTTGACTGCTGGGCATGGGTGCCATTTAGAGATTATTTTTCATTTCCTCAGAATGAGTTGCGTGCAGTACTGTCCTCTGAATACGATATGCAGTCTAATTTTTGCCACAGCCTTAAATCAAAGCCCCAGTATATGCAGTGCCCTGAGCGGCTGCATGCCCTTCTTTAGGTGGACAGTTGGGGGATGGTTAAACCATGGCTCAACCTTTTGCTTTGCTGCCCTCTGGACACCTGTGTGAGCGAGTCTTAAGTGTCAGTGTTTTTAGATAACATTAAAAAAAGAAGCAAAAATGTGCACTATTGTTTCTTGGCCCTACTACAGGTACAAACAACAAATAATATACATATGTGGTAGCACCACAAATGTCAGGAGTAGGAGAATTTATTTCAGGGTTTTTTGGTGGTAGGTCATGTCATGGTAATGGCAAGAAATATACAACTACATTTAATAAAAAATATAATATTTTTTTCCTATTTTGGGCCAAATTTCAATTGCCAATAAAAAAAAAACAGGAGATATTCATTTGCTGCCAATTGCCACCAAATGAAGGCACAGTTTATCCTTTAAAAATAAGATATAATTCACCTGGATACACTAAGTAGTTACAATGATGTGTACAGTTTTACCAAAACTGCACTTGGACATAAATTTTTTTTTGTTTGTTTACCTTTTTTCAGGAAGGTAACTTCTGTATAGATTCCTTAAGCCCTGGTTCACACTGGAGTGTTTTGACATGCGATTTGACATGTCAAATTGGCAGCAATTGCCGTCAATGGCACCGTCCTTATCGGTGTGACGCTGCATCTGCGGTGCCGCACCGATTTAAAAAAGTAGTTTCTATACTATTTTTTGTGATTTCGGGATGCGATTTACATTAATATCTGTGCAGAAACCCACACAGATGTCTCTGAAATCGCGGCCGAAATCGGGACTGACATGGGAGAGTGAAATCATGCGAGTTCAGCTGAACTGGCACGATTTCACTCCCCCATGTCACTCCCGATTTCGGCCGCGATTTCAGAGACATCTGTGTGGGTTTCTGCACAGATATTAATGTAAATCGCATCCCGAAATCACAAAAAGTAGTAGGCTTCATTCCCACAGATCAGTGTGAACCTGGGCTCACACTGGAGCATTTTGATGTGCGATTTGACATGTCAAATCGGCAGGATTTGCCTTCAATAGGACCGTCCTAATTGGTGCAATGCCGCATCTGCATTTCTTGCAGACCTGTGCTGTAATCCAGTAACACTTCTTTTTGTAGGAGCTTCCTGTAATAAAGACCAGTCACTGCTGCGGTCTCTCCTTGTGTAGGGTGACTGGTCTTGTATCCGCCCCTTCCCATAGTGGCTAAACCTGCTGGGTCCCTCTAGCAGCATTTCTCACTGTGCAGGCTGTGTGCAGTGCAGTGATGACGTAATTGCTATTTTGCACCTTAACATCTAGATTTAAAAAGACATTTGGTGCACACAAAGTGGAATTATATCCCATTTGGCCATTGAGGAAAATATTTTAATAAATGTTTTTGTTCCCAGAGCTCAACTTTAATAATCCGTTCAAAAGTTATCGTTCAATAAAAAAAAAAGTTTGCTTTGATCATCCACACTGCATTTAGAATTTCAGTGTAAACAATTTACTAAAAAGATCTTTATTGCAATGCAGAAACTTTTTTTTTTTTTTTAAACAAAAAAAACACTTTTATATTAGACACATCATTATCTGTATAGTCAGAATTAGATGTATCAAAAACTTTCCTAAACAGTTCATTCAGGTGACATCCAGTCCATGATTATAAAATAAGTTCTTTGTTATGACTAGCTTTGTTCCGATTTCCTTATTAGGTCTGATATTTTTATAGAAGAAATAGAAATAATGGTATAAGTTTCAACAAAGTTTCTAGGACATATCTGCTGCATTCAGCTCCTCACCCCCTGCTGCCACTCCCACCCGCAATCATCGGCTGTCGAAATACAGCCAAGATTGCTATGTAATACACAGCAGGAGCTCCTGTCAAAATGCAAATGACACTTGTGGATAGTCTTCCAGGGTCAATGAATAAATACAATATAACATTGTATTGCTTCATTGTATTTACTTTTTCATTCATATATCAATCTAAGCTGTGGATTTTTCATATGAATATCAGTTAATCTTTTTGCTAACAGAGCTAATTTTTTATTTTTTTGCATACATGTTAAAACTGATGGTAGCTGCAGGTTTTTTATGTCGCACAATATTTGCACAACTGTTTATCAAGTCTGGATTTTCACTAAAAATAATTTTAGTGCACACAAACAAAATAAGATCTGTTTTTTTTTTTGTATGAAATAAAAAAGAGGGTTGTAGAATAAATAGGTATCAAATATCTGAGGCCTGAAAACTGCATGTGCCTGCAAAACGGTGAAAAATTGGGGTACTTAAAATTATCAGCAAGCAACACTTTAAATGCCATTTAGAGTAAATTGTAAATAAACTCTCTAGAATTATCTTATCTATGTTTCATAATCATTGTTTACATACATGTGCACTGTACAAGTGCATTTGCATTCACTTTTTATGTTTAAAATGTGGAACTTTTGTTTCCACTTTGCAACTTTATTGCTTTCACAAAGGGGCCAAAAAGCCCTCATGTGATGGCATTGGGCAGGTGACAGGTACTCTTTATAGGGACATCGGGGTTATATTAGTCCCCCAATGTCTCTCCATTTGATTGAGTATAGACTGTGCTTGAGCTGCTGTTTAACCAGCGTTGCTGTTGACATTTTGATAGCGCTGAACCCGCAAGTGCTCAAGACTTCAAGTCTCACACTGCAGTGATGTTGGGAAATGGACGAATCTTGATGTCCTCCTGCTTGCCATGCTGAAGACATTTATTGTGGACCCAGGCTCTCTGGAGGGAAGCCACTCGGATCAGTTTTACTAAATAGCCTTGTGCCTGCTTAAAAAATAAGCTCTCGCAGCCGTGAGCTTGTTTTGAGCCACTCAAAGCCAGAATGTACGGGAAACATACTGTGTAGCAAAATCCTTAAAGAATTCTTACAGGAAAAAAAAAAAAACATAATCCTTTTATTAACCCTAATTAAAGCTTTCCTCCCCTCAGCAAATATTGTTTTGCTAATTTGTTTATTTTCCATATTTATCTGTCATTTAATATTTATATTTTTTCTTTTCATTTAGTTTTTTCAGTGTTGTATAATAAAAGTGCAAAATTGGAAAAAAAAAAAAACATTAGAAAGCTTAGTTTGTCTCCCACCAAAAACAAAAACAAAAAACAAAACATGTATGTATTTTGTTATCTTAAGTAATGACAAAGCAATCACTGGTGAATAAACAGGCCTACAATGGCCTGCAATTGCTCTGGTCCATAGGGGCTATAAAGGTATGAACGTTTAAGTGGTAATGGTCTATTAATATGACACTCACCTGTAAGCAAGTTGAAATTGCAGCGTGTCCACTGGTCATTGTCGATATTATAGGAATCTATATGCCGCACCAAAATCCTGTCATTATTGTAATCCAAATCATTTCCTCCCATGACATAAAGCTTTCTTTGGACTGCTGCCATTGCATGGTAAACTCTTCTCTGCAGCATAGGACTGCGACTAATCCACTTATTCTGCAGAGAAAAAAAAGGACGGAGATGCTTTATAAACTGTTTATTCAAATACAATTAACCTATACAGTTTTACATAAACATGCCACATGTAATAGCAATGTAAAATTATGTAATGTTCCTTCTTATTAATGGAAAGGTAGGTTCATGTTATCAGGAATAATACAATTTCACATATTAATATATTATAAATAGTTGCTCCCCTATGAGCAATTATCTGTTGTTCTTTTTTAAAGACACAGGGGGGGGTTATTTCCGAAAGGCAAATCCACTTTGCACTACAAGTGCAAAGTGCACTTGAAATTGCACTGAAAGTGCACTTGGACATACAGTCGCTGTAGATCCGAGGGGGACATGCAAGGAAAATAAAAACAGCATTTTAGCTTGCACATGATTGGATGAAAAAATCAGCAGGGCTTCCCCTCATTTCCGATCTACCCCTCAGATTTACAGCGACTGCACTTCCAAGTGCAATTTCAAGTGCACTTTGCACTTGTAGTTTGCACTTGTAGTGCAAAGTGGATTTGCCTTTCGTAAATAACCCCCCCCCCCCCCGTGCTAAGTGAAATTACACAATAAAAATGTTCTTCTGCTTCTAAAAATGCTTTATGCCTGGCTGTTATGTTAACCCTCTGATTGCTAAACCCTCTGACATGGAGTAATATGTAGTTTGAGTTCTAACATCAATTGAAGCATACATATTCCAAGGTAATTGGCTAAGGAAGTTACTTCACTAGAAAATCTTTTTAATCCAGTTAGGTACTTCATGAATAAAACACTAAACATATTTTACATACAGTGCCTTGAAAAAGTATTCATACCCCATGACATTTTCCACATTTTGTCATGTTACAACCAAACTGTAAATGTATTTTATTGGGATTTTATGTGATAGACCAACACAAAGTGACATATAATTGTAAAGTGGAAGGAAAATAATAAATGGTTTTCAAATGTTTTTACAAATAAATATGTGAAAAGTGTGGTGTGCATTTGTATTCAGCCCCCTTTACTCTGATACCCCTGACTAAAATCTAGTGGAATCAATTGCCTTCAGAAGTCACCTAATTTGTAAATAGAGTCAAACCCTATGTAATTTAATCTCAGTATGAATACAGCTGTTCTGTGAAGCACACCAGGCAGGTCAGACATAAAGTTGTGGAGAGGTTTAAAGTAGAGTTGGGTTATAAAAAAAATATCCCAAGCTTTGAACATCTCACACAGCACTGTTAAATCCATCATCTGAAAATGAAAAGAGTATAGCACAACTGCAAACCTACCAGGACATGGCCGTCCACCTGAACTGACAGGCTGGGAAAGGAGAGCACTAATCAGAGATGCAGCCATGAGGCCCATGGTAACTGTGGAGGAGCTGCAGTGATCCACAGCTCAGGTGGGAGAATCTGTCCACAGGACAACTATTAGTTGTGCACTCCACAAATCTGGCCTTATGGAAGCGTGGCAATAAAAAAGCCATCGTTGAACTAAAGCCATAAGAAGTCCCGTTTGCGAGAAGCCATGTGGGGGGTACAGTAAATGTGGAAGAAGGTGCTCTGGTCAGATGAGACAAAAATTGAACTTTTTGGCTTAAAAGCAAAACGCTATCTGGGGCAGGAAACTAACACTGCACATCACCCTGAACACACCATCCCCACTGTGAAACATGGAGGTGGCAGCATCATGTTGTGGGGATACTTTTCTTCAGCAGGGACAGGGAAGCTGGTCAGAGTTGATGGGAAGATGGATAGAGCCAAATACAGGGCCATCTTAATAGAAAACCTGTTAGAATCTGCAAAAAGCTTGAGACTGGGTCGGAGGTTCACTTTCCAGCAGGACAACAACCCTAAACATACAGCCAGAGCTACAATGGAATGGTTTAGATCAAAGCATATTCATGTGTTAGAATGGTCCAGTCAAAGTCCAGACCTAAATTCAATTGAAAATGACTGTTCACAGACGCTCTCCATCCAATCTGAGCTTGTGCTATTTTGCAAAGGAGAATGTGCAAAAATGTCACTCTTGATGTGCAAAGCTGGTAGAGACATCCCCAAAAAGACTTGCAGTGTAAGGTGGTTCTACAATGTATTGACTCAGAGGGGCTGAATACAAATGCAGGCCACACGTTTTACATATTTATTTGTAAAAAAAATTGGAAAACCATTTATGATTTTCCTTCCACTTCACAATTACCGTATATATTGGATTATAAGCCAAGTTTTTCAGCACATTTTTTTTGTGCTGAAAATGCCCCCCTCGGCTTATACTCGAGTCAAGCACTTTTCTGCAGCAGAGAATGACATTTTCCGAACCAACTTTGGGGCCCCGTATCTCGGGGCCACTTGGTGCTAGGAATTGGGTGTGCAAACACAGTGGTAAAATGTCATTCTCTGCTGCAAAAAAGTGCTTGACATTTTCTGAACCGATTTTGAGGCCTTGTATCCCGGGGCCACTTGATGCTAGGAACCCCAAATTTAGTGTGCAAACACGGTGGAACTAGCACTACAACATATCCAAAGCTGGGGTTACTAGCACCAAGTGGCCCCGAGATACAGAGCCCCAAAGTCTGTTTGCAAAATGTCATTCTCTGCTGCTGAAGTGCTTGACATTTTCCGAACTGTAGTGTTAGTTCTACTGTGTTTGCACACCAAATTTGGAGTTCCTAGCACCAAGTGGCCCCAAGATACAGGGCCCCAAAGTCGGTCAACTGTGTCCATCCATCCACCTGTTTTTTGTGGTAAAATTAGGTGCCTCGGCTTATATTCGGGTCGGCTTACACTCGAGTATATATGGTATGTGCCACTTTGTGTTGGTCTATCACATAAAATCCCAATAAAATACATTTACGTTTTTGGTTGTAACATGAGAAAATGAGGAAAATTTCAAGAGGTATGAATACTTTTTCAAGGCACTGTATGTTTTAAATATGAAACTGAATATACACTGGTATAGGGAGTGTGGGAGTCTCAGCCAATCAGGACATTGCACAATGCTGTCGGGACATGCTTACACTGAGTGAGATAAAAGAGATGATTTTATCAGTTTGCTGCTGCTCCTTCATTTTCAAAGCACAGGCTGGGGTGGGTCCTGGACCAGGTTGTATTACTTAACTGAATTGCAGTTAAGCAGAGAGTTCCAGGGATTGGCTGTGCTGCCTTACCAGGGGTGCTTGCATCACAACACTGGCTAAACAAAATTATAAATCATTTGCAGGTAAAACTGTTCGCATACATGTGTTGCAGCAGAGTATATTTCTGTTTGCCTACAGTTTAACTTTAAAGTGGTTGTTATCCTCAGACATGAAATATGAACAAAATATATCCCTCTATAATATGTACTTGTCTCAAGAGTACTAAGTGTCATTTCTGTCTGGTGCTTCATTCCTCGCTATCAGCATGAATCACTTCTGACAAGTTTTCCTGACACAAAGAGAAAAAAGGTGACAGGGGAGGGACCTCCAGCTGATTGAAAGCCTCAGTTCTGTTCCTGTGTGCTGTGTGAAGGGGGTGTGTCTCTTCCCCCTCAATCAGCTCTCAGAACTCTCCTCACTGAGCTCTGCAGAGTGTAATTTCACCTCTTCGCCTTTTTTTTCTGAACTATCAGACAAGCTTTATAAATTCTGGACTTTGAACAGATGTAGAGATGAAAGACTGCAGATAAACAGGTACCACTTATATAGGAGGATTTGTTTCACCTGAGGCCAGTCACTTAACTGGGTATATGTGAGGGTTTACAACCACTTAAAGAACTCCAGAAAGGTATAAAATGCACATCTGCATTCATTAATAAATCAGTAAGGCCTAACTCTGTGAATTAAATAAAATATTTTACTCCTCCACACACTGCAAGTTAATTGCTTGTTAACTGTAGGTGTAATACTCCTTGCTCCAGCACTCTCTACAGCTCCCTCTTGTGTGCAGACCCTTGCTGCTCTCACCTAAAATGCAAGGCTACCGGTCCTGCATTGTACTTGTACTTCTTTGTGCGACCACAGCCCAAAGTGTCTCATAGAAAAGGCTTCGGGGGACCCATCGCACAGATGGAGGCATCCTGGTAAAGTGAGGAATATGCTAAGTATTACACATTAGTGTAGGTACATTAATTTAGCTAAAATCAGCCTCTTCTGCATAGCAGCACTCAGACTGGGAGAAGAAGCCCTGCAAACCTATAAGGTGCTCTGAATGTGACAAGGCATACAAGTGGATTGGAGGAGAAAACAGTTGGGTGAATTCAACAACCTGCTGCTTCTTCAACACTGTCCAGTCAGCAGAGTGGTGTCTACAGTGCAATCCTTAAAGCAGAACTTCACCCAAAAGGGGAAGCTGCACTTGTTTGCACCCTTCCCTCCTCCACTGCCACATTTGAGACTTTTTGTTTACAGTGGGTTCTGGCAAACCACTTCTGCCTGTACCCACTCTGAATCTCAATGACTCTATCACTGAGCACTTGGGGAATGGCTTTAAGCAAGGCCTGGTTTTGACAGGTTACCGATTCCACTTCTGGTCAGATTGCAATTTCATTTGTGTTGGAGACCGCGCTGGACTGACTGAATCAGTCACTGGTCTTGGATGGGTGGTTGTGTGGGCAAGTAGGAAGGAATCCCTGCTGTAAGTTATGCCAAGTCTTAAGTGATGGTAATAATACCTCTTTTGGTTTGGACTGCTGCATTTTTGGTACGGCCTTATGGTCGTTTCCACTTGTAGACTTGGAAAAGTAGGAAGGGAGGAGCGCCTGGTGTCCAAAAGAATGCGCACTTGAAAGTAGGCTAAAAGGTATTTATTGGTGTTTGTCAATATTACCAATAAATACCTTTTTTACCTACTTTCAAATCGGCATTCTTTCCTCCTGCTCTTCCCTTCCTAGTTTTCCAAGATACGATTGTCATGACAATCTGATCGGAAGTTTGATCCCATCTGCCCCCGTAGCCTTCTGGGACACATCACAGGTCCCAGAAGGCTATGGGACTGTTCACAAAGGGCAGTGCGGCCTGTACATGCATAGTAGGAAACCCTTAAGTAAGTTTCCCTTACTTATGATGCCGATGCCTGGACCCGAAGCCAATTGAAGAAACGACTCAGGTGAGGACATCGCTGGATCCCTCAACAGGTAAGTGTTCTTATATTAAAAGTCAGCAGCTACAGTATTTGTAGCTGCTGACTTTTAATTTTTTGGGGGGAGACTGGAGCTTTAAGACCTTGTACAGACTAGTGTGCTTATGCATATACTCTTGTGAGGGCTGAGTCTTGCCTGCTTGGGATGCACAGGTCTTCTGTGCATCTGCATACAGGCATTCCCATCCATGGTAATTGGGACATTGCACAGACACAGCCGCTGCTATCATTTTAACATCCGTGTGATTGTGCGTGCACAGCCCAAACACAGACAGTGTAAGTTCAGGGACACGTACCTGCACCCACATGGATGTAAAATTAGGAGCAGTTGTTGTGTCCAAGCAGCCGCTGCGCCCCATTTGCCATGAATGGGACTGCCTGCATATGGAAACACACCTCTGCATCCCTTGCAGGGAAAACACAGCCCTCACATGAGTGTACCCTTAAGTATATGCAAGGCCTAATTCTAACAAAGAAAATGGTGTCATCAATCTGACTTTGCTGTGTGGCAGGGCTGTGTAGGCTTCTCAGGAACAAATGGCCAGAAATTTAAATACTGTGGCAGGTAAAAAAAAAAAAATTCCTTATACATGCTTATCTGCATATTTAGACATATTTTCCCAGAGTTCAGCTTTATGTTACAGCAAACCAAGGTCACTAATGCTAAGATGGTCATGATAAAACTTTCTACAAAACATAAGCATAAAAATGCTCTATTTCGCGAGTACAATAAGCAGAATAGGATTAAAGAATACTGTTTTACATCATTAGTACTCAGCCCCAGACAGAGAGATAAAGATGGCATCTGATTTGCAATGTATTCATATGTCCCCTGATTACGGCATTCTTTTCCTCTGCTGCAATGCCTGCCAGGTGAACCTCAACACAAGCAGAGAGGCACAGGGGTCTGAGCAAGGTCACAGCTAAAACGGCAGTGTTTGAATACTAATCAGTGATGGGGAAGCAGAGGTCATCGCAGCCTGTCTGCTAGCAGGTAGCTCTGTGCTCTGTGGCAGATGGCAGTCATTATTGACTCTCTACAAAGGCCTTGCTTAAAGCCGTGCCCCAGTGCTCAGTGATGGAGTCATTGAGATTCAGAGCGGGTACAGGCAGATGTGGTTTGCCAGAACCCACTGTAAACAATATGCCAGCAGAATGTAAAAAAAAAAAAAAAAAAAAGAGGCTGTGTGCACAAACATGAAGCAGCCCTCATTTAAAAAAAAAAAAAAAAAATTTCAATTATTAACTGTCTGAGCTCAGTAGAGCATGCCATGCAATTAGCAGACACAGCAAGGATATTCCGAGCCAGCTTAAATGTTTCCAAACAGTAAACATAGAAATGTTTTGTAAGAATTACACAGTGTAACAGGAGTTGACAAGTTCAGTTTAGGTGGTGAATGAAGCTAAAGAGATTCAATGAAAGGGGTTAATCATAGCTGTAGTTGACATGTGGGCTTATGTAATGAAATTGTGCAAAAAAAAGCAGTGATAGTATGTACAGTGCAGTAACCCACAAAAACCGCATTTCACTTTTCATTTGTCTGAAGTAGTCAGAGCAATGAAAAACGGGTTACTATGGGATACCACACTTTGTCCTTCACCTTTTATATCACAGTTTTCATTTATAATTATATCCAGTTTTAGGTTAGCTTCACAAGCAGGCCAAAGCACAAGCACAGTAGGTATCCATGGACCACACTACAGTAAACCCCAACGTTGTGCTGCGCTGCATTAAAAAAAAAAAATAGATGCAGGTCCGGTTTTCCTTCAGTTTCCATGTGTAAATGTATAGTACGCCTTAATGCAATGAAAGGTAATCCGAAAAATGCTGCATATTAAGATGCATGCAATAATGCACAGCAACAGAAAATACAGATATGAAGAGAGTCCTAAGACACAAAGGTACACGGTTTATTGAAACCACTGAAGCATCCACATTGCCCATAGCTGCTAATCGAATTACACTGATTCAATTTTTTTTTTGGTGGAACAACAGACATAATATGTAACTACATTTTAAAGAGTGTACAATCTTTTACAAATGCAACAGACAGCCTTTAAAGTTCAACAGGGAAGTATGGAGGGTGGGAGAAGCCAGGATGGAGGCTGCAATCACCACTGGGAAAGTCGTGTAAGCAGAGTGGAAAAGTGAAAAGGGTGGTGGGTGGAAGGAGGCAGGTCGGAAGCATGAACTGCTAATTGGAAAAGTGGAGGGTAGGAGGAGGCAGGTCGGAATCCTCAATGGCCAATAGGAAAACATTGGGTGTGGGAGGAGGCAGGTCTGAAGCTCTAATTGCCAATAGGGTAATGCAGAGGGTGGTAAAAGCAGGATGGAAGCATCAGTGGCCAATGGAAAAAAAATGTGGGGGATGGGAGGAGGCAGGTCAGATGCCTTAATTGCAAATAGGACAGTGTGGAGGTTGGAGAAAGCAGATCAGAAGCATCAGTGGCCAAAGGTAAAATGTGGAGGGTGGAGGGAGGCAGGTCGGAAGCATGAACTGCTAATTGGAAAAGTGGAGGCTGGGAGGAGGTAGGTCGGAATCCTCAATGGCCAATAGGAAAACATGGCGTGTGGGAGGAGACAGGTCAGAAGCCTTAATTGCCAATAGGACAATGTGGAGGGTGGAGAAAGCAGGTTGGAAGCATCAGTGGCCTTTGGGAAAATGTGGGGGGTGGGATGAGGCAGGTCAGATGCCTTAATTGCCAATGGGGCAATGTGGAGGGTGAAAAAAAGGTTGGAAGCATCAATGGCTAATGCAAAAAAATGTGGAAGGTGGGAGGAGGCAGGTCGGAAGCCTTAATTGCCAATAGAAAAGTATGGAGGATGGGATGAGGGAAGTCAGAAGCATCAATTGTCAATGGGAAAAGTGTAAAGTGGGAGGAAACGGGTTAGAATAGTCAATGGCCAATAGGAAAGTGTGGAGGGTGGGAGGAGGCAGAATGAGAAGTTTCAAGGGCCAAAAAAGGAATGTGTGGAAGGAGGTAGGTTAGAAATATGACAAGGAATATGTCTTTCATTACTGTACCTCAGGTTTTGGGAATACCAAGGTACAGTGAAGACAAAAAAAAAGGTATAGTGAAGACGATCTAAGAATACAAATAGGCAACCGGAGGTGATTACAAGCCATAGGGAATAAAAAAGGAAAAACTTAATCATTACATTAGTACAGTGTGGTGTCAGAATTTCAAGTATTGTGTTAGTAAATAAAACATGGCTATCCTGTTTGCGACTTGGTCTCTAAACCCACTAACAATGTTGTGTCAGTTCTGAAGGTGGGACAATAGTTAGTATACAAATCGGCAGATCATTGAACCCGTGCATGAAGAATAATTTTTGTCTGTGTTGTTTTTCTTTTATTGCAATGTGGTCATATCACATGACCGATAGGGACATCGGACATGTTTAATTCAGATATTTAAAAAATATATCATTTTAACCCCTGTTGTTGTGACTCACCTGGTTGGGATCATATACCATCAGCCTGTTCTGATACTGTGCTGTGTTAGTTACTCCTCCTGAAATAAAAAGTGATTCAGAATGATTTTAAAACCAAATCTACCACAATGGTCCGTATATATCTTCGTCTTGTCATGTACACAGCAAAATGTAACAATACCATTAATATCCTAAAAAAATGATGCATCGTACACAGTGTGTTTTGTGTACTCTTATATTTCTCTATTGAGCTGCTTTTACCATTATAACACTAACATGTTTGATTCTCATAGCAGCAGGGACCAACACTGGTAGTTACAACACAAAGCAGGAACTGGTGTTTAAAGATGAGGTTTGGTATTTCTTGTGCCCTTGGTAAGTCTTTTTTACATAGAGATATTGGTTTCTTATCAGCAATGAAGTACATACATAGATGTTTTAAATAAATAGTTCCTATATTCGGGAGAGCAACACTGAAAACGCAACCCCTATGCCCACTATTGATGAGTCCAGGCCTTTTGATAATATGCCTTTTAACCTGATGATGAAGGCTGCTAAAATCTTGTTTAAAGCAACGGCTAGCAATTCAAGACTTGTGCTGTAGGATGTGTTAAAATGGACCCATAATGAACATGAATGAGTAGGGTGCATGTCTGCAAGTTGAAATACTTAAAACAGTATCTTTCTTACCAAGAATAAAATGGGCATAGCACATGTAATGGTATTTGGGGATCATTTGCACAATGGGCAAATACTGGATCTCTCAAGGTAAGGTCATGTAAAATTATGCTCTGCTGGACTTGTTAATCTAATACAATATGGAGTTTATTAAAAATGCATATAAAAAAGAACATCTGGGTAGCAGTGACTATAACATGATTTCATTTTAAAGACAAAATTAAGATGAATAATGCACCTAGACCAGATGACTTACACCCAAGTGTCCTTAAAGAATTGAGTGCTGGTATTTTGAGGCCATTTTTTCTCATTTTTAGAGACTCTTTAATGACTAGCTTGGTACCAATGGATTGGTGCAAGGCAAATGTAGTTGCAATTTTTAAAAATGGATCAAAGTATTTACCATGTACAGTAACTACAGGCATGTTAGTTTAACTGCTTGACGACCAGCGCACCCTTCGATGTGCGTCGTCAGAATGGCATTGGTAGGCAAAAGGGCGTACAGGTATCTCCCTTTAAGAAGCGGTGTCGCGGGCGCACGCCCGCCACAGTCTCCGTGACCGTGGGTCCCGTGGACTCGCTGTCCGCCAGGTGCCCGCGATTGTGTCACGGAGAGGAAGAACGGGGGAGATGCTTTTGTAAACAAAAAGCTTCTCGTCCTTTTGGCTAAGATCAAGTGTAGTATCTGTTCTTATCAGTTGCCAGGAGGTGGCGCTTGCTTCTGTCCCTAATCTACGGCGAGGTGGTATCAGGGATGGCGGAGGCTATGCAAAACCTGCTGGTGTAAAGGTAACCTGGAGCGATTTGTAGCTGAAAGGGAAGCCTCCTGATGGGGATGGAGAACCATTGGGTCTGGCCAGAGGGATGGGTCCATGGCCTTCTGGCCTAGATTGGGGTATCTCTAGCTCCGGTCAGTTTTTCGGGAGAGAACACTGGCTCCTCTTTCCCACCGGGGGAGCGGTTAGTATTTCCTGAATGTAATTAGGTAGGAGGGATGAGAGCGACGGTGAGGCCTGATGGTAAAGGGCTCTCACCAAGCTTCCAGAACTTCAGGCCTTCCTGGCTGGGGTGGGGGCTGCTGTGGTCTGGATTAGTGGTCAGGGTTGCACGAAAAGCCAGTGGTGAATGTGCCCCTAAAGTGGCAGTTCAGGGGTGTCGTACAGTCACAGTGTTTTAGCACTTGATTTACGGCACCATGGTCACTTCACCACAACACACGTTTTTTGCACCTGACTCTAGGGCCGAGCCTTTTGGCTAGGACCAGGGGAAATTTTTATTCCTGGCCGGAGGGCCGGCCGTTATATTACACAATTGGTTACTTTTCACTCTCCCCACTTTCTTTTTATTTATCCCCGTGTTTGTCACTTTTTTGTATTTTTTTTTGTTTGTTGTGTATACACGTTTGTCACTAGGTGATGAGTAGGGTGTGGGTCCTCGGG
Source organism: Lithobates clamitans (assembly GCA_037952925.1). Lineage (NCBI taxonomy): Eukaryota > Metazoa > Chordata > Amphibia > Anura > Ranidae > Lithobates > Lithobates clamitans. The sequence goes on along the minus strand of JBBGZY010000376.1, from coordinate 1,576,397 downwards.
CCTACTCTGAAAGTCTTGGGAGGGGGTGGACATAGGCCTTCTGGCTTGGTTCGCTCTTTCTCATGGGGTCTCCCTTCGGGGGAGTCCCACCTAGTACTTGGGTGGGTCTGTTTCCGTAGACCTTCCAGAGAACATGGGTCCATCTGGTTTCAGCCAGATGAACCCAAGTGAAGTACCTCAATCCCTATCTGAAGCCTAACGCCCCAGGGGATCAGGGTAAGGTCCTTCCCTAGTGGAGGATCAGTGTAACACCCGTTTTTTGGCACCGGGTGGTAGTTTTTGGGTGTGTTTTGCACTCCACTGGCTTTTCAAAAAAAAAAAAAATGTCTCCGTTCTGCCTAGTGACAGGACAGAGATCACAGCTCTCTGTCATCGAGAGCAGTGATCACTGTCCTGTGTGTTAAAGCCCAGCCCCCTAACAGTTAGAATCACTCCCTAGGACACACTTAACCCCTTCACTGCCCCCTAGTGGTTAACCCCTTCAACTGAAGAAACAATTTGTTTTTTTATATATTTTTGGGGGATATTTATTATAGCAAAAAGTAAAAAATATTGCTTTTTTTTTTTCAAAATTGTCGCTCTTTTTTTGTTTATAGCGCAAAAAATAAAAACCGCAGAGGCGATCAAATACCACCAAAAGAAAGCTCTATTTGTGGGAAAAAAAGGGCATCAATTTTGTTTGGGTACAACGTCGCACGACCACGCAATTGTCAGTTAAAGCGACACAGTGCCGAATTGCAAAAAATGCTCTGGTCAAGAAGGGGGTAAAATCGGGGCTGAAGTGGTTAACTTCTATAGTTGGGAAGATACTATAGAGTTTGATAAAGAACCATATAAAAAAGAGTTTTTGTTAGAAAACAATATTATAGGCAATAGAAAGCATGGATTCACGAATAACCAAACTTGTCAACAAATCTGCTTTCTTTTAATGAGTAGGAAATCAAAAACGTACAAAAAGTGGCTGTGGACATAGCATACTTGGACTGCCCAACAGCATCTGACACAGTTGTTTAAGATAAGGTCTATATAGGCTTAGAAAACTTCATCTGTAAATTTATTGGAATTTTGTCTTAAAGCCTGTATTCAGACATTATATTCTGAATGGTTTGGGGCTGTTAGTGGTGTACCCCAAGGTTCAGTGTTGGGATCCTTCCTTTTTAATCTATTTAGAAATAATATAGAGTTTGGAATTTAAGAGTACTATTTCTATGTTTGTAGGTGACACCAAGTTACAAGGTGGAATGACGTCCTTACAGGATGTCCAGCTTATAAGCAGACCCTAATGTACTGTTTGATTGGGCAAATATGCTGCAGATGAAGGTTAATGTTGATGTAAAGTTAAGCACTTGGGAGATAAACAAGATGCATGCATCATACATTATAGGAGGAGAAATGCAGGGAAGTCAATGGTGGAGAAGTATTTGGGTGTTCTGGTAGATCAATAAAAGCTTAAAAGCATGCAATGCCATGCTGCAATTTCCAGAGAGAGATACATAATCATACACAATATAAAGACTTCACCTGGAATCTGCAGTTGAGTTTTGTGAACCAGTTCACAAAAAGAATATTGGGGAACTGGAGAGATTGAAGACACATGCAAGAAGAAGACCTTAGCTATGAGGAAAGATTATCTGAACTGGGTTTTATTCTCCATTGTGAAGAGATGTTTAAGGTGGGATATGATCATCTTGGATAAATATATAAGTTGCCCATATAGTGAACCTAGTGCAAAGAACAAGGGAACATTCTTTGAAAATAATTTTACCCTCCATATGTGGAAAGTCTTCTTCACAGTAAGGGGTATGAAAACATGAAAAAGACTCTTTCAGGAACTAGTTCTATCCAGCTCAGTTCATTTGTTTATTGCCTTAGGGGATCAGTATGGATTTTTCCCCCTATTGGTGCAAGTTGGAGAATGCTTTATAAGGGATTTTCTACTTCCTGTGAAACATGTTCTGTATATGGAGGTTTTCACTATATTTTTTTTTTTTTTTTTAAAGGATGTATTTATTTTTCTGCTCATAATCTGATAATCATCTGGAATTGGTAATGCAGTGCCTAGTCCTTAAGTGTGTTATTTTCTGTATAATTATTGCAGATTTTTCAACAGAACCTTACACTGAAAGGTTAATGTTCTCCTGTTTGAAAAAGATCTTTTACAGTATGCTCCACATGTACAGCAATACAGATCTATAAGGCTCAGATAATTTGCAAACCATACACTCTCCTCATTACCTACTTCACTGGTTGCATACGGCATCCACTGGCTGATATTAATAGGGGAGAAAGTAATTACCAACTCTCTGGGGAAACATGCTTTACTGTTTTGGCTTTTCAGTGATCACATTTACACTTCTTACAAAATATGTGTTTCTTGGCAAGTGCTGAAGCTGACATTTAGTAAAAACATTTAATAGGGATACAGCACCATACACATTAGGTATGTGTAATGTGGTATGTCCAATTCACAGCCCTGAGAGAGATACTGCCCTGAGTGGCTGGATTCCAGCACTGTAAAGGTTAACACCAGTAGCCTCCTAATCAGGAAAGTTGCACTGCTCACTCATCCCCTCCTGCTTCTTTGACCATTAACGGAACTAGTCTTACTACACTACCATGATACATCGAATTCTGTGAATGAAGGAGTTTTGAAAGACAGGCTCTCCCCATCATGTGCTGCACTGCATCTGACGTCATATGCTGCCTGTCATGGACAGCGTCATGAGCCAGTGGGGGTATAAAGAGGAGATCAGAGGTGCAGCACAATCTGAATATCGGGGATCACGGGTGTTTTCTTGACCCTTCTGATAAAGTATTTTATGGCATTAAAATGTAAAGCCTATTTGGCATTAAAAGTTAAAGCCTATTTGATAGGATTCTAATCCTAAACGCAATTTTTTATTGTCTATTCATTTTTTTTTCTGCCTTATACTGGGGGATGGTTCCTTTGTCTTTTCACCCTGTATATTACTTGGTGGGGAGGTTGGTTAAAGCTGTCGCTTTAAATATGTTATGTTGATTTTTATGTTTGTTGTGTCCAGAATCAGAGTTCCATGAGTACTTGGCGGCTAACACCCTGGCATGCCTTGTAGGGGTGGGTGGTGGTAGATGGGGACCTATGCGCTGGAGCTGAACCCCTTTGGTAGTAGGATGCTGCCGCTGTCCCTTGGCAGTGCTGTGCACATGCTCTTGGCACCCAGGGGTCACTGGTGGCTGATTGGGCTCAGCTCTTTCTGTGATCCTGATGAATGTCTATGGCGCATGCACTTGTGCATGTGTGGTCGCTTCCTCTGGACTGCCGCGGCCATCTTGGAAGCACCCAGATGCCTAGGGTGTTCTGAGAACAGATTCACCACCTGTGCCCCATCATGGGGGCTATATTAGAAAGGGACTACATTGGCCCATTATGGCTGCCTTGTACTCCACCATAATGGAGAGGATGCTGCTGTATCTTAGATAAATACTTTGAGAAGGTATGTCTATATGCAGGCTGCCGGTCTGGTAAATAGAGGCCTCATGTGTTGCCCTTGGAGGCATTATTTATACTTTGCTTAGTAACAAGCTCATACTTAACTTTATACAACATTGAATCCAAATTTTTAATGATCTTTCAGGGCAACTAGTATATACTTTTATAGCATGTATGTTTGAACAGGATTCTTTTGTGTAATCTGCAGGCAGACAGGAAAGCCTCTTACCTATCTATACGTTGTTGACGCACATGCTAAATGTATCTTTCTTTATTGTACATCATGGGACACAGAGCCATAGTTATTAACTTAATGGGTATATAGGTACCTCCAGGTGATGGACACTGGTATACCCAATACAGGAAGTTTACTCCCTTATATAACCCCTCCTCCTTCCAGGAGTACCTCAGTTTCTTCGCCAGTGTCTAAGGTATTGGTCACGAGTGAAGATGTGCTCTGAAGAGCTCCAAGCTGGAGGGATCCCATGCTGGATTTAAACAGCCTCCATAGACCGGATCCATCCAAAGTGCCACTAAGGCCAAGGTGGATGGTACCTGGGCCTCGCATAAGAAGATGAGGTTTTGCCTGTAACGCCTCTTTGTAGGGCTGGACCCCAGGACCCAGGACTTTTTTGGTCATGCTACATTACCTAAAGTTTTCCTGAGGGGTGCTATACAGGTCTAAGGCAGTGGACCCCCTATAATAGGGACCAGATCCTTGAAGGTTTGCTAACGCAGCCCGCCGTGATGGGTGAAGTTTGGATCTGTCTGTTACAGCAGTATCCTGCAGCGAGGAAAAGGTAAGGGAAGAAGCCTAGGAACTGTAAAAAGTCCACCTATGCTTTTTTCTTACATAAGCAAAAATGTTGTCATGCCTAAAGTCTCCACTAGAGGGATAAATGCATACCTTAGTACGTTGCTTCTCAGTCAGCTCAGAAGTCCCAGCTAAACAGCACTTGTGTGGTCTCAGCAAGCCAGGGGGGATCATCATCCAGAACATTTCCTCCCTGGGAGAGGGAGGTACAACTGTAGCTTGTAATCCCCCCCCTCACCCCCCCCACCCCCGTAAGTGGCGGTTTTTCATTTAGAGTTTATTCTATTCCCCACAGAAAGTTTTTAAACTTCCCACCTCCCAGCCCTCCCTTGCCTCCCCTCTCGCTCAAGGAGCGTATCAATGCCGTCCACGCGTGTGCAGACTAAGGCTAATTAAAACAGAGGGGGGACTTGATTGACGGAAGGGGCGTGGCTTAGAGGCATGGCTAAGGCGCGGCTCCATGTGCGGGACGTAAGTACACATGGAGCAGGCGCTGGGGACAGAGACAGACGCTCAAAGCTCACAGCTGCAGCAGACACACAGGACACAAGAGCGCTGGGGGCACGTAAGGGATGCAGGCATTTCCAGTACAGGAAATAACATTGATAACAACTAAAGCTGAACTTTATTAGCATTGTCTTTTGCTAAACTATTTTGCTCAGCGAGTTGTGCATTTACTTAGTGCCTCTGTTTTTTTGTGCTCAGCACTATGGCTCCAAAAAAAGACACCCCAAAGGTACCAAAAATTCCACCCCCACGCGCTGGGAACTCCAGTCGTGTCTCTACACTGTCATCCTTGCCTGAGATACCAGATATGGCAAACCAGGGTGAGTTATTGGGACCAATTGGTGGTGCAACTGCTTCTCACATTTCAGCCCTTGTATACGTGACTGAAGATGCGTTTTCCTCCACCCTGCAGGGCCAAGAAGGAAGATTAGCGACTTTAATTGCATCCGCTATCCAAAAGGATAGGAAGCGTGTTAGATCCTCCTCCCCCACCTCAGACCCCTTACCAAGGGAACAGTGGGTAGAGGATGAGGGGTTACCCTCAGGTGATCAGGAAGAAGGGCAAACCGATTGCTCCTCTGCGGAGGAAACAATGGTAGATGAACCTTTTTCAGCCTCGCAATCTGAGAAATTGCTAAAACAATCTCTTACAGAGATGGTTTGTGCCTCTTTCAAGCTACCTCTAGCAGACTCAGCTGATACTTCTGTTTCTTCTTTAGGTTCCTTAAAACCTTCACAGCCTTTTCATGCATTTCCTGTACATGCATTATGAGAAAAGCTTATTTATACTGAATGGGATCACCCAGATAAGCATTTTCTCCCTCCAAAGAGATTCACAGCACTCTATGCCATGGAGGAGAAATTCACCAAAAGATGGAAGGTACCAGCAGTTGACGCTGAGATCTCCAGTGTGAATAATAGTCTAACTTGTCCTATAGACAATGCACTAATGCTTAAAGATCCAACTGATAAAAGATTGGCATTTTTGTTAAAATCCTGTTTTTATATGGCAGGTGCGGTTACTCAGCCTGCAGTTGCGGCAATAGGCATCTGTCAGTCCCTAAGGGACCCGTTTAGACAGGCCCTTAAAGAAGTCTCTGCACAACAGGTCCACGATTTGACCAAACTACCAAAGGCGCTATGTTTTGCCATAGACGCCATAAAAGATTCTATTCACCAGGCGTCCTGCAAAAGGCTTCTGACTAGTTTTCCTTTTCATGGGGATCTACTATTTGGGGAGAAGTTGGACAAATACATCTAAACGATTTCTAGTGGGAAGAGTACTCTTTTGCCAGTCAAAAGAAAGTATAAACGTCCTTCATTTAAACTGACTCTTTCCCCTCCGCCAGGGGCATCCGCCTCTAGGCAGTGGCGACGACCTCCACCGTTAGACTCTAGAGGAAAGCCTCAGGGTCAGGCCCAGGCACAGAAGAAGACCTGGGGCTGGAAATCTGAAAAGCAGAATACTAAAGCCTCATTATAAAGAGGCGCCCCCCCCCCACCAGAGTGGGGGGAAAACTTCTGCAATACTCAGAAGTCTGGCAAGAGGAAATTCAGGACAGCTGGGTCATCTCCACGGTATCTCTAGGATACAAACTAGTCTCGTTTTCTGAGATCAAATGTTCCCAAAGATCCAGGGAAAAGGCAATCTCTCTTTCAGGCATTAGACCAATTACTAGCTCAGGGGATGATCATACAGATCCCCACAGAAGAGCAAGGTTTGGGGTTTTATTCAAACCTCTTTACGGTACCAAAACCGAATGGGGATGTCAGACCCATTCTAGATATAAAGAATCTAAATCAGTTCCTGAAGATCCGCTCCTTTTGCATGGAGTCGATCAGGTCAGTAGTTTCTACCCTACAAGGAGGAGAACTTCTGGAGTCTATCGACATCAGGAATGCATATCTTCATGTCCCTATATTTCCCGCTCACCAAAGGTTTCTGCGGTTCGATGTAGAACAGCAGCACTTTCAGTTTGTAGCCTTGCCCTTTGGGCTAGCCACAGCACCCTGGGTGTTCACAAAAGTACTAGCCCCACCTAGACGTTCTGTTGCTAATAGACCAATCGGTGGCTCATTTGGAGCAAAGTGTACACATTACAACCAATTACCTGAAAAGTCTGGGTTGGATTCTCAACCTAGCGAAGTCTTCCTTAAAACCGCTAAAAAAGCTAGAGTATTTGGGTCTGATCATAGATACAGCCCAGAAAAAGGTGTTCTTGCCTCAGGCAAAAATCAACTCCATAAGAGAGTTGGTGCGGATGGTCAGTTCGAAAGGAGATCCCTCCATTCACCTTTGCAAGAGGTTGTTAGAAAAGATGGTGGCTTTATTCGAAGCAGTTCCCTATGCCCAGTTCCATTCAAGACTGTTGCAAAACAGTATTCTATCTGCTTGGAACAAAACAATCCAAGCTTTAGACTTGCCAATGCGGCTGTCCCCAAGGGTGTCCCAAAGTCTCAGTTGGTGGTTACTAACCCAGTATCTGCTGAAAGGAAAATCCTTCAGACCAGTTATCTGGAAAGTGATAACGACAAACGCCAGCCTTTCAGGCTGGGGAGCAGTACTAGAGAAGACAACTGTCCAGGGACAGTGGTCAAGAACTGAAAGAGCCTTGCCCATCAATATCCTAGAGATTCGGGCAGTGCATCTGGCTCTGAAGGCCTGGACTTCCAGGTTACGGGATTGTCCTGTCATGATCCAATCCAACAATGCCACAGCGATGGCCTATGTCAATCACCAAGGGGGCACCAAGAGTCTTGCAGCGCAGAGAGAGGTGAACCATATTCTAACTTGGGCAGAAAGGAATGTTCCATGCCTGTCGGCAGTCTTCATTCCGGGAGTAGAGAATTGGCAGGCGGACTACCTGAGTCACCAGCAGTTATTCCTGGGGGAATGGTCTCTTTACCCTGACATTTTTCGGGCTGTGTGCCAAAGATGGGGGACTTCGGACGTAGATCTTCTAGCGTCCAGATTCAACATGAAGTTAGTCAACTTTGTATCCAGGACAAGGGATCCACTCGCATGCGGAATAGATGCGTTGGTGACCCCGTGGGATCAGTTTTCACTGATCTATGCATTTCCCCTATTCAGTTGCTGCCTGAATTCTTTGCAGAATCAAGCTGGAAAGAAAGCCGGTAATTCTGGTAGCACCAGCATGGCCCAGAAGGTCATGGTATGCAGAAATCGTAAACATGGCGGTGGGGGATCCATGATCACTTTCACTACGGCCAGACCTACTCTCACAGGGGCCGATATTCCATCCTACCTTACGAACGCTAAATTTAATGGCTTGGCTATTGAAACCCACATTCTGAAGAAACGTGGGCTTTCCGGGTCAGTTATCTCTACTTTAATGCAAGGAAGCCAGCTTCCAGAACTATATATTATAGAGTCTGGAGGGCTTATGTTTCCTGGTGTGAATCCAAGGGTTGGCACCCTCAGAGATATATCATAGGCAGAATTCTTGCCTTTCTACAATTAGGGGTAGAGATGAAGTTGGCCTTGAGTACTATTAAAGGCCAAGTCTCAGCTTTATTGGTCTTATTTCAAAGACCACTTGCTACACATTCTTTAGTCCGGGGTTTTATGCAAGGGGTGATGCGGAATAATCCTCCAGTTAGATCACCTTTGAACCCTTGGGACTTGAACTTTAGTTTTGTCAGTGTTACAAACACAGCCATTTGAACCGATACAGCATATTCCCTTAGTCCTTCTGACAAGGAAGCTGGTGTTCTTGGTTGCCATATCCTCAGCAAGGAGGGTTTCGGAATTGGCTGCTCTTCCTTGTAAAGAGCCATAATTGATTATTCATGAGGACAGAGTGATGTTACGCCCTCGTCTAGATTTTTTGTCAAAAGTGGTCTCAGGTTTTCACCTGAACCAAGATATTGTCCTGCCATAGTTTTTTCCAAAACCATGTTCCAGGGAAGAAAAGTCACTACATTGTCTTGATGTGGTGAGAGCGGTCAAAGTCTATTTAAAGGCGACTGCTCAGATTCGGAAGACTGATGCCTTATTTATTCTGCCAGAGGGTCCTAAGAAAGGACAGGCAGCATCGAAATCCACTGTCGCTAAGTGGATTCAGCAAGTTATAATTCAGACTTTGATTTAAGGGATAAGATTCCCCCTTTTCAAGTCAAGGCGCACTCTACCAGGTTGGTTAGTGCTTCTTGGGCAGTGCATCACCAGGCCTCCATGGCTCAGATCTGTAAGGCCGCAACTTGGTCTTCAGTACATTCACCAAATTTTATCAGGTGGATGTAGGGAGCCATGAGGATATCACCTTCGGGCGCAGTGTGCTGCAGGCAGCAGTATAAGTCCTCATGTCTGGGGGTACCCTGCGGGTTGTCTCTCCCTCCCCTCAAATAGCATTGCTATGGGACGTCCTATTAAGTTAATAACTATGGCTCTGTGTCCCATGATGTACGATAAAGATAAAGGTTTTTATAGCAGCTTACCTGTAAAATCCTTTTCTTGGAGTACATCATGGGACACAGAGGCCCCTCCCCTCTTTTTGGGGTTTAGATATATTGCTTTGCTACAAAAACTGAGGTACTCAGTGGAAGGAGGAGGGGTTATATAGGGAAGTGAACTTCCTGTATTGGGTATACCAGTGTAAATCACCTGAAGGTGTCTATATACCCATTAAGTTAATAACTATAGCACTGTGTCCCATGATGTACTCCAAGAAAAGGATTTTACAGGTAAGCTGTTATAAAAATCCTATTATTCCTATTGTACCCTGTACCCTAATGTGTTGAGCACCATTACTCCCCTTTTTTATAAGGAATACAATCTATTAGCTAAGGATGCGGGGACCAAGACACCACATTCTAATAGATAGGAACTACATAGAAACAATTTAAATAGGGACTTTTAAGGTGTCTGACTCAATGTAATACACTAGAACATATTTTAAAATATAACAAATTTTATTTCATACATTAAAAAAGTTATCACAATCTTCTTCAAAATATACTGTATTTGCTCGACATGTTTCGCCAAGATGTGGCTACTTCAGGAGACCTTATATTTAATTTTACAGAATGTTCACTGCAAACAGAGAAAATACACATTAGACATAATAAACGATGGGGCTAAATGCCTGTCAGGTCACCTGAGACCAGGTGACAGATGCACTTCGTGGAAGTCAGGAGTGCACCGCTAAGGTAGTGGACCCTAGGACTGACTGCTGCGGATTGAACCCTGGGAGGTTCAGGAAGCAGGTCTACTGGAACACTGACACAAATCCCACTGGGAGCTAAAGCATAGATTCCCCAGGGCACGGAGTCTAAGAGCCAGAAGGTGTTCACCAGGGCCTCTAGTGGTGAGGATGGACTGCGCTGCAGTCTGGCTCCAGGTCGCGGCCCCCAGGGTCTCATAGCTCACGCTCACGGTAGACTACAGGAGAAGAGATAGGAGGCAGCAGGCTGGAACAACAAGAAAAGTAAGGGATAAGCCAAATGTCGGGGGGCGACTAGCAGACAAGGATAAACATAACACACCAAAGGTCAGGGTCACAAGCAGACAGGGATAGTCGAGAACAGGCCAAGGTCGGTAACTGGAATCAGACGTAGGAAACACAGTAAGTACACACGAACGCTAACACACAATGGTTGATCAGCAAGGTTGGCTTGCAATGCCCAGGTTAATATAGTGTTCCTAATTAGAGACCAGGGTGGAGCTATGCTGAGGGAAGATTATTTAAACAGTCAGGTGAGGGTAGCTGGCCTCTAAAGGTGCACACAGAAGGAAAGGTGAGCTGACAGACACACATTACTGCATAACCATGACAATGCCCCTATTAATTCATTTTACAAAACACTTGGTTACATTGGATCATCTAACACCATTCTTACCCCGAAAATTCTTCAGGTCAGTATACAAGTACACCAGGGCTACAAGATTACCATCTGTAGGATATCAGTGTGTGATAGGAGGACCAAAATGCCCAAAAAGTATCTAAAAAAGTAAAATAAATAAATATATATGCCACATGTTTATTATGTCTAATGTGTATTTTCTCTGTTTGCAGTGAACATTCTGTACAATTAAATATAAGGTCTCCTGAAGAAGCCATATCTTGGCGAAAAATATAAAGTATATAAATGAGACAGTGCTGCATAAATCATAAAACAGAATAATACAAAATGAAAATCACAAAATTGTGTACAGTATAAGTGCTCTAAAAAAAGTCCAATAATAATTATTTGTAAGTGATATTTCTTCCACTGGCATACAGGAAGATGTGACATTTTTCCTTGTTTCACTCCATATCCATAGTGCTCCCGCCACCACATGCAATGCTCGCTCACCTCCTTGAAAGACCCTGAAAGGGGTCTAAACACGCCTTGCACACAGTACAACTCTCCCTTCAGGAATAATCCTCACTGGTCCTTAGCAATCTCTGTTGGACTCTCAAAGGACAGGTAGTATTCTATATCAGATGTAGATTCCTTCCACTAAACTGCTTTAAACTTAAATCCACATTGGCTGCCGGTAATTCCACAGATACATAGAAAAAAAAAAAAACAAAGTGCCTCCAATAGTGCAGTATCCAAGGGATTAAGAACTGAACCTTACCATCCCAGCTAGTCAACTCACATTAATAAAAAAGTTTAAAAGCATTGGTACAAAATTCATCAGAATGGTCTCACTTATTGCGACAAGGTTCCACCGCCAGGCTCCACCTCTACTAGTTACGCCACCTCTCACGTGGCTTCATCTGGAGGAATCTTGGCAAAACATGTTGAGCAAATACCATTGTACAGTATATTTTGAGTTATCTTTGTGAAAAACTTTTTTTAGAGAAGAATATATCTTTTTTAATGTATGAAATAAAATTTGTTATATTTTAAAATACGTTCTAGTGTATTGCATTAATTCAGACACCTTAAAAGCCCTTATTCTAATTTTTTCTATGTATGTCCCCTTTGTTATAGTTATTGTTAGCCATGTCTGAATATCACTCCGTAGATAAGATTTACTGTGTTCCCATACAAATCGTCTAACTTATGAGCAGCCTGGGTCTCTCAGAAAGGTAATTACCTTAGCATGACCATACTAATAGAGTTAGACCCTGTAAATAAAAAGACATTAGTAATGAGTATATACAATATCATTATGCTGTAGAACCAGTTGTTATAGGATTGTACTTCTAGCCACTCAAATGCCCCTGCACATGTGACGGAATCTAGTGCTGCCTTGCCGATACAGGTTAAGGATGGAAAGCTAATATCTTATGTATGTACACATTTTGATTCATATATTAAGGAAATGTGATAATATTTTGGTATGAAATTAATTATGACAATTGCTGTGTTGTTTGCTTTGTTTGTGATCTACTGCAGATTTCCTCCCATAATACTCCAGAAGAAGCATTGAGTAGGGAGGCTCTCAGTGTACTGCAATACCAATATTAATATACATTAGGTGAAATATACATGTGTAGCCATTGCTTGGCTACCAAGGTGACTTTTTGTAAATATTCAAAGGCTCAGGATGCCGCGTGACTTGGTTACTGTGCCATGAGCAAGAGTCTAACAGACACTTACAAACCTGTGCACAATCAATTTTAACAATTTTAACAAATTAAACGCTTCCATTACATATGTTTTTCTGCACAGAGCCAACCTCCAGTGGGTCAGGAGTACATCTTATCAAACCCAGTGTACAGATTGCAGTGTTCAGAGCTATGAAATGTCCGACAGAGTCTATAATACAGGACTCGCTATAGTGCAGGAGTGTGTAATGCAGAGAGACCAAGGGTCAGGAGTGAATATCACAAAGAGTACAGGGGTCATGAATGCGTGTGTAACAGGTGCATAGGTCAGCAGTAAGGGCAGGCACAATACAACCAAAAATTCCCCTCTCCTCATAGTTTAAATCCCCCAAAGCCCACATGTCCCCCAGCAGCCCCCATTTTGCCTCACATATTCTCCCCCACAGCCCCAAATCCCCCCTCGCCACTGACATCTCTCCCATGCAATACACAAAAAATAATAATCAGTGTCTGCCCGACATATTTTTGCTGGCGGCACCACAGCACACACCCCGAAGCATGACTGCACCACCCTATGTACACCACTGGGTAGACAAGCTTTGCTAATGTGACCTCTTTTTCCTCCTCCCCTACTCCTCCCCTTCTTCCTTCACCTCTTAATCCTTCTTATCCCCCATCTACTACTTCAATGTGATTATGGCATGGGGAGAGGTTATGGGGAGCTGAATTTGTTTCACCCTGCCAGTGGTTCATTGTGCAAGAGGTAGTGAAGTGACTGAAAGCCTTTCTCTTTTTACTCCTCCCAGGTTCAAATGTGGCACTTGTCTTCAATGTTGCTAAAGTGCCCCTTTCTTCCAGCTTCTCCTCTTTTGCTAAACACTGCAAACTGGCTATGAGATGTCATCAAACTTATAGAGGTCACTGCAACCTCCAGGGCTGGTCCACATAGCTCTGCAGTCTGGGCATTTGCTGCTTGAGCATAAGAAAAAAATGTCCCTGAATTACCATTATGTCTAGTGTCCTAAAATCAGCTTGACAAAACTGCTGGCTTTACAGCCAATCCCTTTCTAGCTCATAGAATGACTCCCTTCCGCAAGATTATGGGCTACACAACACAAGCAGGTACCCAATGGCAATTATTTTGCCCAGAAGGCCGCCCTTGCTCTTTACCAGCATGTGGAATGCAATGAGGCAGAGGAGGAAAACAAGGAGAAGGAGAGTTGGGCGCTTTTAGTGAGGGGAAGGAAGACACGGAGTAGGCTTCAAGGGGCATGTGTTATGCCTCTCATACATGGATAGGGTGAGATTGGAAGGGGACCCCGTGTCCTCAGCTGCCAGGATTTGGGTAATCAAAGTGTAGGACCACTATTGGGTGGCCACACTCTTGGATCCCCAATACAAGAGTAAATTGATGATTTGCTGCCACCATCCCAAAAGAAGCCCAAAATGTGGCATGTTGCAGTAAAAATCTCTTTGCTGCAATTCCTCATGGTTGCAGGATGCCCTCTGATGACCAACATGCCTCCAATTCTCTCAACCCTGAATGGAGATTTTTTAAACCACAGGCCCAGCTGCAGACCGCACTCACAAGCAGCCCTTGAACCAGGTTGTGTTCTGCTTGTGGCAGGTTGCAGAGAAATGTGTTCACTTGTAGTCTGTTTTATCTGAGTTTTTGGGCATACCTGGCATAACTTGCGCCGTAAGAAAAGGAAATAACAGGTGTTCATGAAACAGCGGAAGGAAGGACTAACATGCAATTAAGTTTCAAAAAGGTTTTGATGTGATGAAACAAGAAAACATTAACTGCAACTCATCCCATATTTGTTGTAAACTGGCTTGTGCCTCCAAAGTAGATAAACAATTGCTCAGCAGTAGTAACAGTCCCTAAGCACTACTTGCTGGATCACACCTGTCAGTACCGCAGGAGTTAATGTAAGGTGTCAGTCTGGCTGCTTCACTGAAGTGAGGTAGATGACATAAGCTTGTTCAAACTATTTATGCTATCTGGACTGCCGATGTAGAGTGTAGCACAATGTGACCAAATACTCATTTACTGTATGCAAAATGCTCTGACCTAGGGGCAAACTGTTATGTAGTTACCCTATATGCTATTAATAACACTACTGCAACATGTGGTCTATTGTGGCTAAATAATTTAGTTCTAAGTGTCCTTATTTGATGATGGTCAATTAAACTTTCTTTTATGCTGTAAAATTTGTGAGAGCACCACTGTACCTTAATAGTGTGAGTGCTACTGATTTATTTGACTTGTTTGTGTTCTAAGGCATTTCCTGCCCTGGTCAAGCAAATATTGGCAGGGGTGGCACTGCAGATTGAGTAAAAACAATGGCAACTGTGAAGAGGGGCCAAATTGGTATTTGTGGGCGCCACTGCATTTGGTGGGAGTCTTTTTTTAATAAATCTTAGCCTTCATAAACCTTTTTCCTGTGAGATGCACTCAAGGGAAAAAAGGGGAAGGACAGGAAGCAGCAAAAATTTTACAGGCCATAGGATTCCGCTCTTCCCCAGATAGAAGCCTTGACATTCACATCAACACCCTAATGTTTTTAGTAGCAACCTTATTGTGCCAGGTTTCTGTAGCAGAATAAAAAGATATTCCCAAACACCTCATGTGCCAAGCACTTGTATGCCAGCCTAGCACTCTTTCACTTTCCATTTTGGGAGGTCCTGTAAAAAAAATTGCAGCCAGCATCAATTAGGAAATATTACCTTTTAAAAATACATGCATCCTGTTATCAATGTAGTGTAAGTGGACAGGGGCCAGCTGCAAAGAGTTTGCAGGTCATTAGCAGTATTGAGATGAAAAAAAAGTAAAATCTTTTCCCTTCCTTTACCCCCCAGATTTTCCAAGATACACAGCATTTTTATACCTACATGACATTCAATAATTGTTTGCATCTACTTTAACAAACCTGCCAGTGCCTACAAGCCATGCACTAATCTCTCCCTATACCTTTTATCAGCATCACTTTCTATCATTTTCCAACCTAAACCACATTGTCAATATGGCTGCTAAGAACTAACATGTTTATAGTGAGGGGTCTGGCTTATCCAAAAGCCCCCTTATGGGCCCTTCTAAGCCAAGAAGTTTAAATGCCAGGGGCTGCATTATGGTTACTATGGAAAATTCCTGTATTGTTTCACTAGGTCTGCAAACCACAAACAGGTTGAATTCACCATGAACCCATGGTGATGATGAACCAGAATCTCATCCCTAGTAGACATGCTTTTCACAGAAGTCTATGATACAATGTAAGAAATGTGCAGCTCCTAGAACACAGCACCAAGCAGTAGTCCACAGCACTGGGACACAGGGCTGTTCGGATTGTAGGTAGATATTAGGTAGATATTAGGTAGATATTAGGGTTGCTGAAAAGAGTGGGGGCTTTGGGTGACAAGAAGGTGTCCTTTAATGTAAAATGATGACCTTCCATTAAACAGGTTGGATTCACCATGAACCCATGGTGATGATGAACCAGAATCTCATCCCTAGTAGACATGCTTTTCACAGAAGTCTATGATACAATGTAAGAAATGTGCAGCTCCTAGAACACAGCACCAAGTAGTAGTCCACAGCATTGGGACACAGGGCTGTTCGGATTGTAAGTAGATATTAGGGTTGCTGAAAAGAGTGGGGGCTTTGGGTGACAAGAAGGTGTCCTTTAATGATGACCTTCCATGAAACAAAAATGTGCTGTAGCACCAAATTATAAGTGCAGATGCATTTACGGTTTTGGCTTAGTCCCACAAATACCTTGGTTCTGCAACTGAAGTCCACTTGATGTAGCAATGATGCTGCAATTCAAAGTAGCGTTGCCACTCTGATATAGACTTTCCCTGCTTACACTTAATTGGGATAAAAATATGGATGTAACATGAAACATGGTAAAAAAAAGGTTGAGTTAGCCTTTAAAAATAGCGCACTTTTAATGCATCCTAGCTTATTATAGTGTACCTGTCTTTTGCCAAATAGAGCAAACCAACATGTTGCTGTGCTGCAAGCACACTAAGATTGACTGATTGACTATATAGCTGTGGAGCCAACATATGCCCGTGTTGTTTGCGCATTATCAGAGGGGATAGTTTTTCTTCCAGCGTTAGTGGCAAATCCTAGTGTTGGTACATGTATAAGTTGTAATACTAGACATGTCATTTATTTGATTACATGTAAAGATTGTAGCATTCAATGTGTTGGTCGCACAACAAGAAGATTAGGAGATCGATTGAATGATCACGTTCGCAACACTGAAAAGGAACATGCCACTAACGTTGCAAGACATTTTAATGAGATCCATAATGAGAACACATTTCTAATACAAATACAGGGTATAGAAAGAGTCATAACACCAAGAAGAGGAGGCGACAGTTTTAGGATATTGTGTAAACATGAAGTTTTTTGAATATTTAGCTTGCAAAGGGGCCTGAACTTCGAGTTTGTTGACCCATTACTACGACTAACTATGATGGATGACAGATGTTGGGGGGACCATCGCCTCTTTGTCTGTCTTCCCTTGTGTTTTGTATGTATTAGCATGGACATGTCGTTTGTAGCAGCATTGTTTCACACATTATATTTATTATGTTATTTTAATATCACGTTATGGGTGTTGTGTGATGCTGCTATATGGGCATGTTTGCATATGCATGTGGATACATAGGATCACATATGCAGAGCCAATCCGCCCTATACGCTCACTACGCAAGCTGCGTAGGGCCCCGCAAATTACTAGAGGCCCCGTCTCCCCCTCGTGTCATAGGAGCGTCAATGTTTAGAACATCCAGTGGTGGAACTTTAGGGGTCGCTGCACTCGCATTTGTGACTGGGCCCTTCTGTTATACCGCTATGGTGGGGGGCCCCAAGACCCAGCATCCCCCCTGCACCTCTGGCTGGCCGTTTAGAGTGCAATGGGGAGAGGTGGGAGGAGGTGGAAGGCAGCGATCGGTAGCTGTATGGTGCTTGTGTGGGGGTCGGCGGGATCTCCCTGGGGCTTGTAGTACTCTCTCGAGTGTCAGTGTATACAGTGGAGAGGAGAAGGGAGGGGCCTCTGACCCAGGCAGGTATCAGTTTCACTTTCACTCTGCTTAAACACTGTTGCTGATGCCCGGTCAGAGGCCCCTCCCTCTCTGCTGTATACATTCGGAGATAGAACTACTAGCCCCAGGGAGATCCCCCTGCCTGTGGACACCATAGAGCTGCCGATTGCCACCTCCCACCTCCACCAGCCAGGTACAGGGGAACCTCTGCAAGAGGGGGAGTCAACTGTTTGGGGACCCTGATGTAAGAGGGGGGGCTTTCTGGGGCTACTAATGTAAGGAAGGGGCCCTCTGGGGACACTGAAGAAAGAGAGGGGCCTCTGGGGACACTAATGTAAGGACAGGGCCCTCTGGGGACACTGATGTAACAGGGGGGGCACTGGGGACACTAATGTCAGGATGGGGTGCTCTGGGGACACTGATGTAAGAGGGGGCCCTCTAGGGACACTAATGTAAAAGGAAGGGATCTCTGGGGACCCTGTGTAAGGAGGGGCTCTCTGGGGACCCTGTGTAAGGAGGGGCTCTCTGGGGACACTAATGTAAGAGGGAAGGCTTACTGGGGACACTAATGTAATGGGAGGCTCTCTTAGGACCCTGGTGTAAGGGGGGGCTCTCTGGGGACCCTGGTGTAAGGAGGGGGCTCTCTGGGGACCCTGGTGTAAGGGGGGGCCCTCTGAGGACCCTGAAGGAGGGAGGATTGTATTGGGAGCACTGAAGTGTCAGGTGTGACTGTGTAGCAATGGCAAATGGTTTACATAGCTCACGGCATCATGGGTCAGGTAGAGGGCCCCTTAGCAGAATTTTTCTTAGGGCCCCAGGGAGGTCAGGATTGGCACTGCACATATGCATTTCCTCTCTGTTTTTAAGATGGGATACAATATTGTTGAATTGTTTGTTCTTTTTTCCACATGCATCTATTTTTTGTGCCTATACTGAATTGCATTGTATAGATTATTTTTCATAATATACGGTTCATTGGTGTTTTATACACATTGAGTGCAGTTATTGGCGCTAACATATGGACATGTACATTCATATATATTTATGTGTGTGTGTGTGTATACATGTCAATATGAATGCTTTTTCCTTGGCAGGGACCTTACAATAGGAAGATAGGTTTTGGATACTGATATATCTATCTATCTATCTATCTATAAAATCATACAATACAGCGCTTGCAAATATATGGTATCAAGCAGGTTCTTTTGTGAGAGAAAAAAATGAAACTTTGTTGCAGCAGCAGAGTGAAAGTACTGTACTTTGAAGATGTATAAACCAAGTGGACTGCGCTAGCAACTAAATGTGTAAAAATATATATAAACAAAAAAACAAAAAACACAAGACACCCCAAGTGTTAGTAAAGTGGCACGTGAGTATAGATATGGATGTGTCAGAGAACTGGACCTGCACCTCGTGCATCTGAGCCAGCGCTCAGTGTGCGTGCACTAAGCTGCAACACCAGAGCCCCAAGACCCTCCACAAAACAATATCAATTAGTGTAAAGATGGCAGGATCACGGGACGATGCACTGCTTGAGCAGATGCATCTATCAAACCTCAGAATTAGCAAATTAGCATACAATGGTATAAACAAAAATATAAATGTATAAATATAGCATAACAATTGTGCAAAAAATAGGATAGCATGGACCAAAACCACTCAGCACATTCCAGATAGCATAAAGAGACCATAGAATGTCATCTACAATATAGATGCTCCTTCATGGGGCAAACAATGAAATAATAGACGGGCTTCCAACTTTTTCATCTTTTCCAACAACCAGGGCCAATGGTGTAGTGATGTAAAAAGAATCGCTCATCATATCTATCTATCTATCTATCTATCTATCTATCTATCTATCTATCTATCTATCTATCTATCTATCTATCTATCTATCTATCTATCTATCTATCTATCTATCTATCTATCTATCTATCTATCTATCTATCTAGTGTCTGTATGATATCATTTCCACAGTCAAATGCAGCTATACCTACATTTGTTTTTAGTTTTGTTCTTGTATTATTTCATGCTTTCAAAATGATGCTATGTCTTTTTATTTTTTCATTTGTTATTATTTATGTTATGGCTATTTTGTATTTAGCTTGCATCACCTGAATTGTATCAATGATGTTTTATGCATGAAGGGATTTGAAACAGGAAGTGCAATTATGAGATTGGATACATCTGTGTTTTACTTTGAAATTCACATATATATTGAGACAACAATTGTATTTCCATGTGGTTTTCACAAAGCACGAATATCGTGTAAAACATGTCAACCTTTTTGTTTCCCTGCCCGTGTTTTATGATTTTGGCTATTAAAGCCTCTTTGCATCATATGGGAGTGCAGCCATTTGTCTTTTTGGTTCTACTAAGATGACTATAGTTTCTTCTATGCTTTCCATGCACCCTGCGCAAGTTTCCACTTCCTGAACACTGGAACCTGCAGATGGCTCAGTTACTTCTTTTACCACCCGAATAACTAGAACTGTAATATAGAGAGGCAGAGGTAGTGTTACATGTTCCCCATATCTGGAGGTGCCAAATATTTCTCATTGCTCTGGCACTAAATTGTTGCATTTCAGCACAGGGTGAATTAAGACACCATATGGTGCTTGCTCTACAGTGAATCTGTTACTTTGCCTATTAGGGACAAAGTACATTTTTGCTTCAAACACATACAGGCAAATCAAGCAAATTTTTTTTACTATACTCTTTTTGCCTTCCACTCGTCATATTGGAAAATCCCTTTGCAACCAAATACTAATTACTCCTTTATCTATAGAGAAAAAACTTTAAGTGTTGTGGTAAGTTATGGAACTACATGAGTCATTTAGGGATGGGCAGACGTCTCATTGCCCATCATTCTTGTTGGTACATCTGCCCATCTATGCCTAGGCTATCTGGCACCTACATTTCACTACTCACATGACCGCACACCATCATGTAATCTCCACTGGTGTTAGTACTCCTTACTTCTGTGTGAACTAATCAGCTGTTTTAATATGTTACTTTGACACTTTTTAGATACTTTAACCCATACAATGGGCACAAACTCTGGGATATTTTAAGATGTAAAAAAAGAAAACAGTCTCAAATAAAGAGAAAAACACAAACACATTGTGGAATATTTTTCTTCTCTTCTGCAGTGTTGGAGGTCCTTGATAATTATATGCACTTCACATACCTCTTCTCTCACTTTTAGATTAATCTTCTGAAATGAGATGCAGTGGATTTGCATACAGATTTGACGACACAAAAATAGATATGAAATTATTAACAGTCTATATATGTTGTAATTTTTTTTTCCTAGTGCCTTGCCTACAGCGATATTCTTGGCTTTGAAAGTCATCAGGCTGATTTGCCTGCTCTTAGGTTATGGTACCCCATGCTGCTACACTGTCCCCTGCAATCAAAGCACTTGCACACATTCCGCAGTTTCCCCTAATAAGTATATTTTATTGATTGGCAGTTTTGATCTGCCTCCCCAGGGGGATATTCTGCATCTTACCAGCATTCTATAGATACATCTGGCATTAAATATGCCATCTTAAATGAGCATCAATTTTCAAAAACAACTTTTCTTCTAACTTTGAAGTGACACAGATGAAATTTAAAATATATTCTGCCTAAAAAAAATTGAATT
This sequence comes from Lithobates clamitans, assembly GCA_037952925.1. Classification (NCBI taxonomy): domain Eukaryota; kingdom Metazoa; phylum Chordata; class Amphibia; order Anura; family Ranidae; genus Lithobates; species Lithobates clamitans. Next base: position 1,555,401 of record JBBGZY010000376.1, on the reverse strand, counting down.
AACTATGCTGCATTTTATCCTTGAAGTTGTAGTCAAAGTATACCACGGGCTACTGAAAATTTGAACCTCTCAAAAGGCTGAAAGAGAACGCCACCGGAAAGGTGAACGGAAAGTTATTTCAATGATAAATACCAATATTTTGCAGAATGACAGGACTGTTCGGCAACCAGCCTTTTCCGAGAATTGGTAATTTCTCTATAAAGAGTTTCATGATTCAAGTGCTTATTCAACTTAGGTTAGCAAATGACAGCTGCGAGGTGCTCTGCAATGAAATGAACTGTGCCTACATGGTTTAATAGAGGCTCAGTAGAAAATACTCTATAATGTTTAGACTTCAGTAACTGGTATCAATTGTTAAAGGCTTATATATGATGAATAACGCTACTGAAACTGGTGGTCATGACAATCTTTCTACATTTTAACATCCCTTGAAAAACTGATACCACTTTTCAGACAAGCTGGAAGCATATCAATCAAATATGTTTTACATTACTTTTTTCCTTTTTCTATCAGTATGAGCAAATTTAACTTTACAAGACTGGCGCTTTCATTTTTATTTTACTTAGAGCTGCTTTTTGTAGGCTCAGTGGGTACCTATACTATTCATTAAAGAGCAAGTTCAGCAACAAGTAAGAGCAATCAGTAATAGTACTAGTAATAATTTTATCTAGAAAAATGATGTACCTTATTGAGTTCTAAGTTATCCTAGCAAAAATCCAGAAAACACCTCACATGGTCACTGGGAGTGAACTTCCTGCAATTTTGTGCTGTTTAACTTCAGTGTACCACCAATCAAATTTGAACTTCTAGTGCAGGTCTGAATAGTGGATGTGAGAAACATCTTAAATTTTTGATATCAGGCCTTCTGTAAGTGAGAGACAGCAAGAGTCTGCTGTAGAGGGAATGTTTAGGAATAGCTGTTCTGTAGGTCAGAGGGAGATTTGAGGACCTTTTTCCCCATTTAATGTTCTATTGCAATGCACTCAGGAATTATTAATCAGGTGCAGTTCAGTTTGTGACTCCAAAAACTCTAAGTTGCAGTGTTGGATACTCATGCAGTAAACACAAATGCCATCCACAGCATGTGACATATTTTATTTACAATCTAAGACAATTTTTTACAAACCTTGGACTGACTTACTAAAAATCAAGCACAAATCTGTTCGAGTGTCTATATATCTTCATCTATGTTGGGATTATCCGGCATAATATTGATATACAATATTACTTATCACACTGATTTCTATCGAAAAAAGTGTTAAACAGAAAAGACAAGTTAAAAAAAATTCTCACGAACCTGAGATCCAGAGAAGGCCATCTGCTACACATCCAGCATGACATGAAAGAGACCTGTCAAAAGACTGTACAAAAGTCCACTTGTTCTTCTTTGGACAGTATCGTTCTACAGAGGGTAACACTTGTCGAAGTTCATTCCTACCACCCACTGCATAAAGACAATTGTCCAGTGCCCCAAGGACAAAATGTTCCCGACAATTTTTCATTGGAGCAATTTCAATCCACGTATTACTTCGAGGATCATATCGACAAGCTGTCCTCACAGCACAAGTTCGACCAGTAGCATGTTCAACTTCTCCCCCTGCAGCAAACAGAAAATCCCCCATGATTGCGACACAGTGGTGACTCCGTCCTATTGGCATGGGAGTCAGTTCACTCCAGTTTGCAATTCCTGCTATATGAACATTATCCTGATCAACAGGATTAAAGTATCTTAATTCACGAACTTTGCAGATCTCCCGCTTTTTACCACCCACAATGTAGAGGGTATTGGATTGGAAGCGTGGTTTTGTCCTTATGGTCTGCCATATTGGCTGTGCATAGATATTTTCATGGTATTCCAAGGCTTCATTTATAAGTCCTGTTGCCTTTTCGCTACTTTGGATCAAAGGATGAGAAAGGGCGACAGTGTGAAGTGTATTTGTATCCATGAGGCCAAAACGTACATACTGCAGCAGTTCATCTATGTATTGATAACGGCAGTTATGCTCCAGCCATCCAACAGCCAACTAAAAAAAATATAAGGGTTAGTTGTCATGCTTATACCATTGTTAATGTATTTAGTAATGTTTATGAACCTCAGGCATAAAAAGTGTCTAATTGTAAACTTGATTGTCACAAACAATTACATTCCAACCATCATTTTTATGTACAGTTTGTAAAACAAGCAAAATTTAAATAGACGTTGTAGAAAACACGTGACTGACAAATGAAGTTCCTATTGCTGTGAGATGACGTATAATGGATTTTTTTATTGTGGCAATGTGGGTAGAAATGGTGATGCACAAACTGCAACAAAGCACAGCAACTAAATTGATTTCAGATGTTTCTAAAATAAAAAATGAGTCTACTTAGATGAATGTATGTTGCTCATCAGTTTTGCTTTATTTAAGTAAGCCTGTATTGGAAATATATTTTTTTCTGTAATCTTTATTTATTCTCCATTACATATGTGCCACAAATATAAAATACAAAACACAAACCCTCTTACAAGACAATTCCTAATTCCCCCACACAGGACCGACTTACCTCCCTCTCCCATCTCTACTTGTATGTAATATTTACCCTATAATCATACGACTGCATAAACAAGTGGGCAAGAGGAAAGGAAAAAAAAAGTAAGAGAGAGAGCTCAAAAGAGCCTTTTCCAAATACAAACAAAAATAAGTTCTGGTATGCTTTGAACCAATATAAGTTCCTACAGTACATACATTAAATCAGGCCATCCTTTATTTAGTGCCGACCTCCTCTCAGAGAGACAAAATTCTTTGACATCTTCCCCTTTTGACTAAACCTTTCATACCTACCCTAGCAGGTTTGTATCCATTCCCCCGTGTCCATGACAAAACTAACTTGTTTAATCCAGTTTTGTGGGGTTTTTTTTCAATAAACAGGTATTAAACCTTTAGCAGCATTTAAAAGATGGGGAACTACACTTTTCTTTTATGTCTTAATTGGAATGGGCACAGCATGCAGTAGGCATTGTGCCGGATCATCTATTTGTACTGAATATGTAAGACCAGTTTTCTGATCTCCGCCCGGAAGGATCTAAGCTTGGGCCAATCCCACCAAATGTGAATGTACAGACTCTGCTGCCTGTACCCCTCCAACATCTGTCTGAGACACATGGGTACATCAATGCCCACCAACTTCGGGACTCTGTACCACCTTGTTAAAACTTTATAATTCCTCTCCTGTGTCTTTGCATGGACAAAAGAGGAGTGGCTCAGATTTAGAATTGCACATCTTTGCACCTCAGAAATTCTAAGCCCAAGGTCCGCCTCCCATTCCCCAAAAAATCTAGGCCTGTGTGGTCCACAATGGTTTATTCATTTATAAGAGATAGACAACAATCCCCTATCAACTAGAAGCTTAACCCAGAGGGATTTCAATTATGTAAGGGTCCCTGGTATTCTGAGTCCCCTCAGATGCGAGACAATAAAATGCTGTAGCTGTCGGTATTGCCAGACATCTAAGGGAAATTGTTCATATACAACACATATTTTGGATGAATATAATGCTAACTACCACAACATGCCTAATAACTAATCAGGCCTCTACCGATGTACGTTATTCAATACTGGGTTAGTCTTAAAAAGTTTTTTTCTGATATAGGTTTACTTTAAATAAACCTGAATAGTACATACTGTCAAACGACTAAATGCTAAGCAAACAAAGGCAAAAACAAGAAAATTAAAGATAGGAAAAATGATTTACATACACAGGTCAAATCTAAGGTAACATATCCAAATAATTAAAGAGGAGCTCCAGTCATTTTTGTGACGTGGACTTTTAATAGACATGCACTCACCTGTCCCAGGATCCAGCGATGTGCTCATCCGAGCCGTCCCGTCCCTTCCCCGGTCTTCTCACTCTGGAGCCGGCATCTCAACTGTGGGCACCTGGCTGTGACAACTTTCAGCTTCATAGCCGGGTACCCACTGCACATACGCGAGCCATGCTGTGCATTGCGAATGGTCCTGCAGACTTCTGGGACTTGTGGCATGTCCTGGATGATTGCAGGGAGGGAGGGGTAGGGAGGGATCGCCTAGGCAATCCGAGCAGAAATGGGAGTGGGTACCTGTCAAAATCAGATACCCGCACCCCCCTTCCAAAAAAAAGTGCCATTTAGAGAAGGGGGGGGCCTTAAAGCAGAACTTCCCCTTTTGGGTGGAGCTCCACTTTAACCTCTGCTTAGTCAGCTAGTCAGGTACTGTATACTTTAGAAAGATACCCAAGCCTTTCATTAGAAATAGTTTATTCGGACACAATATGGGAAATAATCTTCACACACTAGAATACACTATACTTTTTACTTTTAGCAAACTTTTTTTAACAAATCTTTACCTGCTTTTGTTCCATATATATGGAACTTGCTAAAATAATTTTAAAATTAGCAAATAAAAGAGTCTGACTTTACTAAAATCACATACGTCTCTTTTCTTAAATGAAATATTACACCAACTGAAGATCTCAGTGAAGTAAACATAAGGACATTGCAGAGGAGGATGTCTGTAATCTGACCTTGACGTGTGTTCAGATTTCTGTCAGCGGTCCAATTACAGTAGCGGGGGGAATGAGGATTCTGGAATATTCTGCCTATAAAGTGTTGTTGCCGTGGTTGCAAGGAAGAAAAATTAGGGTTTTTTTTTTGCAGTTATGAAAAAATGTCAGGCTACAGACTGAAATGTAAAAGCAATGTTTAATAGAATTACATTTCAAAATAGTTCATATAGCAATTACCTACAGCCCTAGGGCACTTACTGTGCAGTCCCAGGCCCCCTGCATAGTCTATGGTTGGGCGCCCCCCCCCAGAACAGACCTTTGTCCCAATGCTGAGGTACAGGGGCCTCATCCCCACCTTCATATGCTCCAAAAATGAGGAAGGGGTAATTGTAAAATTGGGGGGGGGGGGGGTGACTTATGGTGGAATCTGGAAGCCCATTTTAAATTCCACCAAATATCTTCCACCTCCTTAAGGAATGAGTACTGGAGTACTTTAGTACACAAAGTGTTAAGAGTTAAAAAAAAATTCTACCACTAAATGAAAAATCTTTTCTTTAACCATCTAACTTTCATAGAATCTATACCCAAACCTCTAACAGATGCTGGGGCTGCATGGCTGCATATTCTTTGGTCAAATGAAATTCTTTGAACAAGATGAGGGGGGGATAATTATGCAACTGACATGTTCATCTAGCTAATGACATGGCAGTCTACTATTCAAATGTCCCAAGGAGCAGATACAAACAATCACTCCTGATCCACCTATTGAATATGGCCAAGACTATTATCTCTGGCCTCTGGAAGCAGGGAACATCCCCCATCTCTTGTACTGCACTGACATATAATCACACACATAGGTTGGACTTGATGGTCTTGTGTCTTTTTTCAACCTCACCTACTATACAACTATGTAAGGAGAAGAGTTAGCAGATCTTTTAGATCTCATGAGGCCAACAGCCTCAGACAGTCCTTTTTTAGTTCAGGTCCACTTTAAAAAAAAAAAAAAATAAATCTATAGGTATAGCAGAAAAGATCTTAAAGGAATGGCCTGAAATGTGCATTAAGATGTATCCGGTGTATACAGTAGCTCTGCTTTCAGTGGATACATAGTAATAAAAATAACATGAGGAGAAGCCTAGGAGAAGAAGCACTTTAAAATTCCAATATCTGAAAGTGTTTTCTTTCACATGTCGTGGGTATTGCCATGTAATTTAAAATACAGAATCGTTACTGTACATTTATCTTCAAAATTACATAGCATCATTAACTATTAAACCAAAACACATAGCTTGTCAGCAGTTTATCAAAAGCAAATGTCAACAGCCACTTGTTCAGTGGTAGTACAAAGTGTACCGTATAACTAACTGAAGGCTCAAATTGTTTTAGTACATGGCATTTGCAGACTATGATCATGACCACTTCAAGTTATACTTAATAAAAAATTCAATATGTATTTTTACTAGCTGAAATGTCGCTCTTCTTCAATCTGAGGCACATATATTTTATTCCTTCTTTCCCTATTTTGAATGTAATGAAAAACAAGATATTGCAAGTCCAAAATTCATAAATATGTTTTTAGATTATTTATAGTCAAAAGATTCCACACATACTTTACTTTGCATTAGGACATTGTGAGTACTGTATATATGCAATAAATATTTTATTTTGATTAGGGATAAGCTTTTAATCTGTTGGCAAAGCTTAGCATAGCCAGAAGATTTACTGAATGTACATGCCTCCACATAAGGGGAAAAAAGTTTGTTCTGACACTTTGTATGGTGGAGCAAAGCTCCAGGTAGTATACTTATGTACAGAATGGCTTTGGCTAGATAGATAAAGCTTGGGCCTTTGTGGCATAGACAGATTATGGTAGAATAGGGACCTAAACACAGTCGGAGTTTAGTTCTCACCCCCATCCCTTTGATAATGACATTGATTGTAAAAGGCACATAGGACCTTCCTCATTTGTGTTGACCGTACTGCCAGCTACCTATACAGTGCATCCTCCCATGTGAGGTGACAGGCAGGCACACAGCTTTTAAAAGCTGTTCTATTCCCAGTTTACTACAGAAGCATGACAGTTGTAGCCAGGCTTCATGAACATTCACCAAGCCCTATGTTTATGTCTACATTGCCTTTAGATTGATCTGTGTGAAATTGGGCAGCCTTAGGGATGGTTCACACCAGAACGCGGTGCAGGAAAGGCGCGTTCATTGCAAGTTTCCTGCACCGTGTTCAAACTGCCTTTGCAATCTGTTGCGGATGTCTATAATACATTGTTAAAAGCACCCCAAATGCAGAGTGCAAATGCAGTGCGTTTTCAGGCACCAGATTGCAGGGTACCGCAGTAGCATGTGATTTTCTGCAGTGCATTTTTGAGTACCTGCACTACTTTTTCTGCGATCTGGTGCAACTTCATCCCATGCAAATAAATGGAATGAGAAATTCGCACTGCAGAGGAACGCACAGGAATTGCACAGCTTCATGTGACACGTTCCTGCCGATTCTGTTGTGAGCCATTCCTCAAGGTTCTCATCTTTTTAAATATAATGTTAACCACTTGCCGACCGGCTCACGCCGATATACGTCGGCAGAGTGGCACCACTGCACAAATGGGCATACCTGTATGTCCCCCTGTAAAAGTAGGATAGCGAGTGTGCGTGCCCACGGGTCCCGCAGACTTGATGACCACCGGCGGCCCCCGGAAACGGTGAGGAGAGGCAGAACGGGGAACTGACGATGTAAACAAGGCATTTCCACGTTCTGCCTAGTGACATGACAGTGATCTAATGTTCCCAGTGATCGGGAGCAGTGATCCCTGTCATGTTTCAGTAAGCCCATCCCCCTACATTTAGAACACGCTGAGGGAACACACTTAACCCCTTCCCTGTCAGTGTCATTTTTACATTGTTCAGTGCATTTTTATAGAACTGATCAATCTAATAATGTCACTGGTCCCCAAAAAATAGTAATTTGCTGTCAGATGTCACAGTCCTGCTAACAAACGCAGATCGCCACCATTACAAACAATAAAAAAAAAAGAAAGAAAAGTCCCTAAATCTATCCCATATTTTGTAGATGCGATAACTTTTGCGCAAACCAATCAATATACGCCTATTGTGATTTTTTTTTACCAAAAATATAGAATATATATCAGCCTAAACTGATGAATAAATTCATTTTTTTATATTTTTTTTTTGGATATGTATTATAGCTGAAAGCAGGGGAGTTGCTAGGTCTACAAAAGATCTGGGGCTAGAGCCCATAACAGTGAAGTAAAGAAAGTCGTACCCTTGAGCGGGCATACACATGTATAAAATATACGTGTGTGTGTGTGTGTGTGTGTGTGTGTGTGTGTGTGTGTATATATATATATATATGTATATATATTACATTATATATTGTATATATTATCATTATACCAGGGTCCCTAGAGAGCCTCTCCCTTACATCAGAGTCCCCAGGGAGCCTCCCTTACATCAGGGTCCCCAGAGAGCCTCCCTTTACATCAGGGTCCCCAGAGCATCCCTTATTACATCAGGATCCCCAGAGAGCCCCACTTACATCAGGGTCAGAAGAGAGCATCCCCCTTACATAAAGGTCCCCAGAGAGCCCCTCCTTACATCAGAGTCCCCAGAGAGCCGCTCCTTACATCAGGGTCACCAGAGAGAGGGCGGGTAGTGACAGATGATGTAATCTCTCTGCTGCCCATGGCTGCAAAGTGAGGGCGGAACAGCGGTGATGCAGGGCGGGCGATGATGTCATATCTCTGCTCTCTCGCTCGTCCAGCTCTCCCGTGCTGCCTGTCCGCTCTCCGGATCTCCCGTGCTGCCCGCCACACGGCTGCAGAGAGGCCACGGCCCGGTAGTGGGCCCCAGCCCTGTGGTTGGGGACCCCTGGGAATCGAGGCTATGGGCCCCAGATTCGGGGCTATAGCCCCAAAAGCCACCCCCTAGCGACGCCACTGGCTGAAAGTAAAAAAATGGGTTTTTTTTTCAAAATTGTCGGTGTTCTTTTGTTTATAGCATAAAAAATAAAAATTGTGATCAAGGTGATCAAAATACCACCAAAAGAAAGCTCTATTTGTGGGGAAAAAAAGGAAATCTTTTTGTTTTGGGTACAACGTTGCACGTCTGCGCAATTGTCAGTTAAAGCGACGCAGTGCCGTATCACAAAAAATGGCCTGGTCATTAAGGGGGCAAATCCTTCTGGGGCTCAAGTGGTTAATAGAAAAACAATGATTGAAAGGCTACTACTCTAAGGTTTACAGTGTAGATGTAAGAAAATGGAAGCATGCACAAATACCTTTCAGTCTTAATCCTGGGGCCAATGTAGTTCAATTTGTTTATTAATGATATAGAGGTTGGAAGGAGATAACAGCTTGATTTCAGTGTTTCCCGATGAGGGCTAATTGTGCTGGGAAATAACCTCATCACAGGATGTAGCATCATTACAGGAAGATGCTGACAAAATGGGGGGATGGGCTGCTACATGGCAGATGAGGTTAAATATTAAGAAATTTAAAGTTATGCATTTGAGTGCCAAAAATACACCTGCAACTTTAGAAGGGTTTCCCTTGGGAGAATCGGTGATAGAAAAGGATCATCAAGGGGTGCTTGACAGACTTAGCAAGAGCATGTAATGCCAAACTGCAGCTAACAGAGCTAGCAAAATACTCTCATGCAATAAAAAGGGCATAAATTCCAGGGATAAATTAATAATACAAAGCATTGGTTGGTCCTTCCTCAACTTGAATATGCATTTCAGTTTTGCTCACCAATCCTCAGAGAAGACATTGCTGAATGAGAAAGAGTTCAGCAATGGGCAACAAAAATAATAAGGGGGGTAGAGGACCTCAGCTATGTGGATTCATTACGTAGATTAGTTATTCACTCTGGAGAAGAGGCGCTGAACCCCTTCACACCGACGTAACATATATACGTGGCTCTACTGCACTGGGCTTTTTTCAATGAGGCCACATATATGCGTGCCTCCCTTTGTGCTGGGAGCACGCCGCACAATGCGCTACCAGTACAGAGACTGGGGTCTCACCATTACCCCCGGGCCCCGTACTAACGATCGGGACCCAGAACTCCAGATTCCATGTCACCTGATCACTGTCGTAGCCTCTGATTGGCTACCTCAGTCACTTTGAAGCCCGCCTCTGTGTTTCTCTATCTCTATGAATGGTGAGGAAAGATACAATGTATCGTTCTCTCTCATTACAGAGAGCAAAAAAGTGTGTGTGTAAAAGAAAAAGGAAAAAATACTTAGATCAAGGTTTGATCTGGGTCAGTGCCAGCGTTAGTGTTTGGGTCAAGGTCAGTATTCTTTTTTTTTTTTTTTTTTTTGCCAGATTTTTTTTTTTAATAAGTATCAGTGTCATTTACTGTCTGTGTGCCCCTTTCACGCTGCTGCGACTTGAAAGTCGCCCTATCTTGCTGTGATTTCACAGCGATTTTGCGGCCGCAATTTTACCACGATTTTTTTTTTTTATATTTTGGGCCAGGTTTTCTTTGATGATAGTAAAAAAAAAAAAATCAATAACCATTTCCTACTAAATGAAAGCCCAATTTGTCCTGAAAAAAAAGGTATAATCCACCTGGATGCACAAAGTAGTTGTGATGATATCTATTGTTTTACTAACACATGTCAAAGTTGCAAAATTGTGTTTAGGTATTAAGATTTGTTTTACCCTTAGGCGTGAAGGGGTTAGGAGAGGATATGATTACAAAGTATGAATAATTGTAAAGGTAACTCCAGTGACTGTGATAAACTGTTTTTCCCATAGTACCGGAAGAGGGCACACAGCCACGATTTGAGGTTAGAAGACAGGAGGTGGGTTCTTTACCAGTAGAGCAGTAAAAATGTGGAACTTCTTCCCCCCCCCCTTGGAAGTGGAACGAACTCAAGAGTGTCAACAGCTTCAAAAAAACGTATTTTCCCGGGGAAGCAGAATATTCGGGGCTATGGGAACTAATCGAGACTAAAAATTACACACACATACACATACATGGGTTAAACTGGATGGTCCGGTATATTTTTTTCATCTTTATACATGTATATATGTACTCTAACTATATGTAATCTACAGTTGTGCTCAAAGGTTTACATCCCCTGGCAGAATTTATGATTTCTTGGCCATTTATCAGAGAATATGAATGATAACACAAAATCATTTCTTTCACTCATAGTGTTTGGCTGAAGCCATTTATTATCAATCAACTGTGTTTACTCTTTTTAAATCATAAACAGAAACTACCCAAATGACTCTGATCTAAATTTTACATACCCTGGTGGTTTCAGCCAGATAACACAAGTTGACACAAAGGGGTTAAAATGGCTATTAAAGGTAACCTTCCTCACCTGTGATGTGTTTGCTTGTAATGCGTGTTTGTGTGTATAAAAAGTCAATGAGTTTCTGGACTCCTGACAGATCCTTGCATCTTTTATCCAGTGCTGCACTGACATTTCTGGATTCTGAGTCATGGGAAAAGCAAAAAAATTGTCAAAGGATCTGCGGGAAAAGGTAGTTGAACTGTATAAAGTAGGAAAGGGATATAGAAATATATCCAAGGAATTGAGAATGCCAATCAGCGGTGTTCAAACTCTATTTAAGAAGTGGAAAATGAGGGGTTCTGTTGAAACCAAACCACGGTCAGGTAGACCAACTAAAATTTTAGCCAAAACTGCCAGGAAAATTGTTCGAAATGCAAAGAAAAACCCACAAATAACTTCAGGTGAAATACAGGACTCTCTGAAAACATGTGGTGTGGCTGTTTCAAGATGCACAATAAGGAGGCACTTGAAGAAAGATGGGCTGCATGGTCGAGTCATCAGAAGAAAGCCATTACTACGCAAATGCCACAAAGTATCCTGCTTACAATACGCCAAACAGCACAGAGACAAGCCTCAAACCTTCTGGTACAGTCATTTGGAGTGATAAAACCAAAATTTAGCTTTTTGGTCACAACCATAATCGCTACATTTGGAGAGGAGTCAACAAGACCTATGATGAAATGTACGGAGGTGGATCGCTGATGTTTTGGGGATGTGTGAGCTACAAAGGCACAAGAAATTTGGTCAAAATTGATGGCAAGATGAATGCAGTATGTTATCAAAAAATACTGGAGGAACATTTGCATTCATCAGCCAGGAAGCTGCGCATGGGACGTACTTGGACATTCCAACATGACAATGATCCAAAACACAAGGCCAAGTTGACCTGTCATTGGCTATAGCAGAATAAAGTGAAGGTTCTGGAGTGGCCATCTCAGTCTCCTGATCTCAATATCATTGAGCAATTCTGGGGGTATCTCAAACCTGCAGTTCATGCAAGTCAGCCCAAGAATTTACAGGAACTGGAGGTTTTTTGCCAAGAGGAATGGGCAGCTTTACCATCTGAGAAGATAAAGAGCCTCATCCACAAATACCACAAAAGACTTCAAAAATCTGTCATTGATGGGGGGGGGCAATACATGGTATTAAGAACTGGGGTATGTAAACTTTTGATAAGGGTAATTTGAGTAGTTTCTGTTGTGATTATGATTTAAAAAGACTAAACACAGTTGATTGATAATAAATGGCTTCAGCCAAACACTAAGCATGAGTGAAAGAAAAGTTTTTGTGTTATCATTCATATTCTCTGAAAAATGGCCAACAAATCATAAATTCTGCCAGGGTATGTAAACTTATGAGCACAACTGTATGTTTGTGCACTCCAGTGCAGTTAAGGGAAAACACTGATGTCTTCATCAGACCAGTGCAGCAGGTCATTTAAACCCAAGAACATAATATGCAAAAACATATTAATCCTTAGATATAGAGGCTATATTAGTTTTCCTATTTGTAAGACTAAGTACATTTTCTTCAAGTACAAAAAAATACCCATTGATCCTGCCAGACTCCCAGTGCTCTTTAAACTTCCTGTGCAGACATCCCACCTATCCTCTGTGAACCACAGAACACTCACTTTCTATGTAAAGGAGATTAGGAGAAAGGGAGGTGTTTGTAGTCCAGGTCAGAAGAGCCACCTAGAGGGACAACGCTGTTCCTCCATAGATACAGTGCAGCGTGAGCTTTGTCACCCTGAGACAGGAAGTGTGTTACTGACAGGATCGCCAGGTAAAATATTGAGAAAGGAAGCCTGAAAAAAGAAAATTAAAGCAGCCACTAAATCTAAGACTCTGCAATATATACATTTTTGTTTTTGGGGTTAGGATATGTATTAAGATATATATTGGCCCATTCTTGTATACAAATTTGCTTCATATTTGGTCAATGACATCACCCAGCATACCTGGCCAGTTTGTTGACATTCAACATCCTGCTAGGGTGCTGTCATTTGCGATGGGGGAATATCGCGATGGGGCAGGTAATGTTCATGATTGGCAACATATCACTGCATGGTCAGATATCTGGGGAGAGGCTCAGATTTCTGGGGTCCCCTTATCATGATGACTTCCAGATTCTGATCCCACATTCATAAGGGAATGAGGCTTTTGTCCCCATCAACATGTTGAAAGCATGTTGCTTGTTTTTTTGCATGGGATCACCCTTAAAAATTCATGTCAGACCCCTTTATAGTATAAGGATCTGGTATAGACTTTAGGGGGGAGCCCACACAATTTTTCTTGTCTTCTGCAAGGCATGTGGGCTGGTATATTTCAGAAGGAAGGATGCACACTGTAAACTTCCTGTTTGTAGACAGAAACCCGGAAGACGGAGAAGGAAAACCCTGAGATTGGGAAGGACGGACCCGGGGAAGATGAGTTGGAACCCTTTTAAAGCCGGACCAAAAAAGCAGATTGTCCCGAAAACAGAATTCTACTGCTAATTATTCATAGAAAGAAAACACACATATATATAAGAAGTATTTACCAGGCTTCATACAGACCATAACTTATAAGGAAATACTTAGGCAGATCATTTTGAGAACCCTAGAATCTGGATCACCCCTGGCTATTCTTACGCTGTTACCTTACAGTGGTAAGGTGAGGAGCCACTGCACCTTTAGGTTGAATTGCACTGAAGAAAAGGTTCACCCAAGTGACATTGTCACTTATACTAGTTGAAATCCAGAACTTTTCAAACTCCAGCATCTTCTTTGAAGATACTATTCACTGTGAACTTTTTTGGCACTTGCACTTTTATTACGTTTAGATTTATATTGTCTTTGGTGCACGCACTATATTGAAGGAATTTTTTATCTATTGCACATGGAATATTTATCCCTTATTCTTTATTTAGCATAGTAGATTCATTATGCATTGTCTTTTCATGTATATATCTAATGATTATTTCCACATGAATATGATCTAGTACATATAGCACTTTATATTTAATACTGTAGCACTCTAATTTTGGAACACAGCACCATATATTGTTTTTTTTTTTAAAGATACACACTTGTTGTCCCCCCTTTTCTGGCCCCCTATCCTTCATGCCTCTAGTGTGGATTTTGAGGGTGGCCCGTCATGAACATGACCCTGGCCACCTTCACCTAAATTTGACAAACGACTGGTTAAACTCATACCGTCACCAATACATGCCGATGACGCTCTCAGCCTCACCCTGCACAAACATTTTCCAGCTCCTAAGTCTACAATCGTAGTGCCAGCAGACTGAGAGTCATTATCACTGGGTTTAGTTAACTATGCAGTTAACTTTTTACACCCCAAATCTACTGCCACCAGATAGTTTATCATATTATAAACCATTCACAATAATAACTATGGCTTTTAATAAATGTCTGTAATGCATAAGGTCACGACAGACAGGAATATTTAGAGATTTACCACATAGTAGCGCTCTTCCAATAGACAGGGATTCTTTTAGTTCTGAGTGCATTAGAGATAATGTTAATGATTTTAAAGTATTGTTTAATACTAGAAAAGGTAAAACAATGCAACAGAAAACAAAAAGAGATTAAGAAGGAAAGTACATAACGTTCTGGTTCTGTGAGTTCCAGCAAAGTCCTGTCAATGAGCGTCAATTAGATCAGTGTTGGTTCTCATAAAATAAATCTTGTTGATGTTCTTTGATGGTAAAGGAAAACTCCAGACTTCTGATGCAGTCTTTTTTTCTGGTTTCTGAGGAGATGATATGATCAATCAAGACAAGTGTGAGAAGTGGCCAGTGGGATGTCAGTCTTTATGATCATGCAGCTGCCTCTCTTAATATCTTTGAATACCTACAGGTTACATTTATGAAAAACCAGTATATAGTCATCCAGCATAGGATTATCTTTTGAATGATTATAAATATGATGGGTATCAGATACCTGTTTCACCTTGAAGTTGAAATGTGCCTAACCCTCTTTCTGTACCTTCTAATATAGTTGTGTTTGTGCTTAAAATGCTTCAAATTAATTGATATAGCTAAATATGTTCTTATTCTCGCCGTACTGTGTTCAGCTCTGGAGTTATGACACACACAGGTAAGTATAGCCAGCCAGGAAAGTGTATTCTGCTTGTCTACAAAAAACTATTTTACGATAGGCCAATGTGTACCCAGGATGAATATTTGCTTAAGGATTCTAATTACTTAAGCCTGGAACTTTGAATGTTCTATGATAGCTGTTAATTAACCAGACTTGGATGCATATTCCCCTAATTGCTTAGGTTCTGGTAATGGGGTTTATGATGGGCTAAATCAATAGGTTATCTGCTAAGTATTGTTACATCAGAATGTTGAATGGCCTTTCCTGATTTGAAATATTAGTTATTTTAAAGTTCCCAGACCTTGGAGAAATTTTACTCAAGTTAAATAATGAAGGTGATGCACTCCTAGGGTTATAGTCATGGTCTGAAAGGTGATCACTCTGTGTCTTTTATTTTTTTTTAAATGTTGTTGATGACTTATGAATTTCAAACAGCACAAGCTGCCCTATGTCTTCTCACACAGTTTTTGGAGTGCCCAGTCCTCATTATCATCAGAGCCCCACCCAAAAAAAGAGATTGGTGTGGGTTCCCCCTCCATTCTCCTCATTCCATTCATAACCTCATCCAGGTATGTAGCTTAACTGACCAGGAAAGGGAGGGAAAGTGGATTTGCCCACCTCCTGAACCATGCCAAACATCATGCCTTCAACACTGGGAGGGTACTTTGCCATGAAAGCCCCCCTGGCAAGACATTTGGCCCAATGTTGATGACAAGGGCTTCATACCCACATCCCTGGTCCAATGGATGTGGAGTTCTGTGAGGGGGTAATTAATGGAATCTGGAAGTACCCTTTAAAATAAAGAGGCCCCTGGATATCTGGCCTGCCCCCCCTATATGAATGCGTGGGGTACATATTACATATGATGTCACTAAAATCCCCTGGAATTCCCCAGTCAATTTGTTTCCAAAAAGAAGACAGTAGTGAAGAATCTGTCATTTAGTGGCAATAGGTGTCACATTTGCTGGAGTGCATACTACAGGTGCACCACTTCACATACAAATTTAAGGCAATCCCATAAGCATGTTATTTGAAAAAACAGTGTATTTCTAATGTTGCCCTGTCAGCTGCATTAAAAGACTGTCTTCCCGCTTAGTATTTTTGTAATTTATTTTTATTGGTACTTATCCCCCATGGCAGTGCCCAGCTACCCATGCCCTTTATCAAAATGTGGCCTTGAAAAATTATCAGAAAAAGGTGCTACAGGATGTTTAGCATTTATGGATTTTAGGCTGGGTTTACGTATTTGAAAGGATCATGTAAAAAGCCCCTTGTGTTTTGTAATCTAATATACGAACTGCTTCTTTTTGTAATAATATAAATGAACCATCATGACTCCATTTTTATACCCTCGCCATTTTGTATGAAGTCCCTTATTGTTCGAACTTGTGTAAGAATGCTTGCACAGCATCCCCCCTCCCTTATGTGCTTACTGTGACCAAGCCTGTTCTCGGAATGTATATCCTGTTTAGCCTTAGGCAATCAGCTAAGATATGTGACTAATGACCAGATGTCCTATCTAACTGTTGATAGATATACATCAAGTTACAAACTGGTCCAACCCTAGACACATATGCGTTAAACTAACCACTCCCCCTCCTTTGTTCTATACTGAATATAAGCTACTTTCATGCTCAATAAAGACAGACATATGAGTGCACGACCTGCCTCGTTCGTTCATTCGGTGTCTCCAGATATCTGAAGGCGCTGTTGGTGTACTTACAAGAAGGGTGGTCTTCCAGAATACTTAATACAGTACCTGACCGCAAGATTGTGGTTCTCAGCGACAGGGTACTGTGCATGTCGCGCTGGCTCACTCACTTTCCTGATGAGTGACAGACAGTGCTGACAGCTGTCTGGTATGAATCCTGAGGCGGGAACACCGCGCCAAATTTTAAATGAAAAAACCGGCGTGGGTTCCCCCCCAGGGGCATACCAGGTCCTTAGGTCTGGTATGGATTGTAAGGGGAACCCCCTACGCCGAAAAATCTGCATGGGGGTCCCGCCAAAATCCATACCAGACCCTTATCCGAGCACGCAGCCCGGCCGGCCAGGAAAGGGGGTGGGGACGAGCGAGCACCCCCCCTCCTCCTGAGCCGTACCAGGCCGCATGCCCTCAACATGGGGGGTTGGGTGCCTTGGGGGAGGGGGGCACCCTGCGGGGCCCCCCACCCCAAAGCACCTTGTCCCCATGTTGATGAGGACAAGGGCCTCTTCCCGACAACCCTGGCCGTTGGTTGTCGGGGTCTGCGGGCGGGGGGCTTATCGGGATCCGGGAGCCCCCTGGAATTTTAATCAGAAATAGGGACAAAGTAATTAGAAATCTCCCTTGCTTATATCCAAATATCGTGAGAGTGGTAAGTACTTTTGTATGTATGTTTATATAGGGTTGGGTGCCTTGGGGGAAGGGGGCCCCCAGATCCCGGCCCCCCACCCTGTGTGAATGAGTATGGGGTACATGGTACCCCTACCCATTCACCTAGGAAAAAGTGTCAATGAAAAAAAAAAACACAGTACACAGGTTTTAAGAGTAATTTATTAGACATCTCCAGGGTCTTCTTCCGACTTCGGGGGTCTCCTTCCGACTTCTCCCGGTGTTCGACCTCTTCTCCCGGTGTTCGGCCTCTTCTACGGGGCCCCGCCGCTATCTTCTTTCAGCTCTATTGCCAGCGAGGGGCCCGGTCTGCTGCCGCTGTCTTGTCGCCGCTGTCTCGCCGCTTCTTCTCTTCTTCCGATGTTGACACGACGCTCTCTCCGGCTGGAATGCCGCTGGAATAATGTTCTAATTCCTTTTTTACAATCCATACCAGACCTAAGGGCCTGGTATGCCCCTGGGGGGGAACCCACGCCGTTTTTTTCATTTAAAATTTGGCGCGGTGTTCCCGCCTCAGGATTCATACCAGACAGCTGTCAGCACTGCCTGTCACTCATCGGGAAAGTGAGCCATCTCTCACGGGGCTCGCAGGTGTCAAATCTCGCCGAGAAATGCGGCGAGATTGACACAATATCGCGGTCACCTACTGTATATCCTTTCAAATGGGGGCTCGTCCCGGATAAGACAATCATACACGGTGGGTAGACCTTTGTCTATTTTGACAAATTCTTTCTTACCCTGGCTCTGATAAAGTCTTAGCCTTTTAAAATTTAAAGAGAAAGGAAGGACGGACCACGCCTTGATAGACACACTCACGGGAGTGTAACATTGTAGGATCTTTGGGAGACCCAAGTCTTTATTTAAAGAGTGAGTTCCACCCAAAAAAAAATGTCATTAGTGTGCATGAAAAAAAAGAAATTTGGAAATTTTTTTTTTTTTTTTACTTACCTTTTTTATGCCTGTTGCTATGTGAAGCCACAGCCAGGCGCCCGCAGTTAAAATGCCGGCACCGCTGAGCAGAGGGGGAGACGAGCGGGGCTTCGATCCCCGCATCGCTGGACCCTGGGACAGGTAAGTGTCCGATTATTAAAAGTCATCAGCTGCAGTACGTGTAGCTGCTGACTTTTAATTCTTTTTATTTTAAGCGGAACTCCACTTTATGACTCCGTATATTAGAAACTGCAGTTCAGTATCCTTTTGGGAAGGGTATTTAGGTAACCAACAGCGCTGCTAAATCTTTGCTTTTCTTTCTGTCGCATAGAAGTAGTAAGTTTGTTGTGTAGATACACTGACTATAAGGTAGGACAGTCAAAGTGGTCTACAGAATTTTGCATTATGGGTCAAAGACAAGGGAAAGATATCCCTTGACCAAATCCAGGTCCAAATCCTTTATCCTTATAGGATAAACGCCTCAGTGTAGGAAGTTTGTGCAAATTAGTATTGCTACACTAGTAACATAACTTATGATTGCTGGTTGGTATTGCTAGATTACTTGCATGTTTTATAGCAGCCTGGGATTTATATAATGTTATGCCCCGGTTGGCTTTAAGTGTTTTGGGAATGCTGTGGAAAAGTGTACATGCCCATTGGTAGCTTGGTGCTCCTAAAAAAAAAAAAAAAAAAAAAAAAAAGGCAATCGATCAGGAATTTTAATCAGAAATAGGGACAAAGTAATTAGAAATCTCCCTTGCTTATATCCAAATACCGTGAGAGTGGTAAGTACTTTTGTATGTATATTTATATAAATCTGCTACGTTTTTAAAGAATAAAAGGAGGTAATTCAAATGTGTGTATGTCATTACCTAAAGTGTTTAAAAGACTAAGGAAATGTAAAACTAAGAAAGGGGGAACTTGCCATTCAGCATTATATTGATTGGTAGTGATAAATGATTAAAAAGTGAATTACTGGTTATTAGTTAAGGAAAAGTTGTTAGTATAGGGAATTTTCCACCTGCTTAGAGAGTGCTTCATCTTATAAGCATGTGAATTTTTGTCTTGTCTTGGAATTCTAATTTAGAGTTTAAGTTGTTTTTTCTTCTGAATGCAAATGGATTGTTGTAGATAGTTGATATATGTCATATGATCCTGCCAAGACGGAGAGCGTTGCTAAATTTGGCAGGTGAGAGGGACAGAGTAGGGTACTCATCTGTGTGTGGTGCTTTAAGAGGATTGAATCGCGGATTTGGACAAGGACACGTTACTATTTGAGCGATTCCTCCTATCCAAAGTATTATTTAACACAATACACAGAGGTACATATCCGCTTGTATAGATCTGCTATGTTGCTTCAAGTGAAAAACGGGATCAAACCATCGACCATGTCTTCGCCAGCGCTTTTGCACAAAGCATACTGCTATATATGCATTCCATTTTCAGCGAGTCCGAGAGACTTGCTGAGCTGAAGAGTGAATGTTAAAGAAGAATTTAACTAAGAAAAGTTATCTATATAGATTTAAAATACATGTTTATTGTTAAAAAGTTGCAACTATTTTCAATCTATTCATGAAATGTGTTGGGCACATATTAAGCCCATGCCCAATGCATAGTTAATTGAAAACATTAAAAGGGAAATGTGACATGTCACTGATAAATTACATGTATGCGCTGATACAAATTTTTTTTTTTTTTTTGAGGAATCTGATCCGAAACAAATTTTTAAGAGTAGCATTTCAGTTCATGTATAGGGTTTTTTGATTATTTCAGTTAGAGTCTGACTTTAAGGACTGTTTTAATTGTAATTGCCTATCCTTACATTATTGAAGTTAAAAGGTGTTTTTTTTTTCAATATCAGCAAATGTGCTATATTTTGGATTGATATAATTGCCCTGGGCTCCGAAGTGTTCAGTAAATGGCATTATAGTGTTATAGAAGAACCTAAAGTGATGTTTTATGTAGAAAAAATAAATAAATCAATTTTGTTGATGTTGAGAAAAAAAATGGGAAAAGGTGTTCATAGGTGTTCAAAGGGAAAATACAGAAAACATTTCTAAATGAAGAATGAATGGAATGGCCAAATGAATGTGGAATGAGAAAGTGGTTCTATTGTGTTTAATGAATGCACAGGATATTATTTGATTAGTAAAGTATTTGTTTAAAATGTACACAAAGAGTCGTCTCATATTGTGTTTTCTTGCTTTGGGGTAGAGGTTATTAGGTCCATGTTCCTGATAATGTATATTTCCCTAAAAGTCTGGGGTTAAATTAAAATTGATAATGGGATTTTGGTAAAAAAATGGTAAAACTATAAATGTTTGAAGCGGTACTGAAATTAAGTAACCAGGACCAAAATAAATTGCTGCAAATGTATTGAGTCCATGAAATACTAAAATATTGAGGGGAAAGTTTGTTTGAATAACAGTCAGAGTTACTATTCTGGATATATTTACGTTTTGAATTCCCAGAGTGTCAATCGTGAAGTGTTAATGATGTAATGTTGCTTATCCATCAATGTTTTGTTTGTTGCTGATGATCAGATATATTTGCAAAGTTGGGAAGCTGACTTCTGAGTCAGAATATGTGTTTGGGTACAATGTTCTGTTCGGAGACCCCCTAGTCCACTTGGGTCCCAGGGATAGAAGGAACTAAAGGTGTTTAAGTTTTGTTGAAATCCTGCTAAAATACTGGATTTGAAAGAAAAAATGTTTAGTTAAATATATTGAATCTATATAATGAAGACTTTTGCTGAGAAACATTTTTATTTCTGCATGCTTTACTTATGTTTGAGTTAATGAGGAATATTATTTTTAATACCTGCAATGGTTAAGGCCTGAATTGATCAGGTAGATTCTGTGATTATTCATGTTGGATGAGGAGTATCTGCCCCAGCCAGCCAACATTCACCTCTAGCCCCATGCACATGAAGAAATGCCCACCCCCATTCATACCCTATATTCCGTTAATACCCTTCCCTATACCCTATCCGGATGAAGAGATGACTACAGCTTTTACAAGGAAATCTTCATTGTTCAAATGCCATGGGAGGTGCTGAGATGAGTAAAATCAGGCTCCTGCTGGAAAATGTTCCTGGGAATAACACCTTGAGGGTTAGCCAAATGATGCACGCCCAAGGTCTACGACATTCCAGTGAGCATCACAAGAGAGAGATCCAGATATGCCAGCCCGAAGACCCAAGTCTAGCCCAATGCATGAGTTTCAGTCTGTCTGTGGATATTGAGTTCTATCCTTACAAAGAGGCAGGGTTTTTGGGGTGGAGGATCTCTAAAATATGGGTGAGCACAGAATCGAACCAAACATTTTGGGAAAAGTTTAGAAGAAGGAGAATTATAATGTGGACATTCCCTTTTCCTTCCTTTTTATGAATTTAATGGACACTCAGAAGCCATACAAGAGACTTTTTTTGTGCTTTTCTTTGGGACTGTTTTTATTTGGCCTAAAGGCTGTCATGCCCCTCTCACTTGCTTTTATGGACCGTCACACCACTTCCCCCTTTGTATTTCATGGACAATTGCTATACAGCTGAGATTATGTGTTTATTGTTCTCTATTTTTACATGCTTAGCATAATGGTAAATTTGTGGGAAAGTAGTCCAGGTAAATGTTGGGGGCATATTGGGGGCAACAGGGTTTGTGATTTTCAAGTTCGTGACAAAAGAGAGGATTGAAAGGATCATGTAAAAAGCCCCCTGTGTTTTGTAATCTAATATACGAACTGCGCCTTTTTGTAATAATATGAATGAACCATCATGACTCCATTTTGTATATGTAATAATATGAATGAACCCTCATGACTTCATTTTGTATATGTAATAATAATAGTATGAATGAACCATCATGACTCCATTTTTATACCCCCGCCATTTTGTATGATGTCCCTATTGTGTAAATTCAAACTTGTGTAAGAATGCTTGCACAGTATCCCCCCTCCCTTATGTGCTCACTGTGGTCAAGCCTGTTCTCGGAATGTATATCTTAGGCAATCAGCTAAGATATGTGACTAATGACCAGATGTCCTATCTACCGTATATACTCGAGTATAAGTCAATCCGAGTAAAAGTCGAGGCCCCTAATTTACCACAAAAAACTGTGAAAAACGTATTGACCGGAGTATAAGACGAGGGTGAGAAATGCAGAGGGTCAACAATGCCCATCTGCAGCTGCATGCCTCCCTATGTCCTGTGCAGCCTCCCTGTGGCGATCTCCATCCTCAGACAGCGGGCGGCGTGTGATGATACTGTTCGGCGGCCATTCCACTGTTCAAAAGCCGCGCCTCCTCCTCGTCTGTGATAGGCAGTCAGCGGTTAGCCTATCACAGACATTCTCTCATTCTCATACCACAGACGAGGATGAGAGAATGTCCGTGATAGGCTGTACACTGACAGCTGTTCAGCCTATCACAGACGAGCAGGAGGCGCGGCTTTTGAAAGCTGGAATAGCCTCCGAACAGTATCATCACACGCCGGCCGCCGTCTGCCTGCATGACACGCTGATCATGCAGACAGACGGCGGTGACTCGAGTATAAGTCGAAGGGGGCACTTTCAGCCCATAAAAAAGGGCTGAAAAATTTGACTCATACTCGAGTATATACGGTAACTGTTGATAGATATACATCAAGTTACAAACTGGTATAACCCTAGACACGTATGCATTAAACTAACCACTCCCCCTCCTTTGTTCTATACTGAATAAAAGCTACTTTTGTGCTCAATAAAGACAGACATATGAATGTACAACCTGCCTCGTTCATTCATTCGGTGTCTCCAGATATCTAAGGGCACTGTTGGTGTTACTACAAGAAGGGTGGTTGTCCAGAATACCTAATATTTCCTTTCAGTATTCTCAGATGTAATGATGAGCCAACTGTACCTGGATACAGTTCAGTGAACGTGATTAAAGTTTGGGTGCTGAATACAAACCTTATTGAAATCAAATTAAAGTGGTTGTAAACCATAGGTGATTAAAAAAAATGCAAGGCAATGTCATAATATGCTAGTATGCATCGCATACTAGCACATGATAATAGACTTACCTGAGAAGGAAGCCCTCCAGCTCCACAATGTCACCACTAAGATGGCTGACATCTTCCCCGTCTACCTTCTGGGTTTGCAGCCTCCAGCTACATGAGTAGCTGGGGCCGCGATGACGTCACTCCCACACATGTGCGTGGGAGCCCATTTCCGGCACGGGCTCTGAACGACTTTGAAACGATCAAGTGTGAATGCAGCCTGAAACTCTGTAACCAGTTTACCATCGCACTTAATTGGTATCCACCAAAAACCACTGAAAGCACTGCAGCCGATGCAGTGTTTGTCAACCTTTTTTCAGTCAAGGCACCCTTTAAAATCCTGCACAATCTCGCGGCACCTGATTCGGTAAAAAAAAACCTAAACTAATAGTTTTACATAATGCAGAAACATCCAAACAAGTAGGACACCCAACGTTAGTGGTGATTTATTCTTCCAAAGCAAATACAGCTTTGCAAACTGGTACTGACTAGTATTCCAATGTTTCTCTTCTCCCTCAGTTTCTCTCCCTCGCTCAGCTAATGTGACCCCAGTGCTTACGGGCAGGAGAGAGACAAATAAAGATGCTGTTCAAGCGCCTGATGTCCTTATCAACTGATGACGTCATTGGTTGTTAGGATGTGGATTGCTGGAGGGTTGTAATGTTGCACAATGAAAACCTGTGGCTTTGCATGCCTAAAAGGCAGACTTAATCCATCTGCTGGCTTGTTTACAGTTTTTGGGCAATTTTTAGGCATTTTGCCAAGGCACCCCTGAAGAAACCTGGTTGAAAAAGGCTGAGTCAATGGACTAAACCCCTTATGGTTCACGCACATGGACTAAAATAGGTGTTTTCTTATACCTACCATAAATCTTCCATTGCTTTCCTTTGCCCAAGAAGCCACATGTGCTGCAGACAGCCTCATGTCATGTACAGCCAAGCACTGCTTTGCATTGGCGTTTACTCCCGCATGCATGTTCATTATATCTCATGTGCATAAAACTCCTGCATTCAGAACATATGTCAGACATGCATACACAGGTAACCATTGTGGCACCTACAAGAGTATGGCCAAATACAACCATTGCAAGAGATAGTAGGACAAACCCCCCAAAAATTCTTCAAATATACAAAAAGTCAGATCTGAGCATGTAGGCCCCTTAAAAAAATATTCTAGAGTGGGTGAATAGGGACAAAGAGAAGGCAAATTTATTAACCACTTCAGCAGCAGAAGGATTTACTCCCTTAATGACCAGGCCATTTTTGTGATACGGCACTGAATCGGTTTAACTGACAATTGCGTGGTCGCGCGACGTTGTACCCAGACAATATTGATGTCCTTTTTTTCTCCACTAATAGAGCTTTCTTTTAATGGTTTTTGATCACCTCTGCGGTTTTTTTATTTTTTGTGCTATAAACAAAAAAAGACAGACAATTTCGAAAAAAAAAATATTTTTTTACTTTCTGCTATAATACATATCCAAAAAGAAATATATAAAAAACAAATTTATTCATCAGTTTAGGCCAATATGTATTCTTTTACATACTTTTGGTAAAAAAAAACAATTGCAATAAGTGTATATTGATTGGTTTGCGCAAAAATTATAGCGTTTACAAAATAGGGGATAGATTTATGGACTTTTTTTTTTTTTAATGTTTTTACTGGTAATGGCTGCGATCTACAACTTTTAGTGGTACTGCAACATTGCGGCGGACAAATCTGACCCCAAGTGACACTATTACAGTGGGGACCAGTAACATTATTACAGTAATCAGTGCTAAAAAAAATGCACTGAACAATGTATAAATGACACTGGCAGGGAAGGGGTTAACATTAGGGGGCGATCAAGGGGTTAACTTTGTTCCCTGGGTGTGTTTTAACTTGGTGGGGGATGGGCTCACTGGTACAGCACAGAGATCTCCACATTGTCCCCTGTCATAACAGGGATCCGCCTTGTTTACATAGGCAGATCCTCGTTCTGCCTCTCTGTACATAGAGTCCGCCAGACCCGCACGCGTACGCCCACAGTATCTATTGCATAAAACGACATACAAGTACGTCATTTTGCACAATAGAGCTGATCTGCCACAGTATATATACTGATATACTGTGGCTGGTCGACAAGTGGTTAACCACCTCAATACAGGGTACTTACACCCCCTTCCTGCCCAGGCCATTTTTCAGCTTTCAGTGCTGTCGCACATTAAATGATAATTGGCGGGGTCACGCTACACTGTAACCATGTGAATTTTTTATAATTTTCTTGACACAAATAGAGCTTTATTTTGGTGGTATTAAATCACTTCTGGGTTTTCTTAGTTTCTGTCAGTAAATTTTGTACATAACTAATTTTTCCCCTTCATTGATATGCGCTGATGAGGCGGCACTGATGGGCACTGATAGGCTGCACTGATGGGCACTGATGAGATGGCACTTATGGGCACTGATGAGGAAGCACGAATATGCCGCACTTATGGGCACTGATAGGTGGCACTGATATGGGGCACTGATGAGCACTGATAGGTGGCATTGATGGGTGGCACTGATGGGCACAGATAGGCGGCACTGGTGGGCACAGATAGGCGGCACATATAGGCAGCACTCATGGGCATTGATGGGCAGCAGTGATGGGCATTGATAGACAGCACTGATAGCCAGCACTGAATGACACCACTATTGGCCACTGATTGCTGGCACTTGTGGGCACTGATTGCTGGCAGTGGTGGGCACTCATTGCTGGCACTGGTGGGCACTTAATTGTAATCAGGGCACTGATCAGTGCCCTGATTACATGCCTAGATGTCCTCTGCGAGGAGATGCTGCTGATCGTCTCTCCTCTCCTCACACTCTGTCAGTGTGAGGCGAGGGGCACTGATTACTGGCATCTCCATGTTTACATGTGACCTGCTGTGATTGGACACAGCCAATCACATAAAGAGCCACGGCTCTTTACAGAGATCCGTCATATGACGTCCATCCAGAGCGAGAGCCGCACCGCCCAGCCGTCATTTGACGGTGGGTGGGCGGCAAGTAGTTAAATACCTTCTTTAGCTCTGTGTATACAAAAGAGAAGGGGGGAGCTCATGTCCATAATGGGGATGGTGATAATGGGGATGGTGATGCAGCCCCAAATGATCCACAATGGCTCAAAAGTGATATGGCCCAGAAATTTTTAGACAGAATAAAGGTGGATAAAGCAACGGGACCAGAGGGCATCCACCAACAGATCCTAAAAGAATTGAGCTCTTTCATTTCGAAGTAATTGTTTTTAAGTTTTAGGGACTCGTTAATGACTGGAATGGTACCACTGGATTGGCGTAGGGCCAACATGGTTCCTATATTAAAAAAGGGACCAAAGTCTTTACCAAGTAACTATAGACCTGTTAGTTTAACTTCTATAGTTGGGAAGATACTGGAGAGTTTAATAAAAGACCACATAGATGAGTCCTTGCTGGAAAAAAAATATTTTAAGCAACAGACCACATGGATTCATGAAAGACAGAAGTTGTCAAACAAATCTGATTTCTTTTTATGAGGAGGTAAGTAAAACCTTGGAAAGAGGGGTGGCTGTAGACATGGTATACTTGGATTTTGCAAAAGTATTTGACACAGTTCCGCACACACAGCACATGTGTAAGGTAAAGTCTACAGGCTTGAAAAGATCTATTTGTAAATGGATAGAAAACTGGCTAAAAAGACCGAAATCAGAGAGTAATGGTTAATGACTCATACTCTGGATGGTCTAAGGCTATCAGTGGTGTACCCCAAGGTTGGGACCCTTACTTTTTAATACATTTATAAATGATATTGGGTCTGGGATTAAAAGCACCATTTCATTGTCTGCAGATGACATTAAGCTATGCAGTGGAATAGCATTCTTACAGGATGCCTCCAACTTACAAGTCGACCTCAATGCACTGTTTAATTGGGCAACTATGTGGCAAATGAGGTTTAAGGTTGATAACTGTAAAGTTATGCACTGGGGAGAAAGGGATCTGGGTGTTTTGGTAGATCATAAGCTTAATAATAATAATAATAATAATAATAATAATAATAATTGTTAGGGGGGGCTAATGATCTTCTCTTAGGAGCAAGTGAACCTCTTCTTAGAATATCTGCCTAGAGTGTTCTTTCAAACCCAAATCAGGCCCGGAGATCATTCCAGTAAAAAAATAATGACACAACAGTCAAATGCCTGGAATGTTCTGCTTTTTACTTCCGTAGACAATCACTTATATAATCAAAATGACATCACAAAAAAAATTCAACCCTTTCATTAATATATGCTAGAACTACAGATATTACGTATACATCAGATGTTTAAAAACCACCTAAAAATGAGACATAATTTCTTCATACAGAAACTATCAACAAGGAGAAAACTTCATACGTCATTTCGGGGAAATCATGTTATTTACAAGGATTTGAAACTAACTTTTGATAGACGTCACATATACATATTATTCTAAGATGGATACATATTTTTATAGATTTTTATAGCTAAAATAATGGACAGCAAGCTAAAATATCCCTACAATAATAATTATAATAATAGCAATGCCAAGCTGCAGTTTCCAAAGGGAGCAAAATCCTTTTTGTATTAAGAGAGGTATGGACTCCAGAGAGCAAGATATAATTTTGCTCGCTTTGGAAACAAATCATTAGTAGGACCCCATCTGGAATATGCAGTTCAATTTTGGGCACCAGTTCGCAAAAAGGATTTTGGGGAACTGGTGAAAGTGCAAAGAAGGGCAACCAAACAAGAGCCACGTAGGAGCTCAGCTATGAAGATAGATTAGAGGAACTGAGTTTTCTCTTGAGAAGAGGAGATTAAGGGGGATATGATCAATATGTATAAATACATAAATGGTAACATATAGTGAACTTGGTGTTGAGTTATTCACTTTAAGGTCATCACAGAGGACAAGGGGCACTCTTTACGTCTGGAAGAAATATGGAAAGGTTGCTTCACAGTAAGAGCTGTGAAAATGTGGAATATACTCCCTCCAGAGGTGGTTCTGGCCAGCTCGGTAGATTGCTTTAAAAAAGGCCTGGATTCTTTCCTAAATGTAATATAACTGAGTACTAACATTTATAGGTAAAGTTGATCCAGGGAATATCCGATTGCCTCTCAGGGGATCAGGAAGGAATTTTTTCCCCTGCTGGAGCAAATTGGATCATGCTTTGCTGGGTTTTTTTTGCCTTACTCTGGATCAACTGTGGGTATAGGATTGTGTATATGGGATTGCATATTTTATTTAATATTTCCCTTTTATAGGTTGAACTAGATGGATTTGTGTCTTTCAACCTGACTAACTAACTAACTTTTTTTGGCAGGGAGCAGGTACTTGGTTCTGGCGGGTACATGATCCCACTTCCAGTCGGATTGGCGTGGCGATCCAAGTAGATGCTCACCACCCCCCTTTCCCCTGCAGCCTTCTGGGACATGTTACAGGTCCCAGAAAGCTGCAGACCATTCACAAAGTACAGCATGGCCTGCACATGCACAGTGGGAAGCCGTCTGTGTAGCCATAAGCAGTCACAGCCAGCTTCCCTAAGTAAACATGCTGACACCTAGACCCGAAGATGGCCAAAGAGCCGGCTCGGGTGAGGACAGTGCTGGATCCATGGACAGGTAAGTGTACTATTATTAAAAGTCAGCAGCTACTGCATTTGTAGTTGCTGAATTTTATTTATTTTTTGTTTCAGACTGAAGAACTTCTTTAAGTATTTTCATGTTTACACATTTATTACCAGTACCCTTCTTTTGTATAAATGATTTCCAAATTATTATGTTGTTTTTAAATAGCCAAAAATGTTCCCTATACAATGTTATATCTGAATGTGAATCTATCATAAAACAGTCATCAAAAAAGATAGTTGCATAAACAGTATGCTTGTATCACCCTAGAATGCTTGTTTATGTAGCAGTAATATATATGGGATTAAGGCTGTTTTAAATCACTATCATAAATGTGTCCACATTGCATAGTCTCAAATGTATATTGGAAATTCCCATTAAAATTCCTATGATACTTAGTGCTATCTAGTGGCGAAATCTGGTATTTCCCATTTTAAATCAATGAAATACATTCAATCAGTGCAAAAAAAAGCCTAATAAATTTTTTTAGCCCCATTCGCACTGAACATGCATTTTACTCGACGAATTGCTATGCAAGTTTTTTTTACACTCCTGGGTGTCTAGTCCATTCTCGATAAAGAAAAAAGTGCTGACAGAGCTGCAAGCATGCAAATATAAAGTAGCAATAAGGATCAAATTTCAGATGGATCTTATGCGAATTCCACAGTAAGTATTTCAGAACCAGAAACGAATGTGTATATTAGACCAAAGCTATACTTTTTGGAACTTTACATTTAGAAGATGCAAATGTTCCTTGTGGTACTTTTTATGCTATGTGACCTATACAGAAATATACCTCTAATTCACAAACAATTTACATTTATCCTTCTAGAATCTAGATTACAAATAAAAATCACTGTTCTCGTAGTGCTCTCCTCTATTCTGTTCTGCCATAGTCTGGTTTTCTTACTATTTCCGTAAAATAACTGTTTAATTCAAAATCAATATATGTTCTTGGGATAAATTGGTTAAAACCCGACTACGAAATTAAGATAGCAATAATGTGACCATAAATCTGCTAAATTTGTTTGGACTAATATGCATGCTACTGTACAGGGGTGACATATGCAGACCTTCCAATATAGTGTATATTAGGCTGCATTACCTGGCACTCTGCTTCTGAGCTTCCCACTTTTCTTCACCAACTGACCTACAAGAACTACAAGAAGTTCAGCCACAGCAAACTGAATATATGTATTTATGTGGATTTTAAAATATAATACTAGGTTTCATTGTTTTGATAAATAATTCATGATGCAAAGATTCCATTACAGCAGGCCAGAAAATGGTACTGGAACCATCAATTTATTTTTGAATGCATAAGGTAAACTACGGGGTAGATGTCACCAATAACCTATGTCAAATATTTTTTGATGTATCACAATCTCTTTAATTAGAGAAAAATATCAACTGGTAAAACAAACATCAAAAATGGTCAAGGCATTAAAAAGCACATAAAAGAATATGAACTACATAAAGTAGGATTACATTTACATACTGTAGACATTTGTGGAGATAAATGATCTTTCGGAAACAAGACTCTATAATAGCTCAGGAAACACTATGCAAACAAAATATGTTTTTTTTTTTTTTTTCAGGCTTAACTCCAAGCAGATATAAGAGACACAAACTACTGCAGCCCATTCATTAATACTTCATTAAATATATTTTAAATGCCATGTACAATAACATTATCACTCTCTTGCAATCCCTGTACTGCTCAGGTCAGAGGTGAAAAAAAAGAAGCAGCATAAGGTTCCAGCCAATTTTTTCTGCATTGCTTATGTGCTAACAAAGATCCTGCTGATAGGAGGAGAGATCAAAGTGACAGAGAGACTAAGGCTGTCCATACATTATGCCATTTTCTTTCCTTCAACCTGTGGTGTTGACGTGTTGATAGGGGAATTCCCCCCACTGCCCTATTGTATTCTAACAGTGTGAGGTTTCCCCACTGTCAGAATACAATGATCACTGATGCCGGCTATAGCTGATAGGCTGGTTGTACTGAAGTCAATCAATAGATCAACTTCAGTATGACCAGCCTGCCCATAGATGGATTGAAATGTGTCCGGTTCCTGCTGAACCGTCAAAATTTTGATCCGTCTATGGCCGGCTTTACTTATCAGTCTGTTGTTTCTCCTTTACCTGTCTAATCACAGGCTGGGACAGGGACAAGACCTGTAAACATGTTGCTTTACTGTAGCAGACAAAAGTCAGACATTATGATCAGTCAGACAGGGCTGTGCTGTTTGTCAATGCTGTGTAAATTTTCAGGACTGGATGGACAGAAAATGAAATCCTTTAGCAGATAACATTGTCCCCATAGAGTCCTGGACAGACTTTAGGTCTGACCAGCTGATCTCATTAGCACACACCTTGCATCATCCACCCTCAGCTGGTCAACTCCTTCCTGTGTCATGACCTAAAGTCTGACCAGGAAGTAAGACAGAAGTAATCAAGCAGTGTGTTTAACCACTTCAATCCCAGGAACTTACCCCCCTTCCTGCCCAAGCCAATTTTCAGCTTTCAGCGCTGTCACTTTTTAAATGACAATTGCGCGGCCATGTTACACTGTACCCAAACAAAATTTTTATCATTTTGTTCCCACAAATAGAGCTTTCTTTTGGTTGTATTTGATCACCTCTGCGTTTTTTATTTTTTGCTAAACAAATAAAAATAGTCCAAAAATTTTGAAAAAAAAAGTTTTTCTTTGTTTCTGTTAAAAATTTTTGTAAAAAAGTACGTTTTGTCCTTCACTGATAAGCTGCACTGACGGGCACTGATAAGGCGGCACTGATGAGGTGGCACCAATGAGATGGCACTGATAAGGTGGCACTGACAATGGGCACTGATGGGTGGCACTGATATGCAGCACTGATGGGCATTGATAGGTGGCACTGGTGGGCACTGATAGGCGGTACTGATGGGTGGCACTGATATGCAGCACTGATGGGCACTGATAGGTGGCACTGATGGGCAGTGATAGGCGACACTGATGGGCACTAAAAGGCTGCACTGATTGGTACTTATGGGTGGCACTGATAGGCTGCACTGCTGGGCACTGATGGCTGGCACTGATAGATTGCACTGAGAGGCATCACTGGTGGTACTTGCACTGGCAGGCATTTTTAATGGGCACTGAATGGCAGCTGCCTGGGCACTGATTGGCATATCCCTGGTGGTCTAGGGTGGCATACCTGGATTTCCTGTGTGGTGGCCATCCCTGGTGGTCCTTGCAGTTTCCTGGAGGTCCTGGGTGGGCATTCGCGGAGGGTGGGGCTGCGCTGTTAAACAATTAGCACAGACCCCCCTGTCAGGAGAGCCGCCGATCGGCTCTCCTCTACTCGTGTCTGTCAGACGCGAGTGAGGAAAAGCTGATAAATGGCTCTTCCTGTTTACATCATGATCAGTTGTGATTGGACATGGCTGATCATGTGGTGAGGAGCCTCTGTCAGAGATCGGTAATGTGGTGTGTCAGACTGACACGCTGCACCACCGATCGCTGGGCTGCATGCCCCCTAGGGCGCACGGTCATGGCTTATCCTGCTGGACGTCATATGACGCCCAGTCGGGATAACTGAACGGCCTATAGCAAAATTACGGAAATAGTTAAACAGCTATGAAGAGAGTGAGGTAAGCCTGTGTAGAATTAATGAAAAGCTGATTTATTTTTGCAAAATAAGTACATTGATGCTAAATTGGTACATAGGGGAGCTGGAATTTAGAAAAAAAAAGGTGAACTTAGCCTTTAATTGTGGCTATTGCTCTAAGCCTTCAGGAACAAGGTGTAACTTGTAACAAACTGACCTTGTGACATCACACTGGGCAAAATATGTAGTACTGCACACTTACTTACAATGATTCCAATGCTCTAGGGCTGATTTCCTCCCTGTACTATCCTCTATAATCTTTGTCCTATGGAAGGAGGCATTAATACTCACTGAATATCATCTGGTCACACAGCTATAATCTCAATAAACTGTCTGACCCTAGAGAACTATTAATATGCTGGTACTTAACACCAGCAATAATATATAAATATGTACAATATTACTTTACCAATTGCTCTCACAGGTGTGCAGTCCCTGGCACCATTCACCAAATCTGATGGTCCTGTCCTAAAGTTCAAAGGCTGTGAATAAGAATATATCACTTTATCAACATTATAGTCTATTACAACCTCCATAAATATCTCAGGGTGGCCTTGCTTTACCAGCAGCAAACAACATCCCTAAACAAGCACTTTACACTACTTTTGCACATCTTAAATGTAACCAAACAACTGTCAGAACATGAACATTCACTACACATCAATTCCAAAAAGTCAAAAACAGGCTTAATAACGTATTTCCAATAGGAAACGTCTAGTTATCCTTTTGGCCAGATATACAAATTTCTAAAGTTATGGAAACCAACAATCGGGGCCTCAAACCAGTGTACCAAACTGTACCTGCATGCTAGCGAGGGAAAACTTATCTTCCTTTTTCACACTTTTTGTCCTTATTTTTCTACATTTACCTTTTTTCGCTTTACTGGGGTTCTGAACCATGACTGAATAAATGCACAAGGACCTCGGTTTCCAGCTTTGGAAGTGAAGGAGATCCAGCTAGGGAACAATTTTAAGGTTACAAGGAACTATGGAAGAGGACTTACTAGGTTGCCGGCATACGTTACTAAGTATAAATGTAACTTCTCTTCCCAGGTAGGTTACACCTCAGTTTACAGGTTTGGAAGTGAAGGAGATCCAGCTAGGGAACAATTTTAAGGTTACAAGGAACTATGGAAGAGGACTTACTAGGTTGCCTGCATACATTACTAAGTATAAATGTAACTTCTGTTCCCAGGTAGGTTACATAACTCTGGGTGGGTAAGCATGCAGGGAACAAAGGTGATTAACTGCTTAACTGAATAACTACTAATACCTAATATTGTGAATAACTCAAAAATTACATAATTCCTTTCTATAAGTTGGGCAGCACAAGTATTGATCCCGTCCTAGTGGTTCAACATCTATGGAATTAGACCTATCTTACGTATGAATGTACTGATTGGCAGAGTATTGAGAAGTACTTTACCTGAAAAAAGCTGAAAAAAGGTCACATAATAGTGCTGAAGTTAATATCTGGCTGGTTCTTATATGCTTGAAATAAGCAGTGAAGGTTTTATGCTTTTGTTAATGACAATATATTGCTACCACAAAGATACTTTATGTTATTTGAAAATTATTATTGCTCTGCTAAACCCAAAATATTCATGTGCATATAAATAGTGGGTACACTGATACATTAGTTATCACTCTTAAAGTATATATCTTATCTGATGACAACAAGAAAATGCACAAAACCAGAGGACTAATAAGTGACCCCATATAATATTGTTTCCTTAATCTATGTGAGAGAAAATAAAATATAATTGGCTCCTGCTATGTTTTTCAGATTCTTGCAAGAGAAAAAAAAAGAATACAAAAAGGGAATTAGAAAAGCTGCTGTGAAGGTCACTGAGTGATAGAACTTCCTCAGGGCAGTGAATAAATTAAACCCAGTGAAAGAAAAAAAAAACGAAAATGTGATTTCCAGAGTGTACAGCACAAAGTCTAAATGACAGTGATTGGCAGGCAAACTATATCCATGCAATATAGAAGACTGCACGTTCTCATTTACCTCAGTGTAGGCAGCGAGCGCCCATTAAACATCCGTCTGATGCCCAAATTAACCTTCTTGGCAAACTGAAAGAGGCACAAACTATCATAATCAACCTTTCATTATCACAGCAGCCTCTAGTTAAAGGGTCAGAATAATTGTGCCATCAGAGCACTGATTGTTTTCAATCAACAGAAGGCTCGAGTGACAGCTCATTGATAGAGTAGTTTGATGAAACCGCACCAAGCCTAATCAGAGCAGATGAAAGGAAAGCATGATTGGTGCAAATGAACAGTCGTGCCTCTCTTTTTTCATTTACAATGTGAAATTACTCTTAAAATCATGGCTCCCCCATGCCCTCCCTGTATAAGGATCTCTAGAAATATCTCTGACATGTTATGAGTTTTGACACAACAGACTCAGAAAAGCCCAGGTATAGTTATACGCTAGAGATTCAAGTGGACGTGTCACCTAATTTTAACAAATTTGCTTTAGAAAATTGCAAAATGAGTATGGATTTGTAGTATGTAACCTAATCTGTTATTGTTGTTTGATTAACAAAGCAGTTTGTCACGCCATATATTGTTTGAGGAGAGTACCTGGGCAGAATGGCAAACCTTGGATATTTATTTAAAACAAGTGACATAGCACAAACAGAAATACAGATCAATAGTATTGTCTCGGGTTTGTTCCACTTAAGAAAAGGGAGTTAAAAACACAAGAATATTCAACATGCATTTACATATTGAAAAATGAGAAACAAACCCACTAATCTTTATATGAACTGGTGTTAGAAAAAATGGTTGTAGTTAAATTGAAGTAGATATCCAATTCTGCAATACCCTGGGTAAAAAATGAAGTATGTAAGTGATCTGTGATCATATGTTAAGGCACAGGAGATTTATGTGGATGATAAGGTGTTCTGCAACCACTATAATTTGGCTATTTAAAGTTTAAAAAAAAATCTAAATTTGCAAACATTTCAAATTTAAAGCAAACTGTAATCCCTTTAACCCAGAGCAGTACGACCAAAGAGTATTTATGTGAGGTTCCAAGACAGACCTACAGCAAAGCATAATTTAATAAAATGTTTCATTGTTTGAAAAGATATTCTTCTGGGAACCACCTCTTTCAGGATCTTAAAACTAACATAAGGCAAAAGTTAAATTGTATCTATGGTCAAAATGATAATATTAATTTCCAGATTAAATTTCCATTATTTCTTGCTTTCTCCTGTTAACATTAAAAATCTTGAAGTTTTTAAATTTACTTTGTGAAGATCCCAAAATTTTCCCTTCTCTTCCCTTAATTATATCACATATTTACTATGCCTGGTGGGTAGACACTGCTGTAACAGAATTCACAAAGTCTGCCTTCTCAACTAGAGGTGCTGAAAGGAGGAGCAAAGTCCATACAGAAATTACTAACTGCAAGCAGCAAAGTGCCATGGGATATGTAGTCATTAGAAATTGAAAGTAAATAGCAGAGGAGAAGCTGCAAAGCATGCAGGGGATCCAGCAAGCTGGGGAAAGAAACAGGCAGCGCAAACAACGCAACAAAATTTTCGTACGTATAAAGTACATTTATATTAGATTGGCAAACATAACTATTGTTTGTTTTGCTATTACAATGCTGAATTCATTCAAAAAATGCAAAGTGTTCTCTGAATGGCGCCTGTGCTGTGGAGCCAACCTCCTGTGTTCACAATGCATGAGGGCAGCGACTCAGCACAGGACCTGAAAGCAAGTGGAGGTCACGAGATCACTTGGGTAGTTGTGTCTACTTCAGTGATTTCCAGCTTCCAGGGGCACTGGCAAAGTATGGTATATACTTAGTTACACTGTCCAAGCTGGACCAATGTAACTATATTCAAATATACCTTACTTGGAATTCTACTATAAAATACCATAAAACATTGCTTGAGTATCTATTCCCTGAATAAATGAATGGTTTGCTAGAGTATAGATGTTTTTGTCTTCATTGGATCAAGCCAAGAAGAGTTCATGTATTACAGTACTAAGCTAACATTCATCAATGGAGAACATGCATCAGTTGAGTTACTACAATAGGAAAGAATAAAGAATATGTATATGTGTAGCATTTCCAGATAACACTGGATTGCGAACAACTCTTATTACACATTTAAATTCCCAGGCTAGCATACACTGGGACTTATACTAATATGAAGTCATATCTTGTTTGCAATCCTCTTGTCATACTAATTTTCAGATGCATATATAGTCTAATTGATCAAAAAGTATCTTATTTATCAAATCTTTTCACAACATAGAGAATAATTCAGCTGAGAGCCTGTTCAATAAAGCAGTGCCAAACATAGCATTAATGTGCAAAGTGTGATAACCTAAAGCAATCATTTACATGTCAATCATTGAAGTATATTTTTTATGTTTTGCATAAACAAGGGCATGGTTAGAATCCTTGTCAGGTTTTTTTGTTCATATACACCAGTTTGCACTGCACTGTTGCCCATCGCCTATATGAAGGACTGTGCTGACCCACACTGGCACTGAATCAATCCAAAGTTAGAGAAAAGCCAGCATTCCAAGATGCAGATGAGCAAAGTAGCAAAAAGTTTACCTAAATCCTATAATGACTAACATTTCAATGGCATGAAAGTCAAGATGATGAGATATGCAACAACCACATATTGTTTACCACAAGCATATATACACACATAATAGGAGCTAACAAGCTCCACCTGGGACCATCCCACTTGCTTAGCAACCCCATATGTATGTTCCTGGGTTCCAATTATCAAACCAACAAATTTGCCGAAATGTAA
This sequence comes from Lithobates clamitans, assembly GCA_037952925.1. Lineage (NCBI taxonomy): Eukaryota > Metazoa > Chordata > Amphibia > Anura > Ranidae > Lithobates > Lithobates clamitans. Next base: position 1,518,020 of record JBBGZY010000376.1, on the reverse strand, counting down.
GGAAAAGGGGCTTACTTGAGATGAAGCAATGCTGTCTGTGCAGAAAAAAAAGGGAAGGTGCCATGATCTGTGTCTCAGAAGTGCTATAGCACACTCCAGAAACGGCTTGCAGAACGACAGAAATGACTTCACGTCCTGTAATGCCACACACACTTGGTAACATCATATTGTGCATGTGCAGAGCACAGGTGGAGATGGTCCATACTGGACGTGTGACCATGGCCACAACAATAAATAACATAACAAGAGAATAATTAATCAGGATGAAATGTACGCTGGACCTACTTAGGGACTGCCTAGTGTTTTATGAGTGGGTGGAAGCAAACTATACACCTACAGTAAATGAATGGAGCAATGTCATGCCATACTGAAAAACAAAGTTATATCAGAAACTCAAATAAGGGAAATTATAAATTCATAATTTAATACATAATTAGTGGATAAGAGAAACAAGCAAAGCTTATCCTAATGTTCATATAGGTAGCACAACAGTGACAAACTGGTATTCAACAATTTTAAAGTTTGGATCCAAAAAGACTCTCTTTGTAGAGACAGTTTGTTCCTATTGCCACCACAAGTGGATCTAGGAACATGGTCAACCACCTTGTCTTTGCTAAAGGGTTTGTTTTTACAGGCAACCAATATGTCAGTCAGGTGCTTCTGAAAACGTAATTTGAATAAACCTGTGATCTAGCATCATGTAGACCCAACAACAAGGACATATCAATTCTGACATCTAAAGCATCCTTTTCTACTGGAAATGGAATGATACATTTTGAAACTTTTCTTCGGAATCTGGCCCGATAAATAAATGTTTACCGCTAGGCTACTTTCACACCTGGGGCGATGCTGGCATTCGCGGAAAAGCATTGCTCATTTTAGCAACATTTTACCGCTGCTATTATTATGTTTTCGAGCGGTAGCGAGGCGCTTTTAACTCCCAAGAAGGGGTTAAAAAGGGGTTAAAAGCGCCCGTGAAGCGGCGCTTCCGAAATACTTTTCTAGCGGTGCCCTTCAGAAGCGGTGCCCATTCATTCCAATGGCAGGGGCGGTGTGGGAGCAGTGTATACACCACTCCCACTCCGCCACAAAGATGCTGCTTGCAGGATTTTTTTCTCATCCTGCAAGTGCACCGTCCCAGTGTGAAAGCACTCAGGCTTTCACACTGGGGTGACTTGAGAGGCAGTTTTCGGTCGCTTTACAGACGCTATTTTTAGCGCTAAAACACCTATAAACTGCCTCAGTGTTAAAGGGGTCTTAAAGGGGTCTTACACATGTGTAATGTATGTTTTCTGACTTCACTATTTCAAGGATGTACAAATGACTGTTGGTAAATTTTTGATACTATCAGACAGTGAGTTGTACATTTGTATAAATGGGTCCCTTGCAAGTTGGTTGGCCTTTTCGGTTGTTTATACAATAGCTGTAGTAAGGACCATCTGTGGATAGCCACGTTACACAAACTGTTTACACATTTTGTCAATCTGTACAGGGGCTTTTTCTGAATGCAGTGGATCTTTGTGATCATAAGTAAAATATGGGGTATGGAACATGCAGCAACAAAATTAGGGTGTGGTTTGCACACTGAATATTTGGTATGGCTTAAAAGGGTGTGGTAAAAAGGGTCTGAGACTACTTGCATTGTCTATAATGGGGGAATGTACAGTACAGAGTACATAATGATATGTTTTGGAATACAGAATGTACAGCACAGAACAAGGTGGTGTAAAATAAAAGTGTACAGCAGAGCAAATTACCCTATACAGGTAAAATACTCTGGACCACCAGTCAGCTTGCTTAAGGAAAGGCTTAGTAAATACATACCTACCATAATTTATTGCTGGCTAAATAAACATGCCTATTGTGATTATGTATAACTTTAATGGTGAAATTCACCACCATTCCCACAGTAGACATGTTCATATATAACAATAACATAATTACAGGTAACAGACTGAATTTTCATAATAGCAGCACTGTCTTTAAATCAATCTTAACCTTTTGAAAGAGCTTGCCTGGCATCCATCCATAGCTAGTAACAGTAAAAAATCCCTGCCAGATGTTGCACGGGAAGCCATAGCATTGAGCTACTGACAGTCGCTTCTGCTTCTGGCTAGATGTGCCTGTGTCACAGAGGACAGGTGCAAAATGGCATAAATTGAATAGATCTTCCCCTTTTTGAGCTGCAGCCACAAGTGACACGTGTGGCTGCAACTCTGGATGGATTAAACTCTCATCGTGTATGTGCGGTACATTAGAGCACAATGGGCCCCATACTCATTGGAGTATGTCACAGTCCTTGTCCCTATTAAAAACATTGACACGTAGAAATTAATAAAGATTATTTTCTTGTAAAGGCTTGTCGTGGGCACTGGAGAAAGGAAGAGTACAATACTAAGAATCAGAACCAACAGACATGGTCACATCAGGGAAAGTGAGGGCCATAAATAGACAATAACACACTTAAATCTGTCCAAACAAGAGTCTAGTAGATATCCCGGGTATGATGAAGTTTGAAACACAAAAACATAAATTATAATATAATAAATAAATATAAATAATACCGCAATACCAGGGAGGTTAAATTGTTTATTTATAACAAGAAAGAGGTCCACATGGACCAACATAATACAAAGAAATACATAGGACAATATAACATCACATAAAGAGAATTCGTGATACAATGTCATGTCTTGGTTAACAGTGCTGTAGATATCAATTTTCATCATGGTAGGCACAATTAGAACATTGAATCCAAACATTGTTTCTTGCTCGTCTTGTGGCGGCTCTGTGGTTACATCTGAGAAGTGTGCTTGGAATTATCATAGATTCCTCCACTTCGGGAGAAAACATATGTGCTTTTAAGGTGTGATATGGTGGGATGTTGCAGTCCCATGGGCTCCGTTCCTTCTTTTTCCTTTTTCTACAGTAGTGTAGGAGTGTCCTACTGTAAAAAAGGCAGGGAAAGTAGTAGGAGAAGAGATAGAAAAGTAGAAGTAGAATGATAGGGAAATGGGAAGAAAGAAAAGAGGAGCTTTAGGAGGTAGTAGAGGGGGGAGGGGAAGGAGTGGGGGAGGAGGGTGTTCCCAGTGAGCATGGAGTGCCGGGGGGAGGGGGGGTCTGATCAGAAGTACATCTGTAAGGTTCTATGACCCTGTAATCATTGGTCTGGGATGGTACGCTGTGTTATGTGTGTTCATTCATCTGCTGTGGGCTCTCGTAGACCCTCAGCCAAGTATATGAATATATTTCACAGCTGCCAGGTTTTGGAGAACTTCTCTTGTCTGTTCTGCGCTGTGTGGATGAGGTCTTCCATTTTTTTGATTTCCTCTACTTTTTTGAGCCATAAATCAATGGTTAGTGGAAGTGGGGATTTCCAGTGTAATGGGATACAGGCGTATATTCTTGCGGGTATGTTTGACGCGTGTAGGAGAAAGAATACTGGGTCGTCTGTGATGTTACGGTTTGTGAATTTTTGTACTGTCTCCCAGACTGTTTGCCAGAAGTTTGTTAGTTTAGGACATGATCAAAAAATATGTAACAAGGTCCCTTTTTTTGGCCCGGCATCGCCAACAAAAGTCAGACGCTACCATCTTGATAAGATTTTGTAATTGGTCTCCTGAGTTTTGGCGCATATGGAGGATTTGTGTGCAAATCTAAGAATGTGTTGTCTCTTGGTGATGTTAAATCGGTAGTCTAGTTCCCTTTCCCACTTAAGTAGACCCGGGGGCAGAAAATCTGCTGGGGGTGTATTTAAGAGGTTGTAAGTCAGGGAAAGCATGTGTGGTAGCACCCCCCGAGGTAATACAGAGGTCTTCCAAAGTGGTGAGCGGTTGGTTACTGTCTGTGGGGGGCTGGATGGAGTTAAGGAAGTGGCTAAACTGAAGTGATCTCAGGAAGTCCAGGCGAAAGGGGCCCGTGTGGTCAGAGAGTTCTGTGATTGTTTTCCAACGTCCTCCAGAGCTAGAGTGGGAGGCTTGGTGTAGACCCGCGTCACCAAGGCCCCGAAAGACCACGTCCTGCAATCCTGGTGTAAATTGGGGGTTTCCCAGTATTGGATACTGAGAGGAGTTCAGAGAGGATAGGGATTCCTGAAAGATGAGCCAGGCACAGATTCATGATGTGTTTCTAATCAGCGGATGGCGTTTGACTTCTGCTGGTAGGGCCGAGTGGCACCATGGTGCTCTACAGAGGGGGACTATACTTTGGGATTGCTCCAGTTGGGTCCAGAGCTTGGTTTCTTGGTGGGGACACCAATCTATAAGCCTCCCCAGGTGTACTGCCTGATGGTAGGTGTGGATATCTGGTAGTGCTAGACCACCGTATTTTTTGGGGAGTACAAGTAATTTGTTTGTGAGCCGGGGTCTTTTTTTGGCCCAAACAAATTCTGTGAATACTGATTGCACTAGCTTGAAATAGGCTGCAGGTATGTATATAGGCAGTGCTTGCATAAGGTAGAGAAGTTTTGGGAGTATGGTCATTTTTAGAATGTTGCAGTGGCCTAGCCAGGAATGTAGACCCGCGTGCCATTGGTTCAGTAGTGTTTTAATTGTTTTCAGTAGGGGTGGAAAGTTTAGTCCATAGAGTCTTGAGAATGTTTTGGGGATATGTGTACCTAGATATTTCAAGGCAGTGTTTGTCCATTTCAAATTAAAGCTGGATTGGAGATGTATAAGCTGTGATTGCGTTATCCCTACACCCATCGCCTCTGACTTGGCCAAATTGATTTTCAGGTTAGAGAGCGCCCCGTATGAAGCGAATTCCCAAAGTAGGTTTGGTAGGGATACTGTAGGATTAGTGATGGAGAACATAAGGTCATCCGCATATGCGGACACTTTGTATTCGGTTTGGTTTATCGTTACTCCTGAAATGTTTGGGTTTAATCTGACGTGGCACAGAAAGGGTTCAAGGGACAGTGCAAAGAGGAGGGGTGAGAGTGGGCCCCCCTGATGCATCCCGTTAGTGATTGAAAATGGGTCTGATGTCACTCCATTGGCCCTGACCCTAGCTGTCGGTGTTGTGTATGTTGCCGTTATCCATCTCATCATATTGCTCCCTATGCCCACGTGTCGTAGTGTTGTAAACATACCCGACTGAACGCTTTTTTAGCGTCAGTGCTTATAAAGACACTTGGTGTTTTTGTGAGATTGGCCGTGTAGAGCAGGTTCAGGACCTTGGTGGTATTGTCTCGTGCCTCCCTGGTTGGCACAAAGCCCACTTGGTCTAAATGTATCAAGTGGGGTAGGTGCAGTTGCAGCCTGGTAGCTATTATTTTGGTAAACAATTTAAGGTCAGTGTTGGGTAGGGAGATTGGGCGGTAGCTCCCGCATTGGGTCGGGTCTTTCCCTTTCTTGGGAATGACATATATCTGGGCCTGCAGAGTGGTATCATGTAGCGCGCCCCCCTCGCTAAGGTTGTTAAATAGTTTGATCAGGTGACTTCCTAATGACAGGAGTAGTGTCTTATAATACTGAATTGTATGACGGTCTGGTCCAGGGGCCTTCCCTGGTTTGGTGCTCCCTATGGCTAGTTGTAGTTCAGGCAACGTAATTGGATCATCTAGGAGGTCACGTGTTTCAGCTGGTAGAGTGGGCATTAGGGAGGCAGATATGTATTCCACCATATGTTCTGGGGGTGGTTGTGTCATAGTCAAGTTATATAGTGCCTCGTAGTAAGATTTAAATTCACGGGTGATTTGTTGGGGCAAGGCTGCTTTTTGTCCTGTTGGGGAGTATATGTATGGTATGCAGGATGCCAATTTTTGGGAACATAAGGATTGTGCTAGCAGTCTGCCACACTTATTTCCTGATTCGTACACCTTTTTTTGGGAGATTTGAAGTGCCGCCTTAGCCTTAAAGTGGAGAAGATCAGTGATCTGCGTGCGTACTGTGTCAAGCTCATCTCCCAGTTGTCTGGTCGGGGCCTGTTTGTGTTTAGTTTCCAGTGCTTGTAGTTTGCTGATTAGTGGGGTCATTTGTGTAGTCCTTTGTTTTTTAATCCTTGCTCCATGCTTTATGAGAACGCCTCGGATCACTGCCTTGTGCGCCTCCCATACTAGGCCTGTGTCACTGCCAGTGGAGTCATTAGTTTGAAAGTAGTGTGTTATTTCTTTTACCACATTGGCTAGCACTTCTGGGTCCTGTAGGAGGTTCTCATTAAGTCTCCATGGCTTCCTTTGTCCTCTGTGAAAGTCAGTCAGGGCGTATCGCATTGTGACCGGAGCATGGTCTGACCATGTGATGGATCCTATAGCGGTGCCTCTGACTGCCTGAAGCTGGCCGTGTGGTATGAAGAAGTAATCTATATGTGAATACGTATGGTAGGGGCGGGAGTATGATGTGTAATCCCGTTCGCCAGGGTGAAAAAGACGCCAGACATCTATCAGCTGAACGAAACTGTTTAACAGAGTCAATGCCTTCATCACTGGGGATGTTAGTCTAGAGCGCACTGATATCCATAATGGCTAGTAGAGAGTTAGGGGAGAAATGTCCAGCTATATACATTGATGATCAAGTTGTTTTGATGGTCACTTTTTTTTTTTTTTTTTTTTTTTAGAGAGATCCTAAAAAGAGTTTCCTGCTGCCCCATTCGTGTTTGCGGTTTTGGGGGCAATCTGAAAATGGGACCTCTGTTGTGAAGAATGTTGTTGCAATCAATGGAAATATTTTTGGAAAAGAGCATTGGGGTTGATTTACTAAAACTGGAGTGCAAAATCTGGTGCAGCTCTGCATAGAAACCAATCAGCTTCCAGGTTTTTTGTCAAAGCATAACCGCTTCCCGACCGCCTCACACAGATATACTGCAGCAGAAGGGCATGTACAGGCAGATTGCCGTACCTGTACGTTGCCCTTTAATAGGCGGCTTGTGGGCGCGCGCACACCGCCGGGAGCTCCGTGACCGTGATTGCGAGTCCTGCGGACCCGATGTCCGCGGGGATACCCGCGATCGTTTCACGGTGAGGAAGAATGGGGAGATGCTAATGTAAACAAGCATCTCCCTGTTCTGCCTAGTGACACTGTCACTGATCTTTGTACCCTGTGATCGGAAGCGAAGATCAGTGTAGTGTCACACACAGCCCCTACAAACTTAACCCCTACAGCGCCACCTAGTGGTTAACCCCTTCACTGCCAATGACATTTTTACAGTAATCAATGCAATTTTTTAGCATTGATCGCTGTATTAATGCCAATGGTCCCTAAAATGTGTCAAAATTGTCCAATGTGTCCGCCAAAATGTCGCAGTCATGATAAAAATCATGATCGCCGCCATTACTAGTAAAAAAAAATTATTAATAAAAATGTCATAAAACTATCCCCTATTTTGAATAAAAAGTGGAGGGATTTTGCGCATCAAATCTATCATAAAAATAATCACATATAATATCACATAAATAGTTGTGTATAGGAATGTGCATAAATGTGCAAAATTAAAAATCAATAAATCTAAAATAATCGGAGTAAAAGTGCATCAATCTGAAAAAATGATAAACTTCATAATTTCCAGTAAAAATATGATAATGTGAAAAAATCGAAACCGGGATATTAATGTGCAAATTTGCAACAAAGTTCACCCAAAACATATAACTGTTACAATAAAAAGTCCATAAGAAGTGTATATTATCATCTGGGGTAATGTGCAATAGAGAGATATAAAATTATGGTGGTGATGTTGGTATTTCTCTTCATATATAGACTGCCGGCCCTGCGGGCTCTCTAAACTCTCACCTTAAGCAAAGATTTTTCAGGCATCAATGCATAGCTTTAGAGTGGTGTGATGATGGCTGAATTCTCCTCTCAGTCTGACAGACACCTATTAAGATAAAAGGGGATATTCCCACCTAGGCTGTGCCAGCCCGATGGGGGGAGGGGGAGGAGAGAGGAGGCCTCCAATAGTGTAGTATTTTAAGTATATTTTGTTTATTAGTTTAAAAAGTGGTCTCTTACATTAAAAGCAAAGTTAAAAGCATGAAAAACAGAAAGGAGCGGCGTCCGAGGCGCCTCCTTACGTGACTTCCGGTAAAGTCTGCTCTCTGCCACGCAGAATTAAAAGAATGTACTTCTCCGCTGACTAAAAAATTGCATAGAAGTGACAGTCTTATACTACGTCATTGCAAATGCATATTTGAATATCGCAGAGTCCTAGTGGACCTTGTTAGTTTTTATTATGTGTGTACATATGGTTCACATTATGTGGTTGTTGCTTTATCTCATCACCTTGACAAAAGAGATTTGTGTGTCTGTTCCAAAACATAGGTCTATATGGGAATCTAGTAAACTTTTTGCTACTTTTTGAATAAAATATGGGTTTGTATCGTCACAGGGTGGTACTGTGGATACGGGTACTAGTAGTAAAGTGCCACGTCCTAGTTAAGTCTAGATAAAGAGTAAGGAAAATTCATGGACTTTGTAGGCACCAAAGTAAACACATTGTTTAAAAAAAAGTCATACATTTTATTACAAAGTTATTAAAAACTCAATACAACTCAAATCATATAGTCAACTTGTTACCCATATTAAGCTATTATTATCGACTGAACCACCATAGCAAGACCCTGCCCTAGTCGAAAATGTGTGCAGCAATGGAGTATGGCTGCCAGTATCCAGGAGGACTTGGTGTAGGTTGATGCAGCTTATTCAAGCTACTTTTTTTTTGCTACTTTGCATTTCTGCATTTTTTTGCTGTCTGTTACCTTACTTTGCTCTGTTTACTATTGTTGTCAGGAGAGAAACGTGATGCAAAGAGCATAAAAACAGGAGTCCCAGGTATCCCAAATGAAAAGAAAAAATGTATTTGCTAAGACAAATTTTAAATGTACTAAAGTTTGTTCAGTTAAATGTAATTGACTAGATAAGTGTTTACCAAGAATATATATTTTAAAGAAATAACTGCTTTAGTGGAGATGGTGGTAGCAATGGGTTTTTGAGGAGGAATAGTAATTACATATTGCAAAGTTAAAGTATAACTAAAGGCAAAACTTTTTTGGGGGGTTTTGGATAGAGTGGAGAGGGATTAGAATAACTGTCAGTTTTTATTGCTGTGTGCGCCCCCGTTAGGGAGATTCACCCTCTCTATTTGTCCTGTTTACCATTATTATTGAACGTTAAAGTAAAAGAAAATATCAAGTTTTGGGTTGTCCCCAGAAAAGAGAAATTTTCCAATGGGGACACTAGTTCTGGTGACCTGACGGTCCCTTAATTTGCAGGGATTTCCGCCCCTCTTCCTGTTTGGTGTTGGGACAGGAAGTGAAGGGAAATGTCCACAATGGGACACAGATGGAGAAAAAAAATATGACCCTCCCTTTCTTTTTCTAAAATGAAAAAAAAAAGTTTTGCCTATAGTTCAACTTCAAATAGTCTACAACTCATGAAATCAACTCAAGGTTTTGATGACACAAATTAGAGCACACAGTGGATATAAGGCTGGAGATACAAGGCTGGAGATACAAGGCCAGACTCCTTTTTGATCTGGTGTTCTAGTATAACAATCAGATTTGGATCAAGCCATGTGGTCTTCTGTAGAGGGAAATAATAAGCAATTGCAATGGTCAGAAGTACAAATTTTTGCCCACAGAGATTTTTCAGGATGTTGAAATAAATTACTAGTATGGAACTGCCAAAATCAAAATGATTTAATAAAATAAATATAACTGTGGCCTTACAGGAAAACTCTAAACTAATCAACTGACTGACTGGATAGTCTTTCTTTACACTAGGTTCTCCGAACAATTATTATTAATTGACCCAATAGTAAAGCACATATCAGTCCTATTTGACTTTGAAAAGATTATATGCTCAATTTGAAGAGTTAGGACTAGTTTACACTTGCTTCAAAACATGGCTTTGGGCACTCTATGTTAAAGCTCTCTGAATGCCAGTCAAAGCCCCTGTCACCAAATAAAATGGTTAGCTTGCAGTCCTGTTTACAACTTGCTTTTGCTTGAGGCTTCGATGAGGTTTTGGTGAGGCTTCAGTGGGGCTTCGATGGGGCTTTGGTGGAGCTTCGATGGAGCTTTGAGGAGCCTTTGGTGGAGCTTCAGTAATGCTTGCTGGGGCTTTGATGAGGTTTCGGTGGGGCTTCAGTGGGGCTTCAAGCGAACGTTGCCATAGACTTCTATGGAGGCTTTGAAGACGCTTTGAAGCACCACTAAAGCTACATGGGGCATAATTTTTTGAAGCGAAGCTGAAGCAAAGCAAAAGCAAGGTGTAAACAGGACTGTAAGCTAACCATTTTATTTAGTGACAGGAGCTTTGACTAGCATTCAGAGAGCTTTAATAAAGCCTGTCCGAAACCTTGTTTTGAAGCAAGTGTAAACTAGCCGTTAATGTGTGTTGAAGCCGAAGCAAGTGTAAATGAGCCCTAGCAAAAATCAGCTTCTTATTTTATAAAAATTGACAGTTATTTTCAGTTGAGTTAAAAGAGATTTGAAAATAGAAATTACATTGCTAAAAAAAGATCCTTATCCTTGTGGGTAAAGCTTTGTGGATTCAGATATATATATATATATATATATATATATATATATATATATATATATAATGGGAGCTTAGATGTTATCCAGTCAGGCCAATTTATAACTAGAATCATCCATTTTTAAAATGAAACTTTCATCATCCTATTAATTTACTAACAACTTGTCTTAAAAATGTATGCCAAAAACAATTTGAGACAGTTTATTTAGCCATATAATCTAAAGATTTTATATAGATGAATCAAAGCCCCCTAACATGTTTAACATTTGAATACAGTAACATATGGTTAACTAAGCTGTATTTAAAAACAGAGGCTGTATTGATCAGTTTCAGAATATCTGGTGGCCCTAATCTGATATACAAGTCACATAAGTCAACATACATATAAAAAAATATTCATTTTTTTGGCAAATGCATTGCATGCTGTAAATACATAGGCTACATAAGATACAATAAGATTTTTAAATGATAAACTAGATATGCTCCAACTTATTTTACCCTAACTGCATTCAGTCCTTAATTTATGGTCTATGAAAATAAATTCTGGTATACCAATATTTATTCAAACAAACAGACTGCATCAAGCTAAATGTGTATTTCTAAGGATCAACATTTTGTTTGGTTGTAAGATTTATTGTGTATAAATTATCCAAAAACATTATAAAAAATAAATTAAAAGAAAATAAAAAGATTATTTGCACTTTTGTGGATAGACAACACATTTTGTATTATATAGAAAAACGAATAATACATAAATCTAGGATAGAAAATCTAACAGAAAGCCCATGTCTTTTAGACTGGTTAAAAGAGCCTTATGGCTTAAAGACACCATAGTCACTTAAAGCAGTATGTGACTGTTTCATCAGTGCTGCAGGAGGCCTTATCCATGCCCTAACCAGCCAAACTTTAATATCCTGACAACTAGGTTGTGATTGCAGAACTCCATTCCCAACATACTTTAGCAGCGCTAAGCTGGCTGGATACTAGAACACACTGCAGGGGCTGATTAAGAAAATGTCAGGCTTCGTAATATCAATTCCATGAACATTCATACATCTGCTCCTTTTCTATTCTTTGCACTCATGCCCCATCTTATTTTGATTCTCTGCAAACCCTGTTCAGCATACACCTAATGGAGGACACCTGTAGGCTAGACAACTGTCACACTTTAAAGATGTACAAATAAAAGTCAGGTACATACATGAACTAAAATTACTGATATTAACATTTGTTTTTACCAGCGGGTCTTGACATCATCTGAAACTTAGTTGGAAAGGGAACTGGGAGCTTTTCTATTTGATAAATTTGATCAGATAGAAAATAGACAGTTTAGTTATTACCGCCAGAGATTAATAATACTATCACTTTACATTTTGATACGATTTAGTGCACATAAAGTTACCCAAAAAATATTTCAAAAGTGTGCTTTGCTTTGTCCAAATGCAACAGTCCACAATTGAGGTTAGAGTAGCAGCTAGTTATTCACTAAGGCATATCTCCTCTTTTTATTATAATTGAGTGGATGTGGCATTGAATCAAATAATCAGCTTTTTAAGTTGTACTGTATATATTTCATCTGGATGTATTCATTGCATACAGTGATAAATGCTCAAGTTTTGCTCCTTGTCAAAGGCACATAGACTACAGTTATCTACAGTTGTTAGCTATCAACAACATCAAGCTAAATATATATTTATAGCTAGTCTGTTATAGCATATTCTTAATATTTCCTACAAAAAATAATAAGATTAATAAGAAATCTTACGGTTGACCCTAACTATGTTATTGAAAATAATTAAAACTGAAATCCTGAGAGTTATAAAAAGGTACACATTAACGCAGCTGCCTAATCATGAATACATCATACATGTATTTTAATGCATGCTGTGCAAGTACCTGAATTTGACTTGGTATGTGCTTTTTTTTTACAGTTCCTGTGCTGCTGGGCTTAGACTGGGAGAGAGAGAGAATCAGCACAAGAAACTAATCAGGTGTGCAACAGTACAAAGAGCATGCTAATAGGAGGAGAGAACAGAGTGACAGAAAAATGTATTTAATCATCCTGCTGCATCTCCTTTTACTGTACTGTCACAGGAGAGGATAAGACTTGTTAGTAAGATTGAATAACCTATTGAAAACACAGCTGTTTAACCGGTTCCTGCCCGTGTTATAGCCGAAAGACGGCTACTGTGTCAGGGTAAAGGACTAATCACAGAGGCCCTTTACCATGTGATCAACTGTCAGTCAGTGACAGCTGATCACACGATATAAACAGAACCCAGTTGTTGGCTTTTTTCCCCCTCACGCTGACAGTGTAAGGAGAAAAGAATGAAGCCGATAACTGACTTCTGTTAATGGGACATCGGTCCCAAAATTTGCCCACCAGTGCCATCTACCATCGCCCATCAGTACTGCTAATCATTGCCCACCAGTGCCACCTATTAGTGCCAGTCAGTGCTGCCAAGTAGTGACCATCAGTGCCCATCATCTGTCACCTATCAGTGCTGCCTATCAGTGCCCATCAATACCACCTATCACTGCAGCCTTATCAGTGTCCATCAGTGCCACCTATTATTACCCATCAGTACCACCTATCAGTGCCCATCAGTGCCGCCTTTTAAGTGCCCATCAGTGCAGCCTATCAGTGCACATCATCGCAGCCTCCTCAGTGCACATCAATGAAGGAGAAAAATAGCCTGTTTGCAAAATTTTTTAACAAACTATGAAGATTTATTTTCAATTTTTCCCAAAATTTTCAGTTTTTTTTGTTTAACAAAAAATAAAAAAACCCAGTGGTGATTAAATACCACCAAAAGAAAGTTCTATTTGTGTAAAAAAATTGATAAAAATTTCACATGGGTACAGTGCTGCATGACCGCGCAAATTCAAAGTGGGACAGCGCTGAAAGCTGAAAATTGGCCTGGGCAGGTAGAGGGTAAAAGTGCCCAGTAGGCAAGTGGTTAACTCATATCAGAGTGGAACAACATTGTAGATATGCACTCAATAATAAAACAATAGAAAAAAAACAGGACTTTTCAGGTACACATATTTAGAGATGTGTTAAAAAAATGTAAATCATTTCATGCAAAGAATAAATAATAAAATGTGTCTTAAAAAAAATCAAAGCTGATTTTACTTTGATGAAGCAACACATGTATATACTGTATATCACATATCCATATCTAGTATTTCACAGAAGGCACATGTTCGAAATTACAATTAAAGGTCCAGGATAAGATATGGCTGTTTCTCGATGCATTTCGCAAACCAAGTTTCACTTCCTCAGGAGTATATAGGAGGTACCGAAGACACCTCCTTCTTTCTTGGAATTTTGAATACACATCTTGTGCCTTCTGTGAAATACTACATCTGTATATTTGTATAATGAGGATGTGTTGCTTGATCTGCCATAAAAAATTCAGCCTTGTTTTTTAAGACACATTTTAAGCTTTTTTTATTCTCTGAATACAATTATGTAGGCAGGACTGTTGTTGCATGGCAGAGTTGTATAAATCTCAGGACTGGATAGACATAAATATAAATATTTATATGAATCTTTTAGCACGTAAAACTGCTCCAATATACTGTATGTACTCTATCTGTATATTTAGCTATTTGCCTGAATTTTTAGCTTTAATTGCCCTAAAACTCTCATAGGTGAGCTTTATTTCATATAGTGAGGTGAACTGCACTTGTATATGCGTTAAATATCCAATCATGTGTAGGAATAGTTTTCCCTATATTTCCCTATTCTACTGGATGTTTGAAATGAACATGTCCTCTTAACTTTAGCAATACTACCTTCATGATGTTGTTTATCTCATAGGAACTTACTCACACCAGTAGAGTCTTTGAAATGGGAGGATTTTATGTTGGGAAGCTAGCTGAAAAATTCCAAAATTGCCAGGAAATCAGTGTCTCTGATTCTGAAAATGTCCTTATTTTTGGTTATTTTTCTGACTAACATGAAGACCTTTAAGTTGAAAGACATATCCACTGATATAGGTTATAGTAAAACTGTCCTTTTCCGCAGTATGAGTATTTGTAATTTCCATTCTTCAAGTCACTGGTTTAACCTATATATTACCCAACCATCATTAACCTGCTCTGTGGACAAGATTGCATGTCAGGTAAATATTACAAGGGTGAATACTAAATATGTGAAAATTTAACGTGGTTTCCTTGCAGCATGAATAGAATAATCCAGATTTAATGTTTATAAACTGAATAAAGTTGTGTCAAAGGTCAATCCTGATAAAATGGATGTGGACTTTGGAAGTGACTCACCTATAGTTAAGTCAATCATGGTCACAACCTATGCAATTTTAATATGTGATGTGTCACAGGCCATGTTGCGATGACTCTCCATAAAATGTTCAATCCCCATAATATATTGTTTCATTAATTGCCAGGTATGCAATCACTCAGATATAGATAAAACAGAATAAATTAAACTACAAAAGTGTAGAATAGTGCCACATGCACATACGATATTCAGAACACAGAGACAAACTAAAGGATGAGGAAGCCTGTGTACTGGGGAGAAGTCCTACTGACAATGGGCAGAAGAATATAGCAGTAAGAATGTCTATCTATAATAAAGTAATAGTAAAATATAAACAATTACATTAGTATAGTTATGCCGTTACAATTTTTAAAAAAAATGTTTTTACACTGAAAATATTCCTTAAACAACACTGCTGCCATATCCATTTAAAAATAAACCTTTTAACTAAGAAGATAATGAATGAATGAATGAATGAATAATGAATGCCGCAGCATTGCTAACAAATTGTCCCCCCAGGTCTGTTCGGAAACCTGAAACCCACACTTCTGGGAGGGTCAATCTACTGTGTCCCCCTGAGCTTAGTTGTTCATTCTGCCCACCTCCACGTCACTACAAGACACAGAAGTACCATAGAAGTCAACAGGAAGAATCCAGTGAGTGCTGCTGGGACACCAAAAAAAAACAAACAATATTCTTGGAGGTGTCAGCCTCCTGGCAGACCTTGGGGGATGATGCCTTATTATTGGAGCAGAGTTTGATAGTAAGGGCTGCTGGAGAGGGGAGTATTTAAAGTCTTCTTTTCAGGTAACAGGTTTATTTTCAATTTATTATTGGCAATCGGGTTGCTTTATGGCTACACGTTAAGGGGGGGCTGGGGGTGGCAAGTTGTAGCTCTGGTAAGTGGTTAGGACTATGCAAGGAGTACAAGTTTGGCACAATTTGTAAACCGGGTGAACAGTTCTCGTGCAGAACATTATCGTAAATAAACACTTTCAGAAACAGAATTATTTAA
Organism: Lithobates clamitans; assembly: GCA_037952925.1. Classification (NCBI taxonomy): domain Eukaryota; kingdom Metazoa; phylum Chordata; class Amphibia; order Anura; family Ranidae; genus Lithobates; species Lithobates clamitans. Next base: position 1,502,251 of record JBBGZY010000376.1, on the reverse strand, counting down.
AGGCTTGGTCCATTTGAAGACAATATTTCAGTTTTTACTATAGATTCTTTTGACTTAAACTATCTTATGGGCCTGTGTGAAAGGGCTTTGGGCTTATGCTGATAGTATCAGCTTGACATCAATTTAGGATGCTTCTGAGATCATCTAAAATTCATTTACAGGTGCATTTGATCTGTCGGTAACCTCTTTCTGACCTGCATTTATACTGCTTCAATTACGTTTTGCATTCCTATAGACTTGTATGAGAAACTCAAAACCCATTTGAAGTGAAAAAAGCCCATTGACACAGGCCCTAATTCTTATATACTTAATCTCAGGAACCCAGTTGGTCATATTTGTTTTAGTTTCAATTCCTGGGTCTGCTCACCTCATGTGGTATTATGAGAGGCTCCTAGTTCCTGTGGATTTTTTTTATTTTATACTATGGAGAATGCAACAGGAGGTGCTGGAACATAAAAAGGTAGAAGGCCTACAAAACTCCAACATAGACAGAAACAAAATTGAGAATTTTTGTAGGGAGCTTAATGTTGGAATATAATAGACATAAAAAATTAGGTGTGCAAGTGCACCTTGCTCAGCCTCAAACTATAAAATCACTTTTGGTGCTCAGCCTAAAACTATAAAATCACTTTTGGGGAACTTCTGCTTTAACTAAAATATTAAGCCTTTAAAAGAATCAATATTTGTTTAAAAAAAAAGCAGAGAGAGAGAGAGAATTGATTAATTACTAACCAATATCAACAAACTGATGCAGAAATGTGTGGTGATAGCTTTGGAATACAAGAAGGTTAATAACATGTAAACAGTTTACTATAGATCAAGGAAATCTCTTTACAGGACCCTACATTCTCTAGGCTGATTTCTATACAGTTTTCTTTGAAGACATATGAGATGAAAATTTGTCAATGTCAATGACTACTTCGTTTCACCAAGAGTAGTCAGTAAGAAACAATACAGCAATGTAATGAGATTCAGTAGCTCTGTCTCCAGCCTGTCCATCACACATGGCTTATATAAAACACTCTGACGCTAATCCACAGTTCTCCCCAGCCTTCACCTCTGATGCATATTAGATTCATCCATGGTATATTACATTACTAGTATAACCTTTGCAAAAATGATGAACTTGGCTATTCTTCAGGCAATATTACAGGTCTAAATTTAATTCCTCACTATTGGGTTTTTCTGAAGGTGAATTACTTATTTACTAAGATAAAACTAAATAAATCCTTATTGCCTCCTGAAAAACAGCACTAAAGTGGTTGATATTTATGGTCATTGTTAATTCATTCTCAGTGACCATAAATAAAAAGTATAGCCTTGAGCAATAAACTAGTTATAGAGAATGTGTGTAACAGCATTAGCAACCTTTAGAGAGGCAGTAATGATAACTAATAGGTGACTACTGCAATCACTGCTGTCAGTCAACAAAAAAAATTAATGAATACATAAAAGTTTTTAAATTTACCCCATAGTTATCGTCTTTTGCATATCAGTTTTTATAAGTATGCTTTCAGCAGTACAGATCTACTTGACATACCAAAGAGTGGAATTTACTAAATTTTATAATATTTTTAAATACATTCTTTATTTATGAAAAAAGCAAGAAGGGATAAGAGTGGACAATGTACTGTAAAGTATAAAATCTGTAAAAAAAAACATGTACAAAAGAGAAAACCTATATCAAGTCACATTTACATACTTTTAAATACTGTAGGCAGCTTTGGCCAGGCCACACACAGGAAATACAATATTAAGAGGTTTTCTACCTTGTTTGCCACTTAGAATGCCAATGCTCCCATTGCCATTTTCAGTAAGTGGGAAATGAGGGATTTGAGGCTAATAATGCTAAGAGAGGGAGGTGAGGTGGGGAAGGATAGGAACCAGAGAAGATTGGAAAAGGGAGGGTAAAGAGAAACAATGGGTGAGAGACAAAAGGTGGGAGGGGGAGGGGAGGAGGAGTAAAATCACTAGGGGAGGCAAACAGGTCAAACAGATGTGTGGAAGGTGGAAAACCTGGATTTCAGAGCCAGAGCCCCCCCCCCCAACAGAAAGGGAATGTCACACAGAACCTTATAGTGTTATAGTCCGGCTATGCAGATGATAGTAAAGATCAGAATTTTAAGGAGTACGTAAAGTATGTCCATTAGGTTTGCTTCCACCTTAGTGGAAAACAATCTCTGGCCACATTAATCAGATGGAGTGAGTTTTTATATTTACTTTTAGAGAAATGTTTCAGGTGCAATAAATAAAGCAGCGGGATCATCATTCAGGTTAATATCTGTTTTTTGGTCAGGGACCAGATTCTGGTCCAAAAAAGTCTGGAAACTAGGCACTCCCACAAAAAAGAAAGTGTGCTGCTGACTGCTCACTGGGTAGAGGTTTGTGAAAAGATCTTATGGAGAGTCAAAAAAATTCTATACCACCGGTAGAGAATATGAAAGACCGATTCTTGAGTCATGTTTGCCATAGAAGACTTGTGGGCAAAATAAAGGATATGATACCACTGGGTCTGTGAAAAAGAAGTTTCTAGATTTCTTTGTCACTTTAAAAGGTACAATGGGGAGTAATCATCAGGAGGGTTGGTTCAATAGATGGTAGGAGAAGAATAAAGCATGAGAAAAAGCAACCCAGTCTAAGCAAAAGCGTTCAAAATATGTTGTAGTGTTCGCTAATTCCTGTGGTTTAGGTAAAGTTAAGAGAAAGGCTCAAGGATGACTAGCTCTCCAGAAAGATACTGGCAGATCTGTTAGGGGTTTGTATCTCTGTAATTAATTTCCAATCAGTGTTGGAAAAAGAGATGTTTTACCCTGATTTCATTAGCTAGCACCAGGATCTTAACTCAAAATTTGAGAGGCCCAGCGCAAAGGAGGGGTGATTTCTTAATATGACAGTGCAAGGAAGTCTGTGAGGCAGCAGACAGTTGATTCTTGTCTTATCCCTATTATTAGGTGGTTACCAATCTTGGGGCTTAAGGATCTCATGAGCCATGGTAGGCCTTTGAGCGGTGAGCTACGTTATATTTAATAGGCCAATTTTTATGTACTGAATACCAAAACAGAAAATATTTAGCAATCATTATTTAATGCACTGACCTCTTATAAGTTAGGTAGTATGTAATCTTATACAGCTGCAAAACCTTTATAAATGAAAAGAACAGTGTACAAAACTTACCTAGCGACCACAAATCAGATGAGTTCTTATGAATTACTAAAGATCATTGCTTTTATTTAGCAAACCAGGAAAGAGTTTTTTTGCATCCACAGAACATTCTTTTATTTCTGAGTTTTACTGTTATTCTGTATATGCCTTTACCTTGTAGTTTGTGATACTTATATTAATATTGAATTAAAGCCTGTAGGCATAAAAAAAAATTCTAGCAACATTCTTATTCTGTCTACTACCCAGCATTAACTGGAAGTGGACCGGTCACTAAAAGCTACTTTTTCATCCATTCAAAAAACATAGGAGGACTGCTTCTTAGCTAATGTCACTCTAACTATAATTATTTAAATAAAATAATATTCTATTGCACCTTCAACATATAGCACATGACCACAGACAAAACAACTTTAAGTACTTCCAAACCTGTAAAACTGAATAGAGCTAGAATGCCATCCACACTGTGCTACTTTATGAAAGTATAATTTGGAGCTACCTCAATAGATTTGGAGCTCCATGATGCCTTCAAGAATTATTTTCTTAAAGAAGGCAGTCAGATGTCTCCCCACTTATAGCATCTTAGAGCAGATTTATAACATGATGTGGCTACATCTGTGATGATGTAATACCTTATGAATGCCTAGTAAAGTTAAGGTATGCCTGCAAATGATCAATTCACTTCTAGAAACATGAATTTTAACACTGTTACTCACCTGCCATATTTGTTCTTCACTAAGTGATGTTAACTGGTCGCTCTTCAGAACTTCTCTGAGGAGACGGAAAGGTAGTGCAAGAACTTCTTCTGGATGAGACTTCAGAAGTTCAGACAAGTGCTTCACCAGGAAGTCCACCACTGCTCCCTCCAGTAAGGTCAGATTAAAAAGGTCTGCCAGTTTGTACAAGTCCAAATAATTAAAGCTATTTAGTTCCTGGAAGGTAAAAAAAAAACAAAACATACTATTTCAGCTGCAACAGATATTTTAAGGGTCATTGTGTGTTACTGGATTATATTCTAATATTCTGTAGTTTCTGTATTCATTACTGTGTTAGGGATCATTCACATGGGGGAAAAAATGTGTGCAGCATCTGGTTTTGTATGTATCTCTATGCAGCATAACAAAAAACTGAATAGGATCAGACAGGTGCATTGGGGGCCTTAATGTAGTGCTGTGTTCAGCAGCATATAAAAAAATAGAACATATGTGCATTCATGGCTGTTAAGATCCTATGTCTTTAATGCAAGTATGAGTGTAAATACATCTAAATGTGTTAAAGTGGATGTGTTTTTACAGATTATTTTCTACCAGCTCTGCCAGCAGGAACCAGCGTGCGTTTGCAGAAAATGCACTTGCGTGTGAATGAAACCAACTGACATTTTTTTTTGTAGCAAACAGTAAATGAGCTTTCAAACAAGCCCTCATTGACCCCTGTATCTGCAGACACTATGGAATAATTCATCCTAGAAGCACTAAAGTTATACTCTATTCTCTAAACCAGCTGTGCTTAACCTGCTGCATTCTCCCTACTTAGGAAGGCTTTGGCACCCCTCCATTTTATTTTTTTTTATCTCTAATGTTAATGGTGCTCTTGTAGGGGGAGCAGAGAGAGCTGAGCAACTGAGAGAAAGAAAGGAGTGACTTGAGCACTTCTGCATCACTCATATTGGGATACATTATTCAAAATATACTACAAATAATTTAGTAAAAATTGTTTTGTAATACATTATCTCAGGCTTGCACACCAAAAAATACTAAAGGTCAGGGCTGATGCAAGGATTTTTGACACCCTAGGCACAACCTCATTTTGCCACCCCCCCATAGCTCTGCCCCTAACTCCACGCCCTTTTCCCTACCCATGTGACAGGAGCCAGCGCTATATAGGAAATATCGGCTCTGCTTTCTCTAGTGCCGACTCCATTCTTTACACTGATGCTCAGAGATGGCTAGTCGGGAACCCGCAATCTTGGCTTGCCGACGCAACATCCCAGAGCAGGAGGTGGCGAGCCACATCAGGGTGCCAGCAGTTGGGCACCCCTGTTGTAATGAATGCAGTGTGTGTAAGGCAGAGCTGGCTGTACTAGACGATCACCAGAGAGTTTCTGAGAGATGATCATAGAGGCGTGCAGCCGCAGGAAATGTTTGATTCCGTTCTGTTAGAAGACCCGGGACATGTCCTCCAGGCTCCAGTGCTGTGCTGCGCTTCTAATTACAATATCGGTCAGACGGAGTGGCTGACTGAGACTTAGTTACATGCTGCAGCCTGCAGAGCATGCAGACGCTAAGTGAAACCAGCGGCTGGGCATCCTAGAAGGCAGTGCACCCTAGGCGGCTGCCTAGTTTGCCTAGTGGTAGCACTGGCCCTGCTAATGGTTGATAAATCAACAACTTTACTCCTACAATGGCCTCTAAATGGTTTAAAGTGAATTTGTGTTCATTTTAAGCTACTAAACCAGCAGCCGGCATGAAAAGCAGACATTTGTACTTTCGCATACCCTGCCGGACATGACAGGATTTCAGAAATTAGCCGGTGGTTCTTTATTATGAATAGGTTCATTGAGTTTTGATCATATTGGCCCCTGATAACATAAATGTGTCTGTGCTTGTATGACATTAATATTAGGTTGTAAACTCATTTGAGCAGATACAAAAATGGTTCTGTGTACTCTGCAAATAGCTAATTTGTTGGAGCTATATACACTCACAAATCTATTTCTGAACTGTTGCTTGTTGTTAGGGTTTTATCTGCATACCTGGCCTTATGCTAAAACCATTCAAGGTTGGGAGTCATCATGGCTTTGTCTTGTTTCCACTTTATTTTGTAATTTTCAGAAAGAGAGAATATTTATATTTATAATAATCATATGTGAAAAAAGCTGAAAGGATGTTTGGTATTGGGGCTAGAAATTGCATTTTTGCAATATCTAGAAGATCTCAGGGTTGATTTGGAAGGCAAATAAGCCACCCACTTGGCAAGAAAAGGGGAACTTAGGAAATGTGATGAAGTATCACTTAGCAAAGAATACCCCTTTACATGTAAGGAAAACAACAGCAATATTTTGTCTGCACATGCATAGATAATGGTCAGCATAGCTTTACCTCATTCACTAAAGTCTGGGCCAAATTCCATTGTTAATGCAACTTCCCTTGCAAAGAGAAACTGCCTATTCGGTCAACAGTTGCAGTTTTGCAAATGCTGTACTGTCCATGGTGGAGAAAAATTAGCTCATTTCTTTCCAACCTTATCCCTATTATTTTTACTGTACAAAACGCTAATATATTTCCAATTAATCATCTTGCCACAGGTAAATTAGGTTTATTCGCTGGGCTGGTGGGCTTACTTTGAATGCATGGTGGTCCAGGTATGTCTTGTGTTTTGAAGAAGCGGTGGCTTCTACTACAAGGTGCTAACTGAAGATGAGCGAATCACATTGCAAGTTCAGTACTAAATGAATGCATATTACAGATATCTATTACTGCCTACAGTTTTCCAAAGCAAATAATGTGGTATCAGACATAAAAGTACTGCAGGAAGACAGACATCTGCATACTTTGTGTGCAATGTTCCTGGACACTTCCTCTCAGTGATCTTGAGTGTTTTTTATAGACACAGTAATAGCTGCAGTGCACTGGTGGGCATCATTGAGTACCATTTCATAACAATCTTTTATCAAAGTCACAAAAAATACAAATTGCCATTATTTATTGTTAGATGTCACAAAATCACTCCTTGACAGTAGTCATTATTTAATGTCATTAATTCTTACATTACACTCTAATTTATATTACATTTCTTCATCTATTGTCAATAGGGTTATACAGGCAGTCCCCGGGTTGTTCTTAAGTTGAATTTGTATGTAAGTTGGAACAGGTACATTTTTTAAGTGTAACTCCTTAAAAAAAAAATATTTTTAAGTTTTGGATAGCATAGGGAAGGGTTAACTGGCCATGCAGTGGTGTGGGATTTCTGACATGTCTGCTGGACAGTAGGTGACAGCATGTGGTGAGCAGCAAGATGGCCACCCAGCCATTTCTGAGGCCAGTATGACATCATGCTGCCTCCGTTCTTATGTATAAAGTCATATGTAAATTGGATGTTTGTAACTCTGGGACTGCCTGTATTTAATTTGTTAATTTTTATTACCAGTCTCGTCAAATTATTTTCACAGCAGAATATTTTCCTGTTGTAGTTGAGTGACAAATACCAACCATGTTGTGTGGTTTGAGACCAACATAAGTGACCTTTCACTTCCATACTGTATACTAAATATTCCAAGTTTCAAGTCACATTACAAAAAAAAAAATGCCAGTGTTTGTCACACATTGACAGGAATCAAGACCTCAGACAGTCAGTCAGGTGCCTTCGGTATATGTTGCCAGTAATATGAAACAAAATCTGTGTTGGGTGTCTCCCAGTTCTCATATATACATAAAGCATGCCATTTCACACATATACTCTATAAAGGTTGGCTTTCCGATTGCGGTAAAATAATATATTTTACTGCCAGTGCTGGCTGCTCAATGGTGAGCCACAGTTTCTCAATCATACACTCTTCCATGCAAGCTGTTTTTGTTAATGTCAGTGTTATTTTTTTGTAAACCTGAAGATAAATAAATCAGGGGAAGTGGGATGGGAAAGAATATTCCAATTACATCTCTACAAACAAAAAAAACATGGAGGTAGTAGCAGTGTTGGATTTATAAGGAGGCCTGACAAAAGTTGCCCCCCCTATACAAAAATAATATAATACAAAATAAAAAAATATATGAAATAATAAAAAATAAATAATAATAAAATAATATAAACTATATCATAATATAAAATAACTTTTTATTAAATGTATCTTGGGAATTAATATTTTGCATCCCATTTAAAAACTAATTTTGGCAGCTCAAGTGAACCACACATTGAGCACTAGTGCTCTTAAGAAAGGTGGCCTATGACTGCGTGTGTTTGTGCATGCATAACCCCATGCATGCAAATGTGTGACTGTCATTGAGAATGTAAACCAACTCTGTGTATGAGGGCCCCCCTTCAGTGCCTAGGGCCCCGCAAGGTTTAATCTGGCCCTAAGCAATAGAGAAGGCTACACCAAGCATACCAGCAGAAGCAGCAAAAATGTGTTACTGTTCTGAAACCTGTATATACATAACAGCAGGTGGTGCATCCCTGCCAAGCACCCAAGGTTATTGACTAGATATTTTGTCTCTGCGGTCACAGATAAAAAAAATCTGACATTATTATTTTAAGCCAAGGTAACACTTAGTTCTCTTCCTCTTCATCCCTACCAATCACTATGAAATTTTCTTCAATCTCTACTAGTGCCTAGTTGCAAGCCTTCTGTTGTAAATAAAATAATAATAGTGGTGGTGGTGGCTCAAGGTTTTTCCCAAAAATCTAAGCGGGATATACAGTAATTGAAAATGGAACTTTGAACTAGTTGACTAAAGTATAGTTGAAAAAGGGAAGCTATATAAAATCTCCCGGAATGTGATAAGAATGCACATGAGGAAGAGGAGAGCATTGAATTTCAAATATTTGTTACTGATGATGATATCCATGACTCGTGTAGCAAAACTTTGAGTGGGAAAGGTGAAGTTTGGCAAGGAGCATCTGCTGCTACACCTTATGGGTTTCTTTCCAGTAAGGCTACAACACATTTGTCTGAGAGTTCAGGGATTATAACCAAATAGTGGTAGAGTTGGAGCCAGTTCAGGTTGACAAGAAAGTGCTATCAAAAAAGAATGGCAATGTTACAGAAGATCAGCAACAGCAACTAGTAGAAAAAAAAAGTAACCGAAAAGACTAAATAATCCATCCTTTTCTGAATAATGAATCAATAGTTCTGACTGGTTTACAAGGCCCAGTTTGAGTAAATTAGTTCATTCTCTCAGTAGTAACCTCTGTGGTTAGATTAACAAACCTAAAGTCCTAAATGTAGAACTTCTTGCTGAATGATTTAGCGAATTGTCTGGGGTGTGTGTGGGTTCTGGACCATAACAATCTCCCACCACCCCATGCTCTAGGTACAACAATGATACAATACTGAGAATCTTTAAGTTGAGCTTCCCTGTAAATACAAGGATTTGCTCCTTAAAAATTAGCTCCTGGATGTTTTATTTTTATAAAGCAAAGCAAGATTCTGCCACTATCACGTTTTTAATATAATGGGTAATAGGGGTGTTTAGTCCTGGTAAATGGCTAAGGGGTCCAGTGGCACTGGCAACAGAGAAAATCACCTACCCCCATGGACAGAACAAAAACATAATGCTTTTCCACTACTGTGAATCACTGGCAAAGCAAAATATTTGACTATTTTTTAAATCTACTACTATGCCCCGCAACAAAAAGGGCCCGAGGCAGATGCTGGCAGGCTTTTATTCCCCCTTTTGGCCCAAGAAAATGTTGGAATTTCCTAGAAAGGGCTGGAGCCTTTTACAAGTGATACTCTGACTACTAATGAGCTGTGAGATCAATTATATTCTATGCACCTCGCCTTGAGCTTGAAATGGGTTCTGAAAAAATAAATAAAAAAATTAACATATTATCACATTACATATGCTAGTGACAGACCCATAGGTAGCTTGATCATATTGTACTGAACTAGATTTTATACTATCCTGTTCAATATACGCTTATAACCCTAAGGCTGAAATTTAAATAAAGTGACTCATGAACCTATAATGTGTCCTATTATGTAGAAAATCAGGCAAATTTAACATATGCTTAATTAGTTTAGGTAAAACAGAAAATATGCATGCAACTGTCCCAATAATTCTATAGCGCATAGAACAAGTATTTATTCCTAATTGGACATACTGATAAATTATCATTCATACTTAGTCTCTACTTACTTTTTCACTTGGAAAGACATGCACATGAATTTAAATACTAGTGTCTAATTTATACAATGTAAAATATGCTCAGTCTTTCATTTAATTTATGAGCAATAGAAACACTGCAACAATTCGCTCAATGTATTTATTGTATGTTTGGTTGTTACTATTCATTGCTTTGAAGAACATTATACTGGAGACCCAGATTCTAAAAATTTTCAAGCGCTCAAGTGCCCACAGACTTACAGAGTTCCTTTTAAAGTGGAGTTCCACCCACTTTTGAGAGGTGGTCTTAAACCAAAGACGACCTCTCCACCCCTAATTTTTGGATATTGAAAAAAAATGTTTTTTTTCCTTTAGTACCTTTTTTTGGAGGTACAGTTATATGCAAAATTTTAGGAACCTCTGACAATTTCCATGATTGTCATTTATAAATATGTGGGTGTTTGGATCAGCAATTTTAGAAGTGCACTTGTTGAGGAATCAGTCACAAAGTTGAAGTTACGCCGGGGCTGGATATTTCAACAAGACAACGACCCAAAACACTGCTCAAAATCTACTCGAGCATTTATGCAGAGGAATAAGTACAATGTTCTGGAATGGCCATCCCAGTCCCCAGACCTGAATATCATTGAACATCTGTAGGGTGATTTGAAGCGGGCTGTCCATGCTCGGCAACCATCAAACCTAATTGAACTGGAGATGTTTTGTAAGGAGGAATGGTCCAAAATACATTCATCCAGAATCCAGACACTGATTACAGGCTATAGGAAGCGTCTAGAGGCTGTTATTTCTGCTAAAGGAGGCTCTACTAAATATTGATGTGATTTGTCTGTTGGGGTGCCCAAATTTGTGCACCTATCTAATTTAGTTTTGATGCATATTGTGCATTTTCTGTAAATCCAATAAACCTCATTTCACTACTGAAATATTACTGTGTCCTTCAGTTATTTGATAGATCAAAATGAAATTGCTGATCCAAACACCCAAATATTTATAAATGACAATCATGGAAATTGTCAGGGGTTCCTAAACTTTTGCATACAACTGTACAAGTGTACTTCCGATTCAGCCTGGCCATGGCCCAGGATGTCACGTCCTCTTCTTCAGCGAGCTCCCCTGTTGTCTTCTGGGAAATGTGTGTGTCCCAGGAGACAAGCTGGCCATTCAGAAAGCGCTGCGGGACTCGCGCATGAGCAGTCGGAAATCGGCAGTGAAACCGCAAGGCTCCACTGCCGGTTTCTCTTAGTTGGAATGGCGGTGCCTGAACCCGATACGATGGACGGATTGGCCTTGGGGGGGGGGGGGGGCAACATCATGGGCTCCCTGGACAGGTAAGTGTTTGTAGCTACTGACTTTAAAAAATTATTTTTTGCGGCTGGAACACCGCTTTAAGATGCATTCTAGGACCTAGTGCAAGCCACAATTGTCCAAATAGCTCCTATACCAAGGCTGCATCAGGAGACCAGCAGCCAGAAGAAGCCTGAAGATACTAACAGGTAATTATTAAAAATGCTTTAATAGCAGTGTACATTATAGGAAAGTGTGGAAGTGGAAAGTAGCTTAGGTTTGTTAGAAGGTTAAATTATCTCCGGTTCAATCTTTTTTTTTTTCTTTTATGGATTTTATTCATCTATTCGTTTTGATTAGAGTGGAGAACGGTTAAAAACCTCCTTCAGGTTTTAGTGCTCTCTGTGAGATTTCCATCATATTCTTTCCCAGAGACAATGCATCACTAGGACAAGATGTGAAGGAGAATCTCCAACTGGACACAGACATCTACAACGACTTTTAATAAGAGGGGAAGACTAGAATCCAACAACTACGAACATAAAAATGATTAACAAATCTATTATGGTACTACCTAATGTTCACCAGTGTGTTATGTCTCTCTTTATTCAATAGAACATTCAAGCAAGCAAGACAAATACAGAGAAATGAACAAAGCATAAACAGAAACCATATGTGTGTGCTTGCAAATCAAGACATTGGGGGTTATTTACGAAAGGCAAATCCACTTTGCACTACAGGTGCACTGCAAGTGCACTTGAAAGTGCACTGAAAGTGCACATGGAAGTTCAGTCGCTGTAAATCTGAGGGATAGATCTGAAATGAAGGGAAGCTCTGCTGATTTTATCATCCAACCATGTGCAAGCTAAAATGCTGTTTTTTATTTTCCTTGCATGTCCCTCTTGGATCTACGGCGACTGCACTTCCAAGTGCACTTTCCGTGCACTTTCAAGTGCACTTGTAGTGCAAATTGGATTTGCCTTTAGTAAATAACCCCCATTGTGTTGGCTCCACAGTATTACCAGATACTGTAATTTGTGCACTGTTGCCTACTGGTGGTGGTGCTGTAGGTGCTGTAGAATCTAAGGACTAGCTTGTAGTTATGTTGTATTTACTTGTCTGTTTTTATTTAAACTTTACTTTGTCCTTAAATAATTCTCTTGAAAGCATTGATGTTTTAGTCAGCTTCCTCTGTGCCTGTTGTACACACAATCCATAGTTTCCATTAAGTAAGATCCAGTAGCTGGTAATTAAGACGTTACATTGCTTGGTTGCCATGTTCCTTTGGGTCTTTGCATCATGACATGATCTCCCTCCTGTAATGTCATTAATGGCCTTGTGGTCTTGTAGTAATTAGCTTCCATTTAATGATTCATCAATTATGTTCTGACTTGGGCATGTGGAATGACTTATGCTTACAGATAGTTAGTAGTCATAGACAGAGCAACTTCTGGCACTTGAATATCTGACCTGGTGATCCTAAATGGTCAGCATTAGGCATTAGCAAACTGGCATTTGTTTGTTTCACAGGCTGTTCGTCTAACTCATCATAAAGTCTGCAAATTGTGAACTTTAATCCATACCCCTCTGAAGTCTTGAAAAACAGTTCTGACCATTTTCAAGGGTTTTTGGCAAGGGTTTGTACAAAAGGGAATAGGCAACTAGGCACTGCCATTTGCAACATGTACCAAATAAAAAAAGTAATTAGAAAGTGATGGCTCCTTCCCCAGGGAAAAGCCAGCTGCAAAACAGCATTGCAAAGTTTTGTTTGGGCTGTGACATAGTCTTTGGGTCACTTGGGTGAAGACTGGTGGTTCTGAGGAGTCACTGGATGAGGCCAGTAAACAGGAAAGAATAGAGGTGACTGTACTGTCATCATAAGTAAGGTGCAGGACATGGGGCAGGACCATCAACTCCAGCAGTTTGCCCTATATTGCATCATTCCCAGTCACCAGCAAATTCATCAGGCTGTAAATTTGATCCCTGCTCATGTTTGCTGGACCACATATCTGTGGTCATGTGGACCCTGCTGCTGACCATGTGGTTCAGCACCACACTTTCCACATGCTGATAGAGGGCAGAGATGGCCTTCTGGGCAAAAAAAAGTCTACTGACTACTTGCCACTTTGATCCAGAACGGATCATAAACTCGAGGAGGGGGTCTAACTCCACCAGTTGGAATGGAAGCAGATGTTAAGCCAGTAGTATTTCCAAACTGGCATTCAGACACTGGGCATTAGGGTGATTGGAAAGTGAGGAATCCTGACCAGTATCATTGATGTGCTGCTTCCAACAATCTTTGTGGTAAAGTATCATGTTTCTCCATATGCAGTAATACCCAAATGACAGGTAGATTTACCACACTAGATATGCTGTAAACCACTATGGTGTTGTTGACAGCAGATGTGTGAAGAAAATACCAGACTCCTGAGCTATGTGAAGCAGTCCTGGGATAGCAGTGAACTTTACCTGGCTGTGGGGTAATGCAATCTGGTGGACTAGGACAGCTGCTCCCTCCACTCCTCTACAAGCTGCCCCTGAAATAAAACCTTTCTCGCTGCTGTTGTGCCTCTATCTCATTTACCTGCTCTACAGTTTTTTGGCACTCAGGTACAATCTGCCTCCTCATCATTCCCTCCCTCCTAATCACTCGAGCCCACTTGGCATTAAGCTGCATATTCTTTAACCGGCACTTTTTTTGCTTTTATTATTCAGCGGTTAGCAGGGAAACCCATCAACAGATGATGACTCTTTGGTTGTTAAGGATGCCGCGGCCATCTTCCTGGCCCCACTCCTTAACAACCAACTTACACTGCGCCCTGATTTGGCAAAGCTTTGTCCAACCACGGCATAGAATGCACTGTGCAGCGCTCGGTGCATTGCAGGGCGTTCGTGGGGTAAACTCCCTGGCGAACACCCTTCAAATTCGGGTGTTTGGTAAAAGGCCGAACATGCAAATGTTCGTCTCAAACTCATGTTAAGGTCAGACCATTCGCCCAACACTAGATACAACATTTTGTGAACAGCCAGCAATGACCTCTTGTGACTTACCCTCCTTGTGGAGGGTGTCATTGGCTGTCTTCTGGACAACTGTCAAGTCAGCAGTTTTCTCCATGATTGTGTAACCTACTGAACCAGACTGAGAGACCATTTAAAGGCTCAGGAAACCTTTACAGGTGTTTTGATTATTTAGCTGATTAGAGTGTGACACCATGAGTTTACAATATTGAACTTTTTCACAATATTCTAATTTTCTGAGATATTGAATTTTGGGTTTTCACTAGCTTGTAAGCTATAATCATCAAAATTAAAAGAAATACATTCTTGAAATATATCACTCTGTGTTTAATGAATCTATATAATATATACGTTTCACTTTTTGAATTGAATTACTGAAACAAATTAACTTTTTATTGGTTTCTTAATTTTTGAGATGCACCTGTATATCTTCTAAAGGGCAGATTAGCAGACACTTCACACACTAATTACAACCCAGGGAAAGCCAAGAAAAGCTAGTTCTGTGAAAGCACTGCTGAAAAGCAGCTGTGAGTAGAATCTTGCCTTGGAGATTTATGGGGTCTGGGGGAATAGTACCTGGTCATGGATGGTCTAGGAACTGTCTCTGTTAAGTGAAGTAAGGCTGGTCATGAACAGAGTTTTTTTTGGACTGTTCTTATTTACAAACCTGTACAAAACAATGCTAACCTGTGCTTAGTCTAGCTTCACATTAAGGTGTTTCTGCAGGCCGCCTTTGCTTGGGCACGGCAAACCATTACTTTTACCCTAGGTTTACAAGTATGCCTTTCTGTGGACCGCATTTGCACCGGCATGGCAGCCCATTCATTTCAATGGGCTGCTGTGCCTGCGTTTCCAACAGAAAAAAAGTGCATGCACTTTTTTCAAACCGCGGCCCGCAGGGAAGTCGCATGGTCATTTTGACCATATGATTTCTCTGCGGTTCCTGCATCCTTCCATGAATGTCTCGGCTGTCCAGGATTCTCCTTCCTGATTTAGCCGAGACACAGCAGCGGCGACATTGGGTTCCGCTGCTGTCAATCAAAGTCAGCTGGCCAATCAGAGGGGGGCAGGGCTCAGTGTCTGAATGGACACAGGGAGCTGTGACTCAGCTCAGGTGCCTCCATAGCAAGCTGCTTACTGTGGAGGGAGGGGTCAAGAGCACAGAAGAGGGACCCGAGAAGAAGAGGATTGGGGCTGCTCTGTGCAAATCCACTGCAACAGAGCAGGTAAGTATAACATGTTTGTTATTTTTATAGGAAAAACAAGAGAATTTAAAATCACTTTAATTTTTCATAATCTTTGCTCTGCACTTGGAGTATAGAAGTAATTTGTATCTGGCGTAATGAAAGTGACATGTATTACGGTACTAACTAGCATGTCAACCCTATCAGAGATAGTATAATTTTAAACTTTATTAAACCATCAATAAAAACATATTTGACTTGTGTTTGTTCTTTTACATATTGCACCTTTTATATTACTATTTGGGATGTGATGCCAGCCTGTCCAATATTCTGTCTACTTTCATATATATATACACATATTATTTTCTTCAAAATTCCTGCCACATATAAGGGACTGTATATAGCAGTAGGAGGAATTAATGTGCATCTAGCCACTGTGTATGATGATACCCACAATCAAAGCCTACTAGAGGATCCATTCTCTTCCAAAAATATTCCCCAGGGTATTTTAAATTGTCCTATCTTCCTGTTCTGGCTAAACTTGTCGGAGTAATCTTCTCCTACATACCATATGCCATATTATCTTACTATTACTCTCACGATTATTTCCTTGGAAAATATTTTTTGGAAAGTAATTGATTCTCTAGTAGGGTTTGAATGTGGGTATATATAAAAGTAAACAGAACATTGGACGGGCTACCAATGAATCCCAAATGGTAACATGAAAGGTACAAAAGAACACACAAGTCAATATGTTTTTTGATGGTTTATTGCAAGTAAAAATTATAACATCTCTGATGGGGTTCACATAGTTAGTAATGAATGTCACAATCACTATCTGTAATAATCACACAGCTATACAATCAATATACTGTGAATACACACTTCCATTTTTCAATTTTCATGTAGGGAAGATGCATAATGATGCACGAATAGTCTCCACAGACAGCCAGAAGATTGTTGCATGTAAACGTCCTTGTTTAAAATGGCAAAAGAACCATATTGAAAGTACGAAAACCCTCAGCAACTAAACATTCAGAAATGATCTTTTGTTATCCACTCTCTAAACTAAAAGGCAAAATATGTCTGGTTGCCATCAGCTACAAAACTTTGCACTTTGTTGGTGCCCTTGCATTGGTTAAAACATGAAAAAAAAACTTGCTTCTGCCAAACAAGCTTACTAATACGCCTTGACACCATACTACTGAGTTTACATGAATTCTATTTTCACACTTGTATACACTGCTTTGTTCTGCTGTTTGCCAATTCTATTTTTAACAGAAAACTCTTTAATTCCATTTTGCTGATATTTCTGCAGTATTTGCTCTTGTATACCGAAAAATAAAAAAAACGCCAAGAATTGTGCTCTTCGATTTATTCCTTTGTTAGCTTTTAGTACTACTCTATTTTCTACCGTAAAATAATGTTTGTACAAGTTTATATTGCATGTAAACAGGTACATATAGTTAAATATATACAAATGTTAATTCACCTTATAATGTTTAAAATTTTTTTTTTTAAATCTCATACAGATGAACACTAGTGCAGGAGATTTTTGACCCATCGTTAATAGTTAAACCTTATATATATTAATCTGCCAGGGATATACTTATACTGAGAACAGAATCTTAATATGAACATTTACGCTACCCTTTTATTTAAATATATGGAAAATTAGCAAACTCTACCTATCATGGTCCCTAAGCACTTTTTTACCTCCCTGCGATCTATGTCCATACGATTCATATGGCACCAAGGCATGTCCCGCATCCGTCACACCCTACTCACGTACCCCAAAATCCAGGGCGGGGTAGGCCTTCCCGAATTTGAGCTATGTCATAGAGCGGCGCTGCTGTCTAGGGTCCTAGAGTGGTTTCCTTGTCCCTTCCCCAAAGTGTCCACTATGGTGGAACAAGACCTATCCACCCTTGAACTCTGAGCCCTACTTTGGGGACATGGGCAACACTTACATCTACTCTCCTCTACCTCCCCACTGACAACCGCGGCCCTCCACTTCTGGTACAAAAAAGGCATGCTATCGTTATTGTCCTCAGATCCCTCACCCCTCACTTCTCTGTTTGACCACCCCGAACTGCTTCAAGGCAGGGGCTCCAACGCAATAGGCCCCTACTCCCGCTCCACCTGGCCTGTGGCGAGCACATTTGTGGACCCCACCTCAGGCACGCCCGTGGTGCCAAATGACCAGGGCAACTGGCTCACAGCCCTTCGCATATCCTCCTTTTCTTTGGACCTTTTTTCCTCTTCCCAGATTCACAGGCCCCTAATGGGATACGAACAGCTGTGCTCTCTTTCAGAAACACCCAGACACCTGCTCTCTACCATGTACACGTTACAACGCGCACTGCTGCACAGTTGATCAACCCCCAGGAAGTGGTCCACGGATCTGGGAAAGGAACTTCACTTGGTAGATTGGCATAAGTCATACTACTTTACACACAAATCCTCAACATCTTGTTACACTCAGGAGAAAAACTTCAAACTTCTCTCCTGATGGTACAGGGACCCTTAATCTCTCCACAAAATATTCCCATCCGTACCTCCCTTGTGCTGGAGATGCGGGTCGGCAGATGGAAGTTATTTACACATATGGTGGGACTGTCAGTCCATTCAGCCCCTCTGGTCACAGGTCTTTGCCATATACAGCAGTCTATCTAATCGACCCCTGCAGCCTTCCCCAGAGATAGCTCTACTATCCATGCTCCCTGGCTCCATAGTCTCCCAGAAACTTACCTTATTGCACTTCTTCCTATCAGCCGCCAGGCAGCTTATACCTCTATTCTGGAAAACTACCACTAGCCCCCCCATGGCCCTATGGGTCTCCACAGTCAATGACATCATGCGCATGGAGGAGATGTTAGCCCTTGATAATGACACCTTTGACAAATTTAAGATCCTATGGCTCATCTGGTTTGACTACTCTGCCTCGGACTCCCTGAAAACTTTGTTGACGCCCCAGGGTCAACCCGGACACACATCCTGATTACACCATACAGGCTTGTCGCACCGAGGTCTGCTCAAGCCCCCTTCACCTTTACCCCTGCCCTTTCTTTCCCTCCCTCTTTTCTCCTCTACTTTTCTTCTCCCTCCTCTCTTCCTACAATTATAACCTCTCACCCCACAGTCAGATGTTATACCCTTCAACCATATTAGCCCTCATGGTTCCTTGAATAGGTTATTACCATCTGCTCTTGGTAGGTAACGGGATGTTGATGCTCTCGTTACCACTGGTTCATGTTGTATACTGGAAATGTGACATACTTTGTACTAACCTTTGGTATTGACATCTGAACGCTACTTATGTTACGTTATTTTGTTAACATCAATAAAAACATATTTGACTCTAAATATGTGGGAAATTAGGGCAGGAGACTAACTACTTATATACATTTTTGTACAATATTAGTGCACAAAACACTAGTTCACACCTTTTACCCCCACTGTACCCCCCTTGTCCACGTTCATATTTTTTATTTACTGTTTTGAGGTTGTTCTAGGCTGGTTTGTGAAGCACAGAATACACTTTCTCTTTATTATTATATAGGATTTATATAGCGCCGATAGTTTACACAGCGCTTTACAACATTAGGGCAGACAGTACAATTACAATACAATTCAATACAAGGGGGAATCAGAGCCCTGCTCATTAGAGCTTACAACCTAGGAGGGAGGGTCAAGTTATACAAAAGGGTAATAGCTGTGGGGGATGAGCTAATGAAGAAAATAGTGTAGTTATTAGATGAGGCAGGATAGGCTTCTCTGAAGAGGAAGGTTTTCAAGGATCGCCTAAAAGTGGATACATTTGGAGACCTTCTGACAGATTGGGATAGCGAATTCCAGAGGATGGGCGAGGCTCGGGAGAAGTCCTGGAGGCAGATATGGGAGGAGGTGATGAGGGAGCTAGAGAACAGGAGGTCTTGTGAGGAACGAAGAGGGCGATTAGGTTGGTATTTTGAGACTAGGCTAAGTGATGTAGCTAGGGGCAGAGTTGCGGATGGCTTATTGTTAGTATTTTGAATTTCATTTGTTGGGCGAGTGGCAGCCAATGGAGGGATTGGCAGAGAGGGGTAGCAGACACTGAGCGGTTTGTAAGGTGGATGAGTCTGGCAGCAGCATTCATGATGGACTGAAGGGGGATAGTCTATTTAAAGGTAAACCAATGAGGAGGGAGTTGCAGTAGTCAAGGCGAGAGATAACCAGGGAGTGAATCAGGAGCTTTGTGGTTGCATTGGTTAGAAAGGGATGTAGTTTAGAGATGTTGCGGAGGTTGAGGCGGCAAGCTTTGGAAAGTGATTGGATGTGGGGCCGAAAGGAGAGTTCAGAGTCCAGGATAACACCTAGCACACTGACATGTGGGGATGGGTGGAGGGATGTGCCATTGTTCTTGACAGAGAAGCCAGGGGAAGAGGCACATAGGGGAGGAAATATTAAAAGCTCGGTTTTGGACAAGTTGAGTTTGAGGAAGTGGTGTGACATCCATTCAGATATGTCTGTTAGTAAGTTAGTGATGCGTAAGGAGACTGATGGAGTGAGTCGAGGGGTGGAGAGATAGATTTGTGTGTCGTCAGCGTAGAAACGATATTGAAAGCCGTGAGAGGCTATCAACTGACCCAGGGAAGAGGTGTAGATTGAAAATAAAAGAGGTCCAAGAACAGAACCTTGGAGGACCCCGACGGAGAAGGGAAGAGGAGTGGAGGAAGTAGAATTGTTAGTGACACTGAAGGTTTGTTGGGATAGGTAGGATGAGAGCCACTGAAGAGCACAGTCACGGAGACTGAGGGAGTAAAGTTTTTTGAGGAGGAGGGAGTGGTCAACCGTGTCAAAGGCAGCTGAAAGGTCCAGAAGTAGGAGCACAGAATAGTGTCAGTTGGTTTTTGTAGTTAGTAGGTCATTTGTGAGTTTTAAAAGAGCAGTGTCTATGGAGTGTTGAGGGCGAAATCCAGATTGAAGGGGATCAAGAAAGTTATTTTTAATGAGGTGGTCATTCAGTTGGCTGTAAACCAGGCATTCAAGAAATTAAGAGAAAAAGGGGAGCAAGGAGATAGGGCATAGGTTGTTAAGATTGGTAGGGTCCAAGGATGGCTTTTTAAGTATGGGGGTGACCAGTGCATGTTTTAGAGCATTGGGGAAAATGCCAGAGGTGAGGGAGAGATTGAAGATGTGGGTTAGAGAGTGTAGGATAGTGTCAGAGGGCAAACGTAGTATTTGAGAGGGAATAGGGTCCAGGGGACAGGTGGTTAGGTGGGCGTTAGAAAGGAGTTTAGCAACTTCGTCTGTAGTAGCAGATTTGAATAAGGGGAGTGTCAGTTGTACCTGCTGACATGGGGTCTTAACTGGGGGAGATACCTGTAGAGTGGAGATTTCATCACGGATTGTATCAATCTTGTTTTTGAAGTGATTAGCATCTTTAGTCATTAGCAGTCCCTCAATGATGTAAAAAGGGGTGCTCATGTGATAACGTCCCCATAAGAGGTGGGTCCATGTGTTCACATTCTTTGCTAACATTCTCTGTATTGAAGCACAGGGATACATATCGACATCTCCCTAAAGGGGTGGGTCCATGGAACAAACATATGATGTCTTCAGTCACTCTGAAGACTAAGGACATCTAGTGGCAATTACTCCAGGAGACCTTAACACATAGGAGGTATCACAGTCAGAGCTACTTCTTTTTTTATTTTTTGTTGCTGCTGGAGGACTTTTTCAAATAAAAAACTGTTTAGAGATGGTATTTAAACTGCAGCATTCTTTAAACAGCAGAACTCAATTGCATAACTGCAACTGTTCTGTCTAGCAGTTCTCAATAAAATGTATGTTATGAAGGGAGAAAGATTCTTTGTAAGTTCGCATGAGGAACTTACAACTTCTTGTTTAGCCCTAACTGAAAAGAAGGCTAAACTTTAATCAGAACTAAGTAGGGGCAGATTAAGATGAAATGGGGCCCTAGGCAAGGTAGCAGCTTTGACTCCCCCCTCCATCCTTTCATAATAAATTTGAATAAGGATTGCTAAAGACAGAAAAGTTGACCTTTTGGCATTCTCAGTACTGAGTTGGCACTTCCCCATCAGACATCAACTGTCTACATGTGTAGCTATCCTTGTGAACAGACAGTCAGCTGCACAAATCTGTCCAACTGCATTATACCCCAGTTTACTGCAGGAGCATGACAATTGTAGTCCCTAGGCCATCCACTCAGCTCTAGGCCTCTGCCTACATTGCCTTGTGGGTGATCCTGGCCTAAGCTCCACTGTCCCCCTCCAAATCTACCTATTTAAATCTCACAAAACAGGCCTTAGGTCAGTGGATAACTATGTCTAAGTACTGCAGCAATTACCTTGGTGGATAGTGCTACAATCCCCCAATGGGTGGTTGCATCCTGTAAGATTTTACATTAGCAAATCTTACAAATTTTAGATCCAACTACAAACATTGGCTGAAATGAATGTGATTAAAATGGGGACAAATATGGTAAGTTCAGTCTAGTTTTCACTAGTCCTGTACCTTTTGTGTCTAAGAAAATGAGCAATCTAAAATCAGCATTATTGAATCATAACAGCTAACAAATATCTATTTACATAGATAGTTACATGATGAGTTTTGACTGAAATGTTAACGTAGATGGGAAGTCATCATCACACTAATGTCCTATATGATAGCTCTAACTTTGCTTTATTCTATTGTTTTATATGAAATCTAGATAAAAAAATGTGTTTACTTTTTATTTGTGGTTGCATGGCCGCTAATCCTCTAAATTATCTGCCTCTTGATAGCTTCCCCTCAGTACTGACATCACTACAGGAAGTGGTGTCACCACCACTCATCCTGCTGTTAAAATCCCAGACTGAGTAATTCAACAGCTCAGTACCTAATAGAATGCATGCTCAATTAAAAGAAACCTCTGACTCAGATTGTATACCTCATGGGGTGGCGCTGCTTCCAGGTTCCAACAACACATGGGGGATCAGCCCTTTCAATAGCTGCTAAGGCCTGTTGTCAGCCTGGCACAGTAAATATGGTGATGTGTATGGGAAAAGCAAGTTCAACAGGTAAAAAAATACATAAGCTTAGGCTGTGTACATGTAAAATGTAACATAACATGAATGAGTAAATTATATGTTTTGGGAAGCCTGCAAAGAAAAATATGCCAGTTTGGCTGGATTGACACTTTAAGAACACAAACACATACAGACAAACTATTTCTACAGTGATTGATCAATGCTGTGTAAATCTATGTTGACAAAGATGTTTCCTATATGTATGATCAATTTTGTAATTGTAGATTAATGTGCACAACAGTGATTTTGCTGCATCCTACAGTGGAAAAGTTCTGCTGCCTAAAATGTTAAAATCATTGCTTTGAGTTATCGGAATTCACATACCACTTCATAGTATAATCTGGGTCAACAATGTTCTTTAGAAAAGAACATCTAGAACACCTCTTATTCTTCAAATATAGGATACCGGGAGTTAATAACATTAAATATTGTATGAGCACAATAGACGAGATTTGGGTATTCCTAAAAATGAAATCAAAATATATAGAGCTAATAAATGAAATGTTATCACTTTTATTCCCACTTTTTAACATGTAAACGCAGTTCAGGGAAAGCATGATTAGGTGCAGTTCAAGGAAAGCATGATTAGGTGAGTACACATGCAAAGAGAGTTCAGTACAGATTCCTGGAAGTGACCCTGACAGTATTCACAGTCTACTAGCACTGCTGGTGACACAAATTAATGCTATTAGCACTACTTTGGCATAACAGACACCTCTGTGCTCTCACACGCGGCTAAGAGGCAGACAAGTTATCAGCCTTTGATGTCAGCTCATTACCGGATATCATCATATTTATGAAGCTAGCCCCCATCCCCACCAAGGTTGGCACCCAAGTTAAGTTTTAGACAGAACATCCAGAATCTGTGAGTACTGGCAGCTGCTACTTAATGTGCAAACACCACGGTTCAACAACTAATTCAGCTGTGGCACTAAAAGGGATGTTGGATATGCTTTTGCTTAGATATCAGCTAAACCTGTCATGTCCCCTGGTTTCAGAATAACCAACAACTCACTTTTACAGTGGCCTAGCCATCTATCTACCTTATTTAACCCTTTCATGATCAGAGTTTATTGATGCCTGGATGTTAAGACCAAATTTTGACAATAACGGGTCCATGCTGGACTAGCTAAATTTCAATTAATGTATGACCAGCTTTATTCTGTGTGCAGATTATAGAGAGTAAGTGGTTAAAGCTTTTGGCAGACAGTGATGGTGTGCAGTAATCCAAAACAATCATAATTCAGCTTAGGGCTTTATTCACACTACTATGTGCATAAAAACTCACAGGAAGCACATGCATATTGACATGTGTCGATGTGCATTTTTTTAACATACTACACTGTGTTTTACTGTGTGTTGATATGACATTATTTTCCTGTTGTGGGTTGAGAAAGAGAGACACTAAATTTTCCCTGTTGATTTTTGCACGCTTTTTTGAGAGCTATGTCTGCCTTAACATCCCCGATTATTGTTATAACATTTGCTTTATTGAGGTGGAGAAGAAGACTGAGGCATCCTAAACACCCCTTATTGGTTTCCCTGATGCTGACTCGAGAATGGGCACAAACTCAATGTTTTTTCATTATTCAAGCTGCCAGAGACTTGAGGACTAGTGAGTGGCACAGGAAGTGGGAAAAGTATGTATAAGTGAGTATTCACATTAATTATTCAATCATTCCAGTTTAGTATAAATACGCAATCATGTGCAGATGAAATAATTTAGCAGAAAATTGCTGTTATTGTGCATGGTTAATTAAAGTGATGTGAATATTCACACCTCAGAATGATTTGTAAACGATTTGAGAATCTTGATACAACAAATGATTTACCGTATATAGATTTCCAACACTTTTTTTTAACCAATAATATTGTAATGTTAGATATGTATATATATATATATATATATATATATACACATTTATGTATATATATATAGATAGATATAGATATAGATATAGATATAGATAGATATATCTATATATATATATATATATATATATAGATATAGATAAACTGTCAGATGAGCCAAAGCTAAATAATTTCAGAACTTTTTCCACCTTTAATGTGACCTATAAACTATACAACTCAGTTGAACAACAAACTGAATTTTTTTGGGTGGAGGGAAGTAAAACTAAAAAACTAAAATAATATGGTTCCATAAGTGTGCCCACCCTTAAACTAATACTTTGTTGAAGCACCTTTTGATTTTATAACACATACCACATTTTCCCACATGCTTCTTCTGGAGACTTCAAATGTGTTTTTGCTAAATTTAGCTGGGCCTGGATGTTTTTCTTCGTAAGAAAAGGCTTCCGTCTTGCCAATCTACCCCATAGCCCAGACATATGAAGAATACAGGAGATTGTTGTCACATGTACCTACCAGATATTCCTGCAGCTCCTTAAATGTTGCTACAGGCCTCTTGGCAGCCTCCCTGACCAGTTTTCTTCTTGTCTTTTCATCAATTTTGGAGGGACGTCCAGTTCTTGATAATGTCACTGTTGTGCCATATTTTCCCAACTTAATGATGACTGTCTTCACTGTGTTCCATGGTATATCTAATGCCTTGGAAATTCTTTTGTACCCTTCTCCTGACTGATACCTTTTAACAACGAGATCCCTCTGATGCTTCAGAAGCTCTCTGCGGACCGTGGCTTTTGCTGTAGGATGCGACTTAGAAAATGTCAGGAAAGAACTACTAGAACAGCTGAACTTTATTTGGGGTTATTCAGAGGCACTTTAAATGATGGCAGGTGTGTACTGACTCCTATTTAACATGAGTTTGAATGTGATTGCTTAATTCTGAACAAAGCTACATCCCCAGTTATAAGAGGGTGTGCATACTTATGCAACCACATTATTTTAGTTTATTTTTACTCCCCCTGTCTAAAAGATTTTGGTTTGTTTTTCAATTGAGTTGTACAGTTTATAGATCACATTAAAGGTGGAAAAAGTTCTGAAATTATTTTTACATCACAGAAACCATACATTTTAACAGAGTGTAGACTTTTTATATGCACTGTGTGTGTGTGTATATATAAATATATATATATATATATATATATATATATATATATATATATATATATATAATGAAACGTCCAAAGGATTGCTGCACTTAAAAATGTATTGTTCCGATTAATTCAAGCAGTTACATAATATGATGTTCAGAGATTTCCGTTTCGGGCTTACAAGCTTAGGCCCTTCGTCAGATCAGAACACACACAGATGTGTTCTGATCTGACGAAGGGCCTAAGCTTGTAAGCCCGAAACAGACATCTCAGAACATCATATTATGTAACTGCTTGAATAAATTGGAACAATACATTTTTAAGTGCAGCAAGTGCTTTTCTTGTTTAGATGGTCAGTGGGAGGACAAGAATGCACTGCAATGATTACAAACTGGGTGCTCCTTTCCTCTACTTCAGTGAAGATATATATTTTTTTTTTTTTCCTGCTTTGACAACCTTTTGAAAATGCTGAGACCACACCTTGAACTGCAGGACACAGCATATTGGACTGTGGTATCACCCATCAGGTGTCTAGTTACATATCAGAAGCATATTGCACAGTGTCAGATTCCAGGGTGCTGCCACTCTGCAGGGAGAGATGCAGATAGTTATAGCAGCTCATTCTCCTCCCTCATAAGTGAGAAGTGCTGACAGCAGAAAAGCACAGAACTGCCTGCTCCCTCTGGTAAGCATATATTAAGATGCTTATCAAACAATGTTGCCCAATATGCAGATCTGTCCCTGGTCAGACCAGGTGGAGACTTGCAGCTAATGTCTGGGTTACATTGTAGCAGAGATAATAGTGTGACACTACCCCCACAGGAGCCACAGGAATAACTTGTCCAGGTCTTCCCAACTTCAGCCCCGCAGCCAGGCGCACAACAGACTCATTCACTCTTTCTCCAAGGACCAGTCTAGAGGATGTTATTTTTGTTGTTTTTATGTTTGGAGAATTTGCATAGGGATGAGGAAACTAAGAATAAGAACCATGTACAACTGAGGACTTAAAGTGTTACTAAACCCACAACAGTAAAATCAGTCTGTATATGCAGTAAAGCATGCTTGTTATACTCATTGTGGAATCTAAGGGGTTAATCCTCTGCCTTGTGTAAAAAGGCTGTTTAAGGCTGTCTTCTCTGATCCTCCCCTTCTTCCACAGTCCCCAATCTATCTGCTGATAGAAAAGAGCCTTGGGGGCAAGCTGCATATGCTAAGTTTGGGGTGTATTGCTAGAGTTTTTCTTCTGAGAGTGCATGTGATCAGCACAAGGCCAATCAGCACTGTCCAGACAAAGGGTCAGGGATCCTGTAGTCTCTTCGGACAATCAGGGGAGAATGAAAACTCATTTTACAAGCTTTAATCAGGCACTGATAGAAGTCACAAGACTGCTCTAACTGCTGATGAGAAAAGGTATTTAGCAATTTATAAAATAATTATTAGTTGTATCAGTTGTTATTAGTATTAATAATTATTGTTTGAACTAGATGGACTTTTTTTTTTAGCCAGACTATCTATGTAACTATGTAATTGCATTTCCATGTTCCGTGTACAGTGGGAGACCAGATATAGTGAATGATGGGTCCTGGGTTTGGGAACACTTTCATTTTCCTGTAGCTTAAGTAGTACTGTAGTAGTAGAGCCAGCAAAGCAAAGTCCCTTTTCGTTAGTGGACAATATCTGGACAGAGCTTATCAGGACACCAGCGGGTGTCCCCTTTGACAGACCCACAGCTGACTATCACTAGGCACCAGAGGTGTAGCTAGAGCACAAGGTCCCCAAGATCTTTCCAATGTCTTTAATAACAAGGCCCAAGGACAGACGGACGGATGTCTCCTTCCAATCTTCAAAGCAAAGCCCTCTAGTTATACCAGACAGATCTGTGGCAGACAGCTCCCCTCAGTTTCTTCTAAGCACCTGGGCATCTGCACTCCTCTTTAAGGTTGCCCACCTGAGGCCTCCTCATGGCAGCCTGTGCCTGAGAGGGCAGCTTCCTCCCCTCAGGTTGGACTCCTCTAATCTGGGAAAAGACCCAGAGCTCTGTGTGCTCTAAGAATAGATTGAGTCTCCCAGCCTGCCTTCAGTGTCTGCCTCTCTGGGATAGGCCAGAGCTGTATCAATATTCATGCTGCTATCTACTACGGATGGGCTTTATGTTCAGGTTGAACATGAGTTCGTCTGGAACATTGGCTGTCCGAATAGCGAACAGTTTGGGGTGTTTGTGGCAAATTCGAAAGCCACGAAACACCCTTTAAAAGTCTATGGGAGAAATCAAAAATGCTAATTTTAAAGGTTAATATGCAAGTTATTGTCATAAAAAGTGTTTGGGGACCTGTATCCTGCCCCAGGGGACATGTATCAATGCAAAAAACATTTTTTAAAAAAGGATGTTTCTTCGGGAGCAGTGATTTTAATAATGCTTAAAGTGAAACAATAAAAGTGTAATATTCCTTTAAATTTCGTACCTGGGGGCTGTCTATAGTATGCCTGTAAAGGGGCGCATGTTTCCCGTGTTTAGAACAGTCTGACAGCAACATGACATTTCTAAAGGAAAAAAAGTCATTTAAAACTACTCGCGGCTATAATGAATTGTCGGTCCGGCAATACACATAAAAGTTCATTGATAAAAACGGCATGGGATTCCCGCACAGGGGAACCCCGAACCAAAATTTAAAAAAAAATGCGTGGGGTTCCCCCTAAATTCCATACCAGGCCCTTCAGGTCTGGTATGGATATTAAGGGGAACCCCTCACCAAAATTGAAAAAAACATGGCATGGGGGTCTCCCTCAAAATCCATACCAGACCCTTATCCAAGCACGCAACCTGGCAGGCCACAGGAAAAGAGGGGGGGACGAGAGAGCGCCCCCCTCCTATACCGTACCAGGCCACATGCCCTCAACATTGGGAGGGTGCTTTGGGTGCTCGGATAAGGGTCTGATATGGAATTTTGGGGGGACCCCATGCCATTTTTTTTTTAATTGTGGCATGGTGTTCCCCATAAATTTCATACCAGACCTGAAGGGTCTGGTATGGATTTTGAGGGGGACCCCCACACCATTTTTTTTTAAATTTTGGCACGGGGTTCCCCTTAATATCCATACCAGACCTGAAGGGTCTGGTATGGAATTTAGGGGGACCCCCACACATTTTTTTTTAAATTTTGGTTCGGGGTTCCCCTGTGGGGGAGTCCCATGCCATTTTTATCAATGAACTTTTATGTGTATTGCCGAACTGACAATTCATTAATAGCCGCTGGTAGTTTTAAATGACTTTTTTTCCTTTAGAAATGTCATTTTGCTGTCAGACTGTTCTGAACAGGGGAAATATGCGCCACTTTACAGGCATACTATAGACACCCCCAGGTATGAAATTTAAAGGAATATTACACTTTTATTGTTTCACTTTAAGCATTATTAAAATCACTGCTCCCGAAAAACGGCCCTTTTTAAAACTTTTTTTTGCATTGATAAATGTCCCCTGGGGCAGGACCCAGGTCCCCAAACACTTTTTATGACAATAACTTGCATATAAGCCTTTAAAATGAGCACTTTTGATTTTTCATGTTCGTGTCCCATAGACTTTAACGGTGTTCGCGTGTTCAAACAAATTTTTTGCCTGTTCGCATGTTCTGGTGCGAACTGAACGGGCAGGGGGGTTCAGCCCATCCCTACTATCCACATTTATCATCCAGAAACTTCTCAAGTTGCCTGGATACAGAGGGAGCTATCCAGCAGACTAGCAGCAGCAGAGCACACAGATCTGTCCTAACTAAACAACTGCAGCTCACAGAGTACAGTGAACTAAACTATGGTTTTACCTAAACCAACTATTTAAACGCACTGTGTGGTAACTATATTTACCTACCAAAAACAAGCACTATCACTTATTTAACTATATGCACCTACCTATTAGGGTGCTACATATGTTTATAGGGCACCGAAACTGCAACAGTTTTCTAGTTCTGTAGTTTCTGGCACATGTCACAAATCCTCACCATGTAGTTTATTAAGTGAAAGTCAAGTGCAGATCACACATGCATCAAGACATGTCAGAAAAACAATAGTTTATCTGGCTCTGGTACATGTGTGTGTGCTTGATTACTTTTTCACCTTTTGTTGTGAATGAGTAATAAGGTGTACTATTGCAAATATCTGCAGAGTCTTCCAGATTCTTCCAGATTCTTGTAAATACATCCCACAAACCTCCACATCCCTTTTGTGGGACAGGATGTGGGAAAGACTCCCATTTTCCTCAACAAGGCGGCAAAATGCGCATTAAAGAGGGGTGGGGGCTTTTATGCCCCCCCCTGCAAGATACTGCCACAAGGGTGCAAAGTATGTAGTCTGGTCTGAAACAGGAAGCAGGGAGGCAGACTCAACATCCTCCCTTTCCGGCCACCCAGGTCTGGATACAGGTCTGGATGATGCTGGGTGACATATTTGGTCAATGATGGTCGTTGGCCGCTGATCTGCACACACCGCAGTCTCACCAGTAATTGAAAGCCTTAAAAATATTCTATGGCCTATATACTACTGATAAATCATGCAAATTTATACTAACAGGAAAATGTTTGCATTTGTGCTGACATTTGAGTGTAAAAAATCACATTACATTTGTCAATTCTGTCACACTGCAAGTTAATGCGAAATAATTATATACTCAGCAATGGCCTTTTGCTGTGATTTTGATTGCTTGTCCAAATCCAGATAGACTTTGGATGCAAAATATGGTCAAATCAGGGACTTCTTGTGGCCCAGTTGGTTCACGCAGCTCTTTCTGCTGCTGCACAAACTAGAAAACTGATCAATATTGATCCAGCTGCTGGACTTTTTTTCCCCAAATGTTAAAAAAATCTCTGTTCCCAAAAATAAGTTCTCTTCTCTTGAACACACTTTTCTCCCAAAATGGCTACTGTACAGGCATAAGGAAGGGTCAAACCACAACAGTAAAATCAGTGTGTATATGTAGTAAAGCATGCTTGTTATATTCACTGTGGAACCTAAAGGGTTAATCCTGTGCATTGTGTAAAAAGGCTGTTTGATCCTGTCTTTCTGATCATCCCCTATTCCCAATCCATCTGCTGATAGAACAGAGCCTTGGAGGCACTCTGCACATGCTCAGTTTGGTGTGTATGGTTTGAGATTTTTCTTTTTTTGACAGGGTGCATGTGATCAGCACAGGGCCAATCAGCACTGGCCAGACAGAGGGTCAGGGGTCATGCACCCTCATAAGACAATCAGAGGAAAATGAAAGCTCCTCCTACAAGCTTTAACCAGTACTCGGTCAGACACTGATAGAAGTCACAAGACTTCTATATACTACTGATGAGAAAGGGTATTTAGCAGTTTATATTTACTAAAATAATTGCATTTCCATGTTCTGTGTACTGTGGGAGACCAGATATTGGGGTTGATTTACTAAAGGCAAATCCACTTTGCACTAAAATGCACTTGGAAGTTCACTTGGAAGTGCAGTCGCTGTAGATCTGAGGGGAAGCTCTGAAATGAGGTGAAGCTCTGCTGATTTTATCCTCCAATCATGTGTAAGCTAAAATGCTGTTTTTCATTTTCCTTGCATGTCCCCCTTAGATCTACAATGACTGCACTTCTAAGTGCACTTGTAGTGCAAAGTGGATTTACCTTTAGTAAATAACCCCCACAGTGAATGCAGGGTCCTGGGTTTAGTATCTACATTTTAGTAACTACATAGTTTTGTTACTACATTTTTTTCCCTCCAAGATGTGTTGGCATACTCTGTGCTCCATTAAAAATACAAACGTGCTGCAATCTTATGCAAAACACCCTAAAGTACATGTACCATACATGTAAACTGAACACATAAACTATTGTTTTCTATGTGTTCTTGTGGGTTCTTGTGTTAGCCAGCATTGGTTAACATAGATCAATGAAAGACAATGGACATAGTGTGAACAAGCTCTTCAAAGTGATTGTAAACCCCATTCATGAAGTTTGACCTAGGCACATATATCTGTAGTTTTACTTATCTCTCTCCAAAACTCTAAGTGCCATGTCTTTTTGCTGCTCCGTTCCTCTCTTATCAGCATGATAACATCTGAAAAGTTCTCCGACACAGGAGATAACAGCAGCTGAAAATGTGTGTCGGGGAGAGAGCTTAGAGGTAGATTAGCAGAGAGCTTGTCTATTCACAGCACAGCTCTGCAAGTTTCTTCGTTCCTCTGCCTATGTGGAGTGGGGGTGTGTGTCTTTCCACCAATTAGCTCACACACAGTGTAAGCCCAGACTCCAGATACGCTGCTGGAAGAGGAAGCAATGTTTGTAACACAACATGCACTTTCTAAAGATTGTAGAAAGCTGAAGACAGCAGATATACATATAAAACTTATGTAGGAGGATTTGTTTCCTCTCCGTGTATCATCTGAGGCTGTTCACTTCACTGTGTATATGAAAGGGTTTAGATCCACTTTAAGTGAATAATACCAGAAGCTCTTTGTAATGTGTTCTTATTTTGCATATATAGCCAAATCTTTTTTTAGGTTTTGAATAATCTAAGGAAGGTAAAATTCTTGTCAGATTATATCTTGCTATCATTGCTCAGCTGGGAGATTTGCCTTCACTTCCTATCCCAGGGATGGAACAGGAAGTGAGAGGAATTCTTTACAAAATATAGGGAAACCCCTCTTAAGCTGATTTTACACTAGTAGATTTTCGAATAAGAATTTGTACGAAAAGGTGCACTCATGTAAAAATCAGCAGGCTAAATTTAAGGAGTGGGCTGATATCTGAGATACCTGATATCTAAATGTTTATTTGCTATTGTGCATCTTATGTCTAGTATTCCCGAGGACCAGTAATGAAGACCGTTTGATGAACCCACTTACCCAGATTTACTCTTAGTTTAGGATCTAGTTTGTAAAATAAGTTTGTTGTGTGGTTTTCTCGCTCAACTGGGAGTCTTCTTGCATCTAACATATTTCAAAACTATTACTGCACTGGTCGCATTGATGGCTTGGTCATTCTGGTCACTACATTTTTTGCTATGTTATAACAAACAAATAATCTTGATTGAATGCTCAGATAGTGTACAGGTTGCTTAGAAGTTTGGAATATGTATTATGGTGACTTCCTATATGCAGTTGTGCAAAGCTTCTCATGCATGTGACTTCTGCAATGTTTGTCTTTCTTTTTTCTCTGTATTGTGAAACCTTAATAAAAACATGATTATAAAAATAAAAAAAAATATGTGTATGACAATTCTCAATACATGTGACAGCTTGACATTTGTTATTCAAAAGTTGTTCAAAGTTTAGTCTGCTTTCAGAATTCGATTTTAGAAGGAATTGGCTTTGAATGAAAACTACACTTTAAGAAATTAGTTCATTCAAGAAAAAATTTCCATCCTGCTGCTCCAAACTTTCTTGTCACTGGGGTAGAAAACTACCGTAACTTTGACCCCACTAATGATTAGATAATCAAAGAAATGTTCTTAAAATTAAACATTTTTAATGAAATTCTCTTAATGAATAGCCAGCTTTAGATAGTTGTAAAGATCACACTTGGAAGGGTCCTTCTGTACGCTATCCAAAATAAAATAAAAAGTCTTGACAAAACACACACTTTAAATTTGACAATCAGTGTCATACAAACCTATGTATTTTCCTAGTTCTATGTTATTGTTTTAAATAAAGCATATGTGGATATAAAAATATCATTACATTTGGATCAATTCCAGATTAATAATATAAACTTGATCATAAATAAACAAAAGATAAGCATGCTATTCATAGCAAAGAAGCCCAAGAAGAACCAAATAAAATAACCTCACTTCTACACAAGCTCCTTTGAAAGATAATCTCCTTGGGGAAATACAATTTATTCATATTATCAGGGCCCTGCTGTGCAAATCTACACTCTGGGAGCACACTACAGAGATCAAGAAAATATTTACTTTATTCAGTTGAGTACAAAAGCTTTTAATGAATGCATAATTAAGATAGAATAAAAGTGTACATAGCTTAGAAATTTGACTGTCAAGCTCCGCTATCAATAACTGCACCAGAATCCTTTGCGGTTCCAGCTGTTTTGTCTTTGGATTAAACATGGTTATTATAAATCAGTGCAATAGATACTGCCAAACAACAACGTACACCAGCACAGCCAAAATATAACCAGAGTAAGTTGAAGAAGAAGGTTTGATATAAGGACAGTAAACAAAAATATATCAAAAGCTGATTTATTTAAAATAAATTTTAATAATTAAGCTGGCACGCTCTCTTCTACTCCCACTGATGTTCACCCACCTTCACCATGCTCCCCTGTGCTCCCCTCTTCCATCAGAACCCTCAGAAATATCATATGCTTCCAGGTATTGAACAGCATGTGACCTATTCATCTTCCTCGTAGGAAGCAGGGCTCATGTCAACAAGCCAACGGCCAATCAACATTCCCAAACACTATTGGATGTGTAAGTTCAAATTTTGTCCAACATAGAGCTTACAGAGTTCATAGAGACATAACTCTGAGAGTGTAAAGCTAGCCACCCACAACTTGAATTTTGGACGATTCTTGCTGCCCCATCCGACTTGACAAAATTTGACTTAAAAAAGAAGAATAAGCTGGGTGCAAAATTCTCAACTGAATGGTGACTGCATCCTATCAGTGTGCTGCGGCCACCTAAAGAAAATAGCCGGCAGTGAAAATTCCTCCAGCCATGCTGTTTTGCAAGAATGGGGGAAATAAGTGATTATATATGTATATGGCTAGCTTAACCCCTTGAAGACCAGGCCTATTCGGACACTTTTTGTTTCCATGTAAAAATCTGTATTTTTTTGCTAGAAAATTACTTAGAACACCCAAACATTAGAGATTTTTTAAGCAGAGGCCTTAGAGAATAAAATGGTTGCAATTTTTAATGTTGCAAAGTATTTGTGGAGTGGTTTTTTAAACACAATTTTTTGACAAAAATATACTTTAAGGAATTTTAATTCACAAAAAACAATATAATAACCAATTGTTCAGTAAAATATAAAAGATGGCGTTATGCCATCTAAATCTATGCCGTTTAAAATTGCGCATGCTTGTGGAACAGCTCCAAACTACGGTACTTAAAAATCTCAATAGGTGACGCTTTAAAAGCCTATACTGCTTACCAGTTTAAAGTTACCCAGGAGGTCTGGTGCTAGAAATATTGTTCTTACTATAAATTTTGCAGCGATACCTCACATGTGAGGTGTGAACACCATTTACATATGCGTGCACAACCTACATATGTGTTCGCATTTGTGCATGAGCCACAGGGGGACAGAGGCGCTTTAAATATTTTTTTTTTTTTTTTACATTGTCCCTGACTTTGTTTACACCCAGAGAAACCGGAAGTGACAAAATAACTTGTCGCTTCTGGTTTCTTATACCATAGAGATGATCAGGTAAGATCTGATCTCCGTTCAGCTCTATGGTATCAGATCAGTCCAGGGCTCCCCTGGAGGGACAGGAGAGCTCGGGAAGGCATCGGAGAGTCTCAGAGTGCCGGGGGGGGGGGGCTAATTAGCCGCTAGGACTGCTTTTACATAACAGAGAATCGGCAGCTATATAAAAACAATTTGCTGATGTAGGCATCGTACAGGTATATCTACTTAGCCCAGATGATGTATACGTATGTTAGCTGGTCTAACATTGGAGCGGGGGGAATGGGTGTCTTAATGCATGGTGAAGGTGAATTTCAGTGGATGAGGGAACAGTTGCTTTCAGAGAACCTTTAATTTTGCTTAATCGGGACCCACTGATTTCCCTTTAAACAAAATTAAAAATACATTCAAACATAATAATTTTAGTTCCAATTTAGCAAAACAGAAAGTACTGCACTAGGAAATGCCCTCCCAGCAGCTGCCCCTGCAGAAATTTTACAAGCCTGTTGATGTCACAGAGATTAATAATACTGGTTCTCAGTACAGGAACAAGGTAAGCAAAAAATAAGACTGGGACATGGTCCCCTAGAGCAGCGTTTCTCAACTCCAGTCCTCAAGGCGTCCCAACAGGTCATTTTTTAGGATTTCCCTCAGATAAAACGGCCATGGTAATTACTAAGGCAGTGAAACTGATCAAATCACCTGTCCAAAATAATGGAAAGCCTTGAGGACTGGAGTTAAGAAACACTGCTCTAGAGGGTGAGAGGGAGGCTTTGATGTTAATCTGTTTAATGCCTGGACGTACACTTTAAAGCTTATTTCCAAGATAAAGCAAACATCCATCCTCCCCTCCCTCCCAACTCCCTTTTAACTGATTGCTATATAAAAAAACCTTATCTAAATGTCCCTTTTACTTATCTACACCTATGGTTATGTGACACTGCAGGCTCTTTCTTGGTGAGTCCATGTCCCTATCTGCATGATGTGGACACTTCATATTGGCTGCTCGGCTGTGTGGTACTCTCAGAATCCAGAAGAGAAATTACATTATTTTAAAGACTGGCCAGCAGTGCTGGATTAAGGCTCCCTTGAACCTGGAAAAAGGCAGCAGCGAGGGACCTGGATAGGAGACTTAGCTGTGCATAACTCGCTTTACAAGGGGAAAAAAAACCCCTAAATGATGGTTTAGAGGGTGGTGGGAGAGAAGGGTGAGAGGGGGACCATATTTTGCCTGGTAGGTTTTAAATTAATAGCACATATTTATGCTGTACATGGGTAGAATCCAGAAACTTCCCAGTAGTTTTTACCTTTTTTCACAGTTTCTATATGACAAGTTGTTGTTTTCTGCCCAGTTTATCTTTTAGGGTGCCATTTATGTTCAGTCCTGAACCTTTTTTATCATTGAATCAAAGCTCTATAATTTCCCGTCTTTACTCCTCTCATTAGAATCAAGTAAAACATTTATTTCATTCTAATTTTGTATCTGAACACAAATGGTTTTAATTTAAAGTCACCTGAGTGCTTTTGTCTTTTCTTAGTAAGCTGTAAAAGCTGCACCTAGTGACATGGTCACTGCACAGCCCCACATTACCCTTGCAGCTTTTTATGAGTAGATGGCGAATTGGAGTAGTTTTTATAGGCATCGCCAAGGGCAGTTATCTCTATGATTAAGGCCTCTGGCTTTGCTCATGCACAGATAGTGTTGGTGGCATGATGACAACACCTGCAGTACTGAAGACTACAGAGTGCCTGTGTTTGACAGTCAGGCCACTGATGATAAATTTTATAATTCAAGTAAAAACCAGAGTTAAGCGTACTGGTAACTCTGTTTCTGGGAGTCGTCCAGGACAGCACCAGAGAGATAGGCTCCACCTCCGGAGGCAGGAGACACAAAATTCAAATCCATAAAGGGCGGCTTCCGTCCCTCTTCCCCAGTCTTTATCCGAGAACTTCCCCGGAATAGCTTCTGAAACAACAAAAATACTCATCCAAAGTTATAACAGCATATAGGGAGGTAATCCCTGCTGTCCTGGACTCCCAGAAACAGAGTAGTAAGTCTAACTCTGGTTTTCTCTAGTCGATTGTCCAGGACAGCACTAGACAGGATCAACAAGAACTTACTAGATTAGAGGGGGACTACCGCTTGGAGGACGTTTCTCCCAAACGCTTGGTCTTGCGCTGAGATAACGTCCAATCTATAATGCTTTATGAAAGTCGAGTAGCTCGACCATGTTGCTTCTCGGCAAATTTGCTCTGGTGTCGCTCCAGCTCGCTCCGCCCAAGAAGCAGATATCGCCCGCGTGGAGTAAGTCATGGGGGGAAAAAGGACATTCCCTTTTTAAAATCTTGTAAGCTTCCACAATAGGTTGTTTACTCCACTTTGCAATTGTGCCTCTCGAAGTTTGGAACTCCAATTTTTTTCCCGAATGCAAAATAAATGGAGCATTGGATTTCCTAATGCTTTCCGATTTCAGATACCGTAGGACACAGGCTCTCACGTCCAGTTGGTGGAATTCTGTTTCTTTTGGATTGGTTGGGGACCCACAGAAAGAAGGTAAAACAATTTCCCAAGTCCTGTGGAATTTTGAAACCACTTTAGGCAAAAACCCTGGGTCTGTACGCAATACCAGTCTGTCTCCAAAAATTTGCAGGAAAGGCTCCTTAATGAAAAGTGCCTGCAATTCACTAATGCGCCTGGCTGCGGGGATGGCCACTAAAAAAATAGTTTTGTGCATGACCCATTTTAAGGACAGCTTTTCTTTTTGCGACCCTATTTATCCAATACTGTCAACAGGTCCCATTTTGGCAGAATTTTGAACGGAACAGGCCTAATCCTGGCTTACCCCTTAAAGAACCTGCTAACTGGTGGGTCTAACGCCAGGGGTTGCTCCTAAAAAACAGACAAGTCTGAGACCTGAACTTTCAACGTACTAAGGGCCACTCCTTGGTCCACGCCGACTTGTAAAAACTCCAAGAAGGCTGGAATACCTGCAGACACCTTCTTGGTGTCTAACCATGAACAAAAAACTTTCCAAAATTTAACATAAATTGCTTAGGTCACCTTCTTTCTACTGGAAAGAATTGTATTTAACACCCAGTCCGAGAGACCCTTAGACTTCAGGAGGCTTTCCTCAGATACCAAGCTGACAATTTCAGGGTCTGTATTTTTGGTAATAGAACTGGGCCCTGAGACAGCACATCCTTCCTCTCGGGCAGCATGAGGTTAGGCTCTTCTGCCAGGCGCAACAGCGTGAAAAACCAAGGAATAATCGGCCAATACAGGACGACTAGGATCATTGTGGTGCGCTCTTGAACAAACTTTCTCAGGACCAGGGGAATAAGTTTGAATGGGGAGAAGGCGTAGCATTGACGAAATGCCCACTTCTGGGCCAAGGCATCTATCCCCTTGGCCCCTACTTCTCTTTCCAGTGAGAAGTACACTGGAACCTTGGCATTTGATTTGTTGGCGAACAAGTCCACCTCTGGAAGGCCCCATTTCTCTGCCAGAAGCTGGAAGAATTCCCTGTTTAGTGACCATTCTGACTCCTACACTTGGTGTCGGCTCAGAAAGTCCGCCAGATGATTGTCCACTCCCTTTAGATGGACTGCGGATATTGACCTCAGGTTCCCTCCTTCCAAGAAAATATGGCGCTCGCCAGTCTGATTAAAGACAGACACCATGTACCCCCTTGTTTGTTTAAGAGACTGCTACCACACTGTCTGAGAGGACTTGCACGCATGACTTTTCAGCTCTTTGGCGAATGCCCTTAGCGCTTCCCACATTGTTTGCAACTCCCTCCAGTTGGCTGATTTTTGGGACATGTGTTTTCTCCCAGCGCCCTTTGGCTACTCTTGACCCCCAGTGGGCCCCCCAGCCCCAGACACTGGAGTCCGTGGTGATATGGATGGACACCAGAAGAGACCATAGTAGACCCTGCACGAGGTTCTCTTCGTCCTTCCACCACCGCAGAGGCTTCTTGGTCTTTGGAGATAAGCGGAAGGTCATGTCCAGCGATTTTTGCGCCCCATCCCAGCTGCTTAGGATATTGGCCTGGAGACACCTGAAATGGGCCCTTGCCCATGGTACTGCTGGGATTGTTGTTGCCAGGAGACCTAGACCCTACATGGCTGAACGGATGGAAACTGACAGATTGTTTAGAAAAAAGGCTGTAGTCATCTTTACCTTTTCTACTTTCTCCTCTGTGAGATAGATCTTCTGCGTCACTGAGTTCACCAAAAACCCTAATTACTGTAAGGCCTGTGTCGGTGTTAGGTTCGATTTCTTCCTGTTTATCAACCACCTCAGTTTTTACAAAAAGGAAATAGCCACCCACAGATCTCCTTGTAATTGGAGCGTGGAGGGTGCAAAAAATAAAAGGTCGGATGACTAAGATTGCTTTCAGTCTCAGGGGGGCCAGTGCCTCCGCCAGGACTTTCATAAAAAATCCTGGGGGATGAAGACAGGCCAAATGGCAAGGCCCTGCATTGGAAACGTCGGACCTGCTTTCCCCACATAAATTGCCACCCTCAAAAACTTTTGAGATTCTTCATAGATCGGAACGTGTAAATAAGCGTCCCTCAGATTGAGGGAGGCCCATAAGCAATCTGGGGGAAGAACTGACTTCACCGTAAAGATTGTTTCCATCCGAAATTTCTTGTAGATCACCCATTTGTTCAGTGACTTCAATTTTAGTATTAAGCGGAATTTGCCCAACGGTTTCCTTACCACGAAAACGTGAGAGTAGAAACCGTGGTTTATTTCTCGCTGTAGCACTGGAATAATAACCTGCTGGTCTATCATATTGCCAATTTGTGACAACAAGGCTGTCGTCTTCTGAAGATCCCTGGGAGACGTGGTTACATGCGGCCTTACGGGCGGAGTGCCCTTGAACTGGATTTGATAGCCTTCCCTGATTATCCTCAGTATAAATGCATTTGGGATAGTCTTTTCCCACTTTGGGAGGAACTGCCCCAATCTCCCTCCCATGGGAACCAAGTCATTGGGATTTGGTGTTTTTTTTAGGAGAGGAAAACAGGACACCTTTCTACGTCCCCCTTCCCCAGTGTTTCTTAGAGGTTGACCCTTTAAGGGTCTGCCCCTGTGATGGCCCTTGTCTTTGGGGGCAACAAAAAAAAGTTTCCCTGGGGCTTTCTTATTTCTAATAGGAAAAGCCTTCTTCTTGCAGTACGGTCTAGAACTTTTTCTAGATCTTGTCCAAACAGTAGGTCTCCTTCAAATGGGATGCCACACAGTCTAACCTTTAAGGCCAGGTCCCCCAACCAGGATTTTAACCATAAAGCCCTGCAAGAGGAATTTACTAGGGCAGCGTCACTGCCAATAGCTTGACCGACTCTGCAGACGCGTCTGCCATATAACCTACTGCCTTGTGCAGCATGGGTAAGGAATCTGGAATTTCCTTCCTGCAGGTCCCACTTTCCAAGTGGCCTTGTAACTGGTCACTGGGAGAAAACTGCGTCTACTTTGGGCACTTTGTTCCATATACAAGCGGAATCCTCACTAAAGGGGAACCTTCTCTTCAGGCTTTTAGGAAAAAAAAATTTTCTCCGGTTCCACCCACTCCTTTTGGATAGAGTCGGCCAGTGCGCTGTGTACCGGAAATACCCCGTTTTGGTCTTCTTTCAGGGTCTGATACATCTGCTCATGTAGGGACAAGGAGGTCTGCTTTTCATTAATAACTAGCGTCTCCTAGATCACCCCCAATAAGGCATCCACCTCCTCGAGCAAGAGCCTGTATCTGGGTGACCTTGTCCCTTGGCTCTGAGTATTTTTGGATAATGCTGTCTCACTTAGCTCATCCAAAGGATCTGATTCCCCCCTCCCCCCGGATTCGTCACCCTCCGCTGGGGGGCACTGCGACTGGTTGTTTTGGTGTTTCAAGGTTCGACAGCATCGTTTTTTTAGCCATCATTTCTTTCTTAACACCAGAAATCATTTTTTTGCATGCCCCGGTTGCCTCCTTGTAAACCAATTTATCAATATAGGGTTTACAAAGGGGCTTGTTCCACCTTCTTTAGATTTGTTCGTACACGACAGACACCTCTTCTTCCCCCCTGACCTCTGCGGTTCTTTGGGCTGAGCCTGAGAGAAGAGAAGGAGAGAAGAGAAGGGAGGCAAAAGAAAACAAAAAACAAAAGACAAGCTGCTGTCAGATACCTTTCTCAACCAGTGGGTGTACCTTCACCACACTTATGTGCAACCCCACCAGCTGCTGACGGGATTCACATGACTCTTTAGCCTGGATCCTGTCTCACTAAGAGGGGGAATGGGTGCTAGTTTTGAGTCCATCACCCCCCAGCCCTGTAGGTCAAAGGCACCCAAGTGTCCGCCTACTTGAGCTGGGCCGGCACCACTGCCACCTGGTTCTGCTAGATCCATGCTGTCCTCCTGGAGCATTTTGCTGCTGTTGTGGATCAGGACCATACGCTTGCCGTGGCTGGCATTTTTAAAATAAACCGCCATGGATCCGGTGTCCACGCTTGCCACGTGAACCGGAAATGATGTATCGGAAGTCCCCACCCTGCTCCTGCATTCCACAGGCCGGAACTCGAGGCCTACGCCCGCCCCCTGCTGGACTCACCCAGGGATACCATAGTATGCGGCCAGCAGACCGCCATGAGCCTTTTGCGGGGAACGCCAGCCCTCCCTGGGCTATCCATGGAGGAGGATGCCGGCATCAGCTCTCTGCAGCCTGACCGTGGGGCTTAGATGCCTGTCATCCCTGCTTAGAGGTACCTGCAGACCTCATTCCCCTTCCTCCTTAGGAAGCCCTGCCTAGGCTCAGGGAAAGGAGAGCTCCTATGCAGCCTCCTCCTCTAGTGGAAAAACACAAAGAC
This sequence comes from Lithobates clamitans, assembly GCA_037952925.1. NCBI lineage: Eukaryota > Metazoa > Chordata > Amphibia > Anura > Ranidae > Lithobates > Lithobates clamitans. The sequence goes on along the minus strand of JBBGZY010000376.1, from coordinate 1,460,442 downwards.
TGGGGAAGAGGGACGGAAGCCGCCCTTTATGGATTTGAATTTTGTGTTTCCTGCCTCCAGAGGTGGAACCTATCTCTAAAGTGCTGTCCTGGACAGATGACTAGAGAAAAATGTAAAGCTTTAACCATGTCACTACCGCTGTACACTTATGAATGGCAGAGTGGTTGCACCAATAATGGTTGTGAACTGAACCTTCATTAGATAGCTTGGTTCATAGACATAGGGGTTGATTTACTAAAACTGGAGAGTGCAAAATCTGGTGCACCTGTGCATGATAGCCAATCAGCTTCCAGGTTTTTTGTCAAAGCTTAATTGAACAAGCTGAAGCACTCTCCAATTTTAGTAAATCAACCCCATAGTGTACTGAGCCAATCTAAGCAGCTCTACGCTATGTGATAACTGTGATGACCAATCTTAGCAATCACAAGCCAATCATAAAAACAGAAAGAAGGACGGCACCCTCTAAGTGCAGCATGTATGTTAAAAATATTTATTACAATAGATAAAAACACTCACATTTGAGTCGCTAAAAACCAGCATATAAAGTAGTTTCATCCGCGTGCTCTCGGGGGATGTGGGTGTCACGGGCCAGTAGGGGGGTTCCTGGGATGTGAGTCCTGTGACCTGGGTCCTGGTAGCTGTTCCGGTGGTGCCAAGGGTCCTCAGAGCCTCCGGGCAGCCAGGATGTCGGTCATGGATCCTCCGTGGAGCGCCGTGCTGACCTGCACTTCACTTCCGGGAGTGGGGTGAGGCGGCGGTGCTTTGCGTTCGGAGCATGCATGCTCCTTCATCAGGCTATGCTCGCATCCAACCTTTGCAAAAGGGGACATAAGCATGTCTGTTGAAGGGGCATGACCAAAAAAGGTCTGTGGATCGGCATCCGATTAGCGCTCTCAGCCAATGGGTGTGAGTGCTAACCAGTGTGTTCTGGAGGGGGGTGGGGAGCATGGGAGTGGGCGTCCTCGTGTCAGAACACAATAGCTCAGTGGGGGAGATCGATGTACTAACATCGGATTGTGAGTACAGGATCTCCTCCCGAGTTATTCAGCCTGCTGGGTTGAATGAAAACTTCCAGTGTGTACTAAGCTTTATAACAGAAAATAAGGGAAAAAAATGTTTTCTTTTTTTTTTTTTCTGTGCCAGAAAAATAAATAATATATATTTATATAATATATAGTTATAGGTTCTGCAAACTGTGGGATATTTCTATTTATTTATTTTATATATTTATTTTTTTACTAGCAATTGCAGATCAGCGACTTATAGCGGTACTGCGAAATTGTGGCAGACGCCTAACTGACACTTTTGACACTTTTTGGGGACCAGTGACATTTATACAGTGATCAGTGCTAAAAAAATATGCACTATTACTGTACTAATGACACTAGCAGGTAAGGGGTTAACATCAGGGGCGATCAAAGGGTTAAATGTATGCCTAAATTGTGCTTACTAACTGTGGGGGAGGTGCTTTGACTGGAGGAAGGCAAAGATCCATGTTCCTGCTTAGCAGAACCACAGGATCGGTACCTTCCCCTTTGGCAGAACAATAATATGCCTTGTTTACACAGGCAGATTGCCGTTCTGCCTCTGTACTGTCTAATCAGCAAGCGCCGGTGGACATCAAGTCCGCGGTACCTGCCGCTAGGCTCCCACTATGTATAATCATAGCAGAAGCGGGGCGCCGGTGGCGCTCCCCCGACCCGGAACTGTCACGTGATCTGGCACAGAGCGGCCGCCTGACCGCAGTACGTAGGTCGGTTGCTAAGCAGTTGAGCAAAATTGGAAGAGGTTTGAAATCATATACATAGTGGTAGTCTAACAAAAGAAGAAAGTTCAAAACTAACCTTAGAAAGTATTATTTTATTGAAAGGGTAATTGATGGTTGGAATTAACTTCCAGCAGAGGTAGTGAGTCATTCAACAGTAAATGGCTTGAAACATGCAAAAACAAAAAATAAATAAAAATGGGCAGACTCAATGGACCACTCGGTCTTTTTTATGCCGTTACTTTTCTATGTTTCTATGTCACTTTTCTAAAAGGCTTTGGGAATCCCAGCAATTAATGGGGCTTTTTATGAATTTGGCTTATTTTATTCTCGGCAAAGACAAGAAAATGCTTGTTTACAGTATGTTTTACATAGTAAATACAGTATGAAAAAGTGTCCAATACCGTTAAAGGTCTGTTTATGGGCTGTCAATCATGTCAAAAATGTTTCTCTTTCTGCATTCAAGCTGAAGTATACTTAATTTTTTTTTCTCTCTACAGTTTTCGTTACATTACTTACCTGTAATGAAGTATGCCCCAAGATGTGCAGGCTGTTGGATTCTATAGAAATCTTTACTGCAGGGTTGCCCTGTCCTCTTCCTGCTACTGAACTTCCAGCGCTCTGGAGATTAACAGCTTTGGGTCTGCGGGCTCAGCTGCACTAAAGATGGAGACACACCCCTACTACCTCCTCCTCCAATGAGAACAGCTCTTTCACTGATTACATTGCCTGTAACATGATCTGTGAATGTAAGAGAGACTAATCAGTCACATGATTCCCTTCCCCATTCACAGATTGTGTTACGGGTAGTATAATTAGTGAAAGAAGTTTTCTCAGTGGATGAGAAGACAGGAGGGGGCGTATCCCCATTGGATCATCTATAAAGTAGCTAAACTGAGAGATCCAAAGCTGTTAACCCTTGCAAGTGCCAGACTTTCAGCACCAGGAAGAGGACAGGGATGCCCTGCAGTGAAAATTTCCACATAATACAGCAGCCTGCACATCATGGGACATACTTCATTACAGGTAAGTAATGTACATAAAGCTGTAGAGAAAATAAATGTTATTTTTAGCTAAACTTCAACTTTAATAGGAATGCAGCTTGAAACAGGCTGATGCAGCTTAAATGGAGGTTAACTGACAAATGCACCTGTGAATGATCTGTCAGACAGATCTCACATGTGGGCACCTGAAAGCATGCTGCATTTGCCCATCAACACAAACCTTAAAGTGGAACTCCAGCCTCCGCTTTAAGGGGGAGGCTGGAGGCGTGCGGAGGTGGTACGGAGGTGTGCTAGGGGTACAGGGGTTATTTGAGAGATACAGCGATGTGCAGGTGGTATGGAGGCATTCTGGGGGGTGTAGAATTGTGCAAAGGGGTATGGTTCTTGTACAACCATACCCAATTTAAATGGCCTATCCCTAATTAAGATACATTCTCTGCCTGCAATGGCTGGCTGAACACATAAAAAAAAGGTGTCACTGAAATTTATTTTTGGAAAGGTTGGCAACTATACAGGAAGGGGTCTCGCTGCAGAACACGTGAAAGGGTCCTGCTGTGGGACTGTAATAAAGGGCCCCACGATGGAAGTAATAGGCCCTGGATCAGTGGAAAGGCCCGGGACGGGGTCAGGGGGCCCTTCATGGTTTCTTGCACCGAGGCCCTGAAGGTTCTAGTTACGCCTCTGAGCTTCGGTATGTCAAATATGATATCTGTGATGATTATTTACAGCTCTTGGCCAATGGCCATTTACAGTACACTAGTGACAAAATTATAGTATGTTGTTTTGCCTTTGCTTACATCATTTCTGGCCTGTTTATGACATTTTTTTTAAAAAAATAGGTAGAGAATGTTCTCATTGTAAAGTGAACATTCTGTACTCCTTTAGTAACTCAACCACAGTGCCTAACTGTCTGCTTACATATGAATATGTAGGAATTTTTCAGGATCAATATGCCATTTCCAATCTCTAAGACTTACAAATTAATAATAAGGTAACACATTTTAGTACACAATAAAAAAAATCTTCGTTCTGGGGTTGAGATCTGAAGAGCATTAAAGTATTTCACAGATATATTGTTCAGGGTGCCTGTAAACCTGCCAAATATGCTTAATACGTCTAGCACTTGCTTTCATTTTTTCTTTCTCACATTCCAGAAGAAGCTTCTACTTTCAGGTCACGTAATCCACATAAAAGTGTTAAACTAATGCTGCTTTAATGACAAATTAATGTCCATGAATAAAAATACACTACTAATAGCACACAGTAATTTGCCATTACAATATCATCATTGGACATGCCCCTAGTTTAATAAGATGTATTTAATTCATAACCTAATGAGTGATATAGAAAAAGAAGGAGATGGACCCAGCAATTACATTTATGTGAGTCTGTCACCTTATTTGTAAAACCTTGGAGTCATTTACATTCAAATTAGAAGAAATGAATGATTTCACAAAGTGTAATGATAAATGGCCATCCTTGCTAAAAGCTGGCCACATTTCCTGCTAAAACATTAAAGCATTTCTGGGTGTTTGTTAAAAATTGCAATGTATTGTGGCCAATGTGAGAATAATGTCTGTGTTCTCCTTTGCAGCTCGTAACACTAATAATGAGAAAAATAAATACATTCTGTTCTGTTCTCATTTGGAATCTCATTTTGCGGTGATGGAGTGGTCAGATACTGCCACCTACTGCATTACAATTCATACTGGTAATACAATGCTAGAAGAATAATGACATAACCAACACACAGCCGGCAAGGTACAAACAACACACAAATACAGTTTCTAAGCAAGGTTATGATAGCATACTTATTGATTTTATAATGCATAATTATATGCATGAGATGTAAAATTCTTTGCCGTTAACTGAGCTTTTCGTGGACAGACGCATAGCTCCCAACTGTCCCTGATTTTGAGGGACTGTCTCTGATTTGGAACAATGTCCCTCTTTATTTGCCCCTCATTTAGGTTTGATCTATATAGTTGTATATAAAATGCACTATTTATCTTCCAAAATGTGTTTCACAGTGATAAACCTTTCATCCAATTTTTAAATTGCTGCATTTGTAAACTTCAAAAGCAAGTATAAAGGAATAGTAGTGGTAAAAAAAAATTGTGGGTGTGGCAGGGTGTGTGTCCTATGCTTACATACTTTTACTGATAGGTGTCCCTCATGCCCATCTCAAAAAGTTAGGAGGTATGCAGAGGTAAACATGAAACTATTGCCTATGGCAGCTTGGGCCTATTTATGACACTTTGGGGGGATTTGCTAAATCTGGTGCACACAGAATCTGGTGAAGCTGTGCATTGTTTGTAACCAATCAGCTTCTAGGTTGTATTGTCAAAGCCTAACTGGGCAAGCTGAAACTAGAAGCTGATTGGTTACTAGGCACAGCTGCACCAGATTCCGTGTGCATCAGTTTTAGTAAATCGCCCCTGGCATGACCACTTCACAGTATTAGAAAGGCTAGGTTCACACATATGCACTTCCACACACTACGGGGGACCATTGCCTATAAAGGTGCAATGGATGGATTCTGGCAAGGAAATCTTTCACTGCACTGGCAGATCTTTGAAATCTTGTCTGATCCTCAATTTTTACAATATAAAATCCAGCTCAACCATTTTAACTTTATTATCTATGTTAAAGCAATTGTTCTCTGAATATAGAGGACAGTCCTCTATAATCACTACTCCTAAAATAGGTTCCTAGAAGGAATAAAGCAGAGTGATGACCTTGTTAGTGTACTGCCATTTCTTCACTGTTCAATCACAGATTGGGGCATGTCCTAGACCAGGTTGTATAGCTCATCGGCAATGTATTTTGAAGAGAGGTCTTATGCTATGTACTATGCTAGTTGACTCAGTGGACACTTTCCTAAATGAATCACCTAATGTCTGCTACATTGAATAATGGATTACAAGAGTGAGATCTACTATAAAAGTAAAAAAAAAAAAAAAAAATCCTAAAAACAACAATGTAAGGGCAGTGTTAAAATGGCTGCTGCAGTATTAGAGCTTCTGGTGTGCTATTTATGGTAAGACCACTGATTTCCTGTGCTACTTTAGTGTTTTTTAAAGCTGTGCTTCACAAATTGGAATAGACCTGCTCTGCCAGTAGCTGCAATAGATGGAGAAAATTGAGAAGGGATGCAACCAATTATGTAATTTCCTAACCACCACAAAAGTCTAAAATGCTGATATAACTGAATGTAATTCAGGATGGTGTGTGTAAGTGCATACATGTGAACCTAGCCTTTCTAATACCATGAAGTGTCATAATAGGGGGGATTTACTAAAACTGGTGCGCAAAGAATATAGTGCAGCTGTGTATAGTAACCAATCAGCTTCTAACTTTAGCTTGTTCAATTAAGCTTTGACAATAAACCTAGAAGTTAATTGGTTACTATGCACAGCAGGACCAGATTGTGTGTTCACCAGTTTTAGTAAATACCGAAAAAATGTGTATGTCAACATTTTTAAACGACATGCTAATTTATTAGCAAGGCGTTGAGAATCTTTACACAAAAAAAAGTATTAATGTTTACTTCAATTATTTAATCATATATAGAAAAATAAACTCCTGTTTAGCTACCTCACCTGCAGATAATTGGGTATTCAAAGAGAAAAGGAGTTTGATTTTCACATGATTTATTGTGTAAAGATTCTCAACTCCTTTAGTGAATCTGCCCAATAGTGTTTATGTAATCTAAACAAAGTTAAGTGGCATTAAAAGTAATGAAACAATTCACTAAATGTACCAACTATTGGGAGCTAGCTCAAAGATACATCACAGATGGTAGCTTACTCCTATACAGCTAGTAAAATTCGCTAATCCAGATGATAACAAATGTTGGCATGGCATGGGTCCCTATTACATGTCCTATGGGAGTGCCCACAAATACGCAGATTTTGGACTAAAGTACCGTATTTATTGGTGTATAACACGCACTTTTTTCCCCTTAAAATCAGCGGAAAATCGTGGGTGTGTGTTATACGCCGATCCCCCCTGCTGATTGTGCAGAGCGAGCGCCGACCACCGATATACATACATAGCCGAGTGTACTTGGCTAGGCTCGGCTACTTCCGCTCACAGTCACGCCCAGTCCCACCCTATGCTGGACATAACACAGGGGCTGGGCGTGACTGTGAGCGGAGCTAGCCGAACCTAGCTGAGTACACTCGGCTATTTATGTATATGGGCGGCGCTCAGCTCCGCTCACAGTCACGCCCAGTCACGCCATTGGACCTGTGTTATATCAATCATAGGGCGGGACTGGGCGGGACTATGAGAGGAGCCGAGAAGAGCTGAGGACATGCTCTGTGTATCTCGGCGCCGGTGGCGCCATTTTCAAACTGCAGTGACACTGACAAGTTACTGCAGTTTAACTGCAGGCTGGGCAAGGCTGCAAATGTCACTGACAAGGCTGCAGATGGACACTTGCAAGGCTGCAGATGGACACTGATAAGGCTGCAAATGACACTGGTAAGGCTGCAAAAGCTGCAAATGACACTGGCAAAGCTGCAAATGACACTGACAAGGCTGCAAGGCTGCAAATGACACTGGACAAGCATGCAGATGGACGCTGTGCAAGGCTGCAGATGGACACTGATAAGGCTGCATTGATGGGCATTTCAATGTAAGTTTTTTCCTTAAAACATTTTTTTCCTTAAAATTCCCTCCTAAACTTGGGGTGTGTGTTATATGTCGGCGCGTGTTATACGCCAATAAATACTGTATTTACCCTAATCTCAGACACCACGGGGTGCCTAACAACCCCATCCCTGGCCCTTGCTATCCTTACTTTAGGAATTGATAAATTCCCACACAACGTCAGAAACATGGTCTTGCATATACTGTCTGCAGTTAGACAAATGATTATATGCAAATAGAGACTGAATTTAGCGCCTAACATTACAGATGTCAAACTTCAAGTAAATTTAGATCAAGGTTATGAAGTGTGCTTAGCGATTCAATCTAATTCCTTTAAAAAAAGTATCTAGGATACTTGGAAAAATGGCCTATATCCTTTCATATATGGAAACTGTGTTCTGATTGAACTGTACCTTTTGGTTGTTTCTGATTGATTATTCTTCATTTCAATAATGTTACCCAACTGACCCTTCGATATATATGTTTGGTCATGTATTGTATGCTCTTAAACGAACCAGTTATTTTCTCTAACACACAGTTTGTAAACCTTTCTTAACGCTTATTAAAGATGATTCTTTGAAAAAAAAAAAAATGAACATAAACAGCCAAGGATGTGCATTGAGTTTTCTTGGCAGTGAAAGATCCCTTGCAAAATGAACAGCCTATTTGAACCTCGTTCACCCCATGTGAACAAGGTCTAGATCTGAGAAATCCAGTAACAGGAAAGCTCATTTCACTTTTGACCTGACCTTTCAGGAAAAAAAGGACAGATTTAAAAAAAATATCCTAGGAGCAATGAAAATCAGCATGTTGAAAAGTGACACAGATAGACAGATAGATAGATAGATAGATAGATAGATAGATAGATAGATAGATAGATAGATAGATAGATAGATAGATAGATAGATAGATAGATAGATAGATAGATAGATAGATAGATAGATAGATTATATATACTTTATATAATGGTAAAATGTATTAAAATGATGTTGCCATATAATACAACAATTTTGTATCGCATTTGTACTGATATCCCTCCCCTTCCAGTGAACATTAGCTAATAATAAGATCATAACTTGGTCTTCAGGAACACAACTGAATTATCTCTAAAACAAAATAAACAATTATACAAATGTCATACTGTCTGTGTCATTACATTGATTTTCAATCATTTGCTTACCTAGCTGTGAGCTCAACCCTGTGTCATTACATAAACTGAGAATCTATGTAAAGATACAGACAGAATGACATTGTAAATATACACTTTTGTTTTTTGTATTTTGTTTACTTATTTATTTATTTATTTATAGAGAAATTTCAGCTGTGTTCCAGAAGAATTGAAAGAGAGTATCCATGAAACGTGTTGAGGATATGTTAAAATATATAGTATGTATTATTATTATTGGGTTGAGGTACCAAAATTTATGGTTATATGAATAGCTAATGGAAATTGGAAGGGGATATCTGTACAACAGAATTTTAATACATTTTAACATGATATAGAAAAAAATTATATATATTTTTTAATACAGTAGGTGTATAGGTTCTTCTGGGATACACGATGAATCTTTAATTCTCTAACATTCTGTATAATTGGGATGTGGTTTTGTGATCGCAAAATTAGTGATCGCATCTCTTGTGTGAAGCATTGCCTGACACCCTGCCAAATGCTGGTATCCTGTTAGTCAGAAAATCTTGCTATTGTGCAGCGAGTCTTTTGTTGGGTGCAGCAGGCACATTGATTACAAAAAAAAATCCTTCTGTCTGTTGCGTACCACTGGTTCTCAAAACATTTTTTGTCTGCTAAGATCACCTGAACCGTTTAAGTTCAGTTCACTAGGATGAGTTTGTTTAACTCCATACATGGATCGAATTTCGACCGGTTAAGCAGGAATTGACCCATGTATGTCTGTTCCCGTTCATGAGAAGTTGACCTATCTATTGAGTTTTCATAGACAGGCCTTTTGGAAAATTTCCGCTCGATCAGCACATGCAGTCAATGAGCTGCAGCTCTGATAAGTGTATTCTGATGACGAGGGAGTCCCGCTGTAAGAATACAGTGACACAGCAGGAAGGATTTCCCCACCCACCTCAAATGTGTGGATGGAGAAATCGGCTAAGTTTTTTTTCTTCAGCCTGTTGGCTGAATGAAAAAAAAAAGAGTAATGTGTAGCCAGATTTAGGTGTGGAATCTTTATTTTGTTGCATAGACTGAGCCTTGTTTTCAAATTAAATCAATAATTACCACCTCAAACTGCTATTTTCCCTGCTCTCTTCAATTAACACCTCGCTTCTATTTTACAGCCTAAAGCTAACGGTATGTTATTGCAATAACCCCGGCAATTATCTTTATCAATTTTAGTTTTAACATTAAAATCATTAAATGAGAATATGTTAAAAAGATAAATAAATAAAGCCAACGCACAGTATGAAAATACTGTATGTATTATGCTTTTTGTCTAGTGCTGAATCTAACGGTATATTTTCTAATGGGCTAGTTGACTTTAGGATGTTCATGTTTGCCTATGGTGGTGATGTTAGGCTTTCTGGGGGAAGAACGGATGTTATTGGTTCATTATTCTCTATTGAGTGCTGAAGTAGAACAAACAGTGCTAAAATATATAAACAATATATAAATAATATAATCTAAATAGATACTGTGAGAAAAACAGTCAAAGACAGACAAATAGACAGACAATATGGATATATAAATAAATGTTAACAGGCAGACAGTTAAAGTGGAAAGACAGGAAAACAGTCAAAAAGGCTGATATCGATAGCCAATCTATAGAGAAAAAGAGATAGATGGAAATATAACCACAACAGACAGGTAACCAGCAGCCATAAGCAATCATTTTCCTCAGCAGCTTTATTCTTGGTTGAAGGTTAGGAAGGGTATTGTGTCTAAAAAGCTACATAATAAAAATCAAATTGCAGATAAATGTAATTATGCCATTTATAACTGCAGTTTTTTCACATATAGATGGTGTTCCCATTGTTGCACAGCACTGAATTACATTCCAATTTACATACTGTCAAAACTGGCACAATTTAAGAAAAAAATAAGCAGCCACCACTATATTCGTTTTGTGAAATCTCTTATTAAAAGGTTATTGACTGACAAATATTATGTGACTGCATTTTAAAAACTCTTTAAGCTAATGTGAAAAAATTAAACCTCCATTATGGGAATTACTTCAAAGCTAGTTCTGTCAGCTTTCCGATGATTTTCTATTAACAACAGTCAAAGCAAATTGCATTGAAGCAGATGATATTTTCTATCATTATTTCAATACAGTTTTCTTTTTGTAGAAACAAGGATTTGTATATAATTGGCATCAGAGCTTCACCTTGTTTTCATACATGGTATTGAACCAGAATGTGGAATTATCTGCCATTTCTGACAGATCGAGGTGTGATACCACACAACAGGCCAAAGCAAATCCTGGCATTAGCGTTCAATTTAACCTGCAATAAAGTGTACTGACATTCAAAATCGTCTCAGCCATTTCCAGGTCATATTTTTCAACTGCTTAGCAATCCTATCATTATTTCACTGTAATGAGGGGATAAAGGAGGGGGCCCTGCACTTTTCCAAGCATTAATCTGCAAGCTGCCACTATGTCAAGTAACAAAGTAATCATGTCACTAAATAGGTGTGATGGCCGGGGTCCAACAAAACCAAGTAAATGTCAGTATTTCAAATGCCTATAAAAAGCACTGCTTGCAATTTGGGTTTAAAAAATGTTTTCCTGTTCACTAGATACTTACAAACTTTAAAACTTAAAAAAATATATACAGCCCGCTTAAAATGTATGGTGCAGAAGCAGTATTTAAAAAACATTCAAGCAGAATTATACCCAAAATATGTTTACAACGTATTTGGGTAGGGCTTGGCACTGGTCTGAGACTTTTCCGCTCTTTGGTCCATATTTATTAGCAAAATCAATTTTCTCTATCAACCATTGAGGTATACAGGATTGTAGAACAGTCTATGAGGTGTGAGTTATACTGACACCTACAGGAGGTCCAGGATCCTCCATATAACCCTGCCTACAACCATTTTTTTTTTCATTTTTTTGCTAGCGTCCGAGAAGGTTGGAGGCCTTTTCCTCAGATCTGTAGTGGAAAACCCCAATATAGTCTTTCTGCAATTTTTCTTTTTACCCCCAAAAAACCAAGATATTTTTTACTTTGTGGACATTTTTTCTTTGATATCTTCAAACAAGACTCTAAACACACTGCTTGAGCTGGTCTCTTCATGGCAGCAATAGATTTGGGGACTGTGCTCGAACCCTGCTGGGCCTAAGATGGTGGTGCTAGCCTGGAATGTTACCTTGAGGCACTGGGCATAAAGTGTGACTCTGTGACAGTTGACCATAGAGTATGGTCTCCAAATACAGAGCTGTGGCACGACCGCTGGTGTGACCCAGTCTGAAATTTCACTTGGTGAGACAGCTCTTTTATCCACTTTGTATTTTTTTCAGTTTGTGCACAGTTAAAGCTGGCCATACATGAATAATTTTATTTGTTATTCAAAAAAAGATCCTATTCCCCCATACACACATTCTAGGAGGATGGGGGAATCACTCCTGCTGCGCTATTGTGTTCTGACAGCAGGAAGCTTCCATGCCGTCATAACACATTAATCAGTGTTGCTGGCTATTGCCAGCAAAACTGATCGTTTGGGGAAAACCCAACAAGCTGGTTGTACAATAGTCGATCGTTACATCCTGCTGAACCAGCAGAATTTCGATCCATATATAGCTGCCTATAATTGGTTACCCCCACAAGTCTGATGCCATTTCATCATGAAGGCAGAACATCTGGTACTGCAGGTTGATTTCTGGCCAGTGCAAGTAGTATGTTGGGCAGCATCCAGGGCTCACTAGTATGTAGGGCAGTGTACAGAGGTCAGTAGTTATTAGGGCACTGAACAGAGGTCAGTAGTAGGTAGGGCAGCATACAGAGGTCAATAGTAGATAGGGCAGCATACAGAGGTCAGTAGTAGGTAGGGCGGTGTACAGAGGCTGGTAGTAAGTAGTTTGGTGTACAGAGGTCGGTAGTATGTAGGGCAGTGTACAGAGGTTGGTCATACGTAGGGCGGCGTACAGAGGTCTGTAGTAGGTAAGGCGGTGTACAGAGGTCAGTGATAGGTAGGGAGGTGTACAGTGGTTTGTAGCATGAAGAGCGGCGTACAGTGGTCAGTAGCATGAAGGGCGGCATGCAGAGGTTGGTAGCAGGCAGGGCGGCGTACAGAGGTTGGTAGCAGGTAGGGCGGCGTACAGAGGTCAATAGGATGTAGGGCGGTGTACAAAGGTCAGGTCAGTAGTATGTATGGCAGGGATCAGGAGGGCATTGTACAGGGAGGTCAGGAGGGCAAGGTATAGAGGGGGTTAGGGATGCACAATAATAGGGGGGTCATGAGGGCACAGTGCAGGGGGTCAGAAGAGTATGGTACTGGGAGATATGGAGGGCACAGTACAAGGGGATCAGGAGGACTGGGGACTCAAGAGGGCATGCCACTGGGGGGTAAAGGAGGGTATGATATTGGGGGGATCAGGAGGGCTGTGGTGTTAGGAGGGCATAATACTGAGGGTGTCATGAGGGAATGGTACTGAAGGATCAGGAGGGCTGGGGTGTAAGGAGGATATGGTATTGGGGGGTCAGAAGGGAATAGTACTGTGGTGTCAGAAAGCATGGTGCTGGGACATCAAGAGGTCTGTGGCATCAGTAGTTGAGTGCTAGGAGGGCACAGAAGTTTTTTAATGCAGAGAAGGTGCAGTGGCGCTGATCCCTGCCAGCAATTCTCTCTCACCTTCCCACATGGTATCCTTAGATCGGGGAGGAGGGCCGATGATGATGAGCGCTCGGGTGTTTTTGGAAAAGAGCCCAAACCCACCTGAGTTATTCCAGAGGCTTTCTCCGCCCCGCCCCGCCCCACAAACACACGTGTGCAAGGGGCTGCCTCTGCAGTCTAGGAGTGGGTGAGCATGCGCATCCGCTGCTCTGGAGCAAAGCCAGAATCGGCAACAGTGGGACGTTTTTACGGTCTACCTATCACCTGCCAGCGGTTGACAGGTAGCTTATGATCGACGGGTTGCCAACCCCCGCCCTAGAGCTTTTGGAAATAACATTCAAAGCCTAGGGTTTCAGCTATGATGATCACTCTCAAGCAACTGAGCTTGCCTTTCACATGGGCCTAATGTCTGTTTACATGCATAGAGCGCTTTGGCTCCATACCTGGAAAGCTGACAAGGCTCTCAAGGAGCATTTCATTTATTCCAAGCCCTATTCCTTCTTGTAGAGTTTTCCTATCTTCCTAGTCTACAGGAATTTTTTTCTCCAACACTTCATTACTCTGTACTTCTTAACATGCACGGAACACTATGGAGTTGATTTACTGCATTAGGGTGCTAACATTTTACCTTTCTTAGGAAAATTACACCCCATCCCATTGTAAACTTGAGGGATTCTATGGTGTAATCTGGAAACACCTTTTCTACTGTTACATTATGGCAGGTCGTTCCTCATATTTTGTACTATTCCTTCCCGTTACCCAAGGAATAGTTAAATTTGATATTTATGGTTTCCACAATGCCTCCGCCCACTCCTCGGTTAGATTGCATTTGGATACCCCATATGTCATAAACAAATCTACAATCCTTCAATAAATGTTAAATGGATTTTACTGTAAAATCTTTTTTTTTTTTTTGGAGCCTATTAAAGGACACAGGTCCCACCCCATTCTCTGTTGTATTAGCCTTAAAGGATACCTTTAAAAATAAATAAATAAATGCACATCTTTTTACTGGTAAAAAAAAAAATATATATTTATTTTATTTTATTGGGAACCTGGAAAGCATTGCACCCACAATCAGCAGATCATAGGTGCAATGCAGGTCTCTTGCAGACTATGTGTGTAAACTGCCTGGCCATACATAGTACGACCAAGCAGCTACAAACTAACAGGAAGCATCAATGAACTACCAGAGTGCTCAACAGCGCTTTGGTAGTTCATTGAGAACTATAAGCCGACAGTTGCAAAGGACCTTGTCATTTTCCATTCACAGAAATCTGTGAATGAATGACGTGGCCGGACTGGCAGAGTCCTGCTCGGCTATGTTCTTTGCAGACAGTGACAGATAGCTGGGAGAGAAGATGGGGGAGTCGGGGGGGGGGGCCAGTGGATTTGTAACATGTTACACCCTAAATACATAACATGTTAAAAAGGTGAGCTTATCACTTAAATACTGCTTGCTCACAATACGAAGGCATGATGGTTGGAGAGGAGATAGAGTTATATGGGGGCTGGCTTAACGAATTTTGTTTTGCCAGTGTCCAATCCTCCTGTACCTGCAAGGATAACTCACCCAATCATAGATTAATCTACAATTCTGTGTCCCTCAATGGACTCCAAGAAAAAGATTTTAGGCATGCATAAAAACCTTATTTTGCAGCTGAGTTTCTAGTGTCACCCAAAGTAGTGCATTTTTCATATAATCCCATAGAAAATCCAGACAGAGAAATGTTGTAACATTCATCCTCCAGTGAATTAATTGTAACAAAATAGAAAAGTCACATCATGAGCTGAAAAGCTTTGTGTATGCTTGTGTGTATTCAGGGCTTTACAACAAGCGTACTTAGGGCTTTACACTGTGCTCTTTGTGAAATTGAAATGTTGCTAGCTGTAGCCTTAACAGAGAACAGAGATTTCAATTGTGACTGAGCCCATGGGGGAGAGATGGCCCAAAACGAGACCCTCTATAACTAAAATCACTGTCTGCTTGCCTCTGTTCAACTATATTTTGGTAATATAGACAGCTCAATGAATCAAAGTAGCCAGCAGGTTTAAATACAAAGGCATACAGTATCTCCCAACTGTCCCTGATTTAGAAGTCCCTCTATTCCTCTTTCCTCCTCATTTGTCCCTCATTTTGGTCTGATCTACATTGTTGTATATAAAGTGCACTATTTAGCTATTAAAAAGTATATCCCAGTGCTAAACCTTTCATTCAATTTCTAAATGACTGCATTTGTAAATATCAAAAGCCAGTATAAAGGAATAGTAGTGGTAAAAAAAAAGCACTTGGGGGCATGGCCTGGCTGCGGAAGAAGATGGCCGCATAATCACAGAGCTCTGCTCCTCCAAAGCTACTCTCAGCGCCATCCAGCAGCCTTTTTGTGCACTTCTCCCTCTGAGAAAGGGAGCCAAATACAGTGCAAGCGAAACCAGCCTAGAGGATTGCGACGGCTCATGGATTACTAACAACCGGCTGCCTCCACAGCCTGTGCCTGAACCTGACAGAGACTCTGAATCAGCCTCAGAGATGGAGGAGACTCATGAGCAGCAGCTCCCCCAGACACGTCTCCCATGGACAGAGGTAAGAAATCATACATATCTCCAGCTCACTCCCCCAGCAAACCTCCTCCTGTGAAAAAACAACATGGTGCTGTGACCTGTAGTACCACTGATGATGCTCTCCCTACACAATTACTGGCAGCTTTCGCAACCTCTGACAATCCTGCTTCAGAACACTCTCTGAAAGCAATGTTGCTCTCCTTACCAACTGACATGCAGAAAGAATTTAGAGCCTCCATTAACCACTTGCAAGCCAGGATTGATTTCTTGGAGGAACGTACAGAGCACATTGAACAGCGTTTATCAGAAGCCACCACAGCTCATAATACTGTAGTGGAGGTCCAGGATGAACACTTGGAAGCTATACAACAACTGCGCCTGAAAGTCGCTGACCTGGAGTATCTATCCAGGCGAAACAATATAAAAATCAGGGGAGTCCCATAAGCTATCACTCCTGCCGAGTTCCGTATTTACACCGACTGTTTCGCAAAATCATGCCGTCACTGACAGCCTAGGATTTGCTGATTGACCGGGCCCATAGAATTCACAAGCCACCTCACTTGCCAGCGTCCCCCCTAGGCACTTTCTAGGGGGGCCAAGGAACACAATATGAGAGCTGCCAGATCCATGCACACTCTTCTGGAACCGTTTGCCAAAATCTCTCTATATAATGATATTTCAGCAGCCACCTCACAGGCACGTAAAACATTTGCACCAGTCACTTCAATACTTCTGGAACACAAAATCACATACAGATAGGGGATCCCCACAAAGCTAACACTAACCAGAACCAGCAAACTTCTTTCCTAACTCCCAAAGATGGGATCGAACAGCTGCAGAACTGGGGTATAGTCCCTAACCCACCGCCCAAAACTCCCACTAACAAGCCATCCTCTAAAATCACCACTAAGTGGGCTTTAAGGGATGTACCCTAGCCCTCTGATTCTATTGCTGCCCATGAGCTACCCTCCGTGTGCAACACCAATTGTTGCTGGATGTTACATTGGTAATCTCTCCTCGCCCCACTACCATTTAGTTATTTTAGGTACTTATATAGCGCCGTCAATTTACGCAGCGCTTTACATATACATTGTACATTCACCTCAGTCCCTACCTTCAAGGAGCTTACAACCTAAGGTCCCTAACACACATTCATACCTATACTAGGGCCAATTTAGAAAGGATCTGATTAACCTACCAGCATGCCCTTAGAGTGTGGGAGGAAACCCAGACAGACACCGGGAGAAGATACAAACTAGATAGAAGATACAAAGATACATATATTGTACCTATTAACTTTGATCTTTTAGTTCATATAGTGCACCCTTCAATTCTATCAAAACCTTACCTGTGCCATATTGACAACTTCATACTCTCTATGTACCTCAAAATTACATCCCTCAACACCAAAGGCTTAAATAGTCCATTCAAACTTTCCCTCTTATGGCAGGAGGCTATTTCCCAATGCACGGACATACTACGTGTTCAAGAAACACATTTCTCCTTGAACAACTCGCCTCAATGCTCCCACAAGCTTTTCCTTAACATCTACCATTCCCAAGAAAATAAAAATGTAAGAGGGGTTATGATTGCAGTCTGTTCTTCAGTATCTTAAAGCCTATCACATATAGAACAAGACCCCTCTGGCAGGTTCTTAATACTTTTGGCTTCTTTCAACAACGGGCCCTTGATAATAGTTAATATATACGCATCAAATACCCACCAAAAATCTTTCTACAAAACTATCATGCACAAAATACAACATTAACCCAAAGACTAAATCATACAAAGTGAATCCTTCCCTGGACACTTCCAGCTCAAAACGAACGAGGTCCATGACCCTTTCCTCCATTCTGCTGATGGAAGATCTTTATGACCCTTGGAGATGTCAAAATGGCACTGAGAGGTATTACTCCTTTTACTCTAATTCTTAAAATACCTATTCAAAGATCAATCTGTTCCTAACCTCCAAAGTGCTGCTACAGCCTGTCTCCACCTCCTACATTGGAGTGATTTAGTGGTCTGACCACGCACCTGTATCTATCACCCTCTTCTCTACCTCCCCCAGTACACCACATAAATTGTGGCGATTGAATACCACCCTGCTCAGTACTAGGGAGATTAGAGAACAGATCGGATCAGCGATTAGTGACTACTTTAACCTCGATTCTGGCTCTGTTGCTAACTTTACCACTCTCTGGAATGCCCAGAAATCTGTCATTTGGGGGTACTATTGAAGTTGGGGGCCCAGGAGAAGAAAAAACACCATTAAACTATTAACACATTCCTGGACAACAAAAAATCCTTAGAAGCATGCCATAAGTTGGCCCCTTCAGATACTATCCTTACTGAACTCCATAAACTTCGGACTACGATTTCAGGTCCGACTTCCAAAACGGTTTTTATTTTTACCTGACAAAAAACTTAGACTTACATGGTACTCCAAGAGTGATAAAGTGGGCAAAGTCCTAGCTCAAAAATATAAATGCAGGGCAGCACAGTCCAAAATCCAATATCTCCTAGACTCCCGAGGCTATAGACTTACCAACCCAAGGGACATTGCTAATTGTTTTGGCACATTCTACTCCAAACTATTCAACCTACACCTCTCCCCTACAGAACCTAAACCTAGGTCAATCCTCAATACATGATTTCCTTTCTCCTCTGCACCTCGCTTCTCTGACTCACACGCAATTAGAAGCTCTGGCGCAACCCTTCTCACACCAGGCACTCCTAGCTGCTATTAGGGTCCTCCCTTTGCATAAAGCCACAAGGCCGGACAGCTTCAGTAACGAATACTACAAATCTTACACCGAGCAACACATAACCCATCTCTGTAACTCCCTCAGATTCTTAGCCACTGGTGATATCCCATCGGAATTTCCTTGAAGCTGTCATCACCACCATTCATAAACCTGGCAAGTCCCCTTATGATCCAGCCAATTATCATCCCATCTCTCTCCTTAATACAGACCTTAAAAACTGTACGCCAAATTATTAGCAACTCGCCTTGCTCAGCACATGCCCTACCTGGCATACCCAGATCAGGTGGGATTTATTCCTCACCATCAGGCTTTAGATGGAACCCAACGTTTTGAAGACCTCAATCATTGGATAGAGCACTTCCAAACACCTTCTCTGCTCATTTCACTTGATGCAGAGAAGGCGTTTGATAGGGTGCACTGGGAATACCTGGGAAGGCAGTACTGAAGGAATTTGGCATTGAGGGAAATTTTTTACAAGCCATACTGGGACTTTACTCCACCCCCAGTGCCAGGGTTTGGACCACAGGCCTCTTCTTAGACTCATTCCCCATCATCAATGGCACCCGTCAAGGGTGCCCACTCTCACCCCTGATTTTTGCCCTTGTTATTGAGCCCCTAGCCCAAGCAATTTGTGCCAACCCCCTAATTTCTTGAATATTGGTAGGAAATACTCCCCACAAAATTGGCCTATATGCGGACAATATCATCAGATCCCTTACAGACGTATTACATTCTATGCCCCCTTAATGCCAAGTCCTGGAGAACTCTAGTGTGGTCTTCTTGTATAAGCTGAATCACTCTAAATTATCCATGATTGGAATCTCCCTGTCATCTTCACTCAAAACCAAATATATCCAAAATGTCCCCCTTCTCTTGGCACCCAACTCTTCCATGACATACCCGGGTATTCCACTTACCTCTCTATCCTCTATGCTTTTGCGCACAAATCTCACCTCTCTTCTTCAGAAACTTCAATCTATAGGTACTTCT
The DNA here is from genome assembly GCA_037952925.1 of Lithobates clamitans. Classification (NCBI taxonomy): domain Eukaryota; kingdom Metazoa; phylum Chordata; class Amphibia; order Anura; family Ranidae; genus Lithobates; species Lithobates clamitans. Next base: position 1,440,900 of record JBBGZY010000376.1, on the reverse strand, counting down.
ATGTCATCCATTAAAGCTTCCTGGGCCAGACGCATAGCTTTGGCCAAGATGTTCCTTCTCCCACATGTCCTATACTTCTTCAGGGCTTAGCCGTTATCAATTCTATCAGCTGACATAGCTAAAATTCAACAAACTCTCAACACTTTCATTTGGGCAGCTCGTAAACCTTGACTAAAGCCCTAACTATTAAGTACCCCTACTGCCTTTGCTGGTCATGGAACACCCAACATCAAATATTATTACAAGGTACTCATCCTAGACCAAGCAAAACAGTGGTGGGCCCCACTCTCCACTGTCTCTTGGCTCCAAATTGAAGCTACAGCAATGTCTCTACCCCCCCATCTACTATTAGCAGCGATTTGGATGGACTTTCATACATCCCGCTCTTTTTTACCCTCTGTCAATGTCACAGTTGCAACCTGGAAAGCTATATGACAAACCTATCATGGGATCCACATAAATGCCATGCAGACCTTTCCACTCCTCTCTCTCCAACTGCTATCACCAAACTTACCACTACAGCATTGGTCTACAGCAGGGATTCATAGTGTTGGAGACCTATACCACAAACTAAACCTTAAAAACTTCCAGCAACTCTCGGCCTCATACAACCTCCCTAGTAAGGACTTCTACATTTACCACAGGATTTGTCATATTATTTCCTGAATATCCATTACTGATGGAACTCTATCTATCCTTCTGTACTCGACTATCTGCTAAAACCAAGGGGATATCCCACATTTATAATCTCTCCCGGCCAGCTTCCACATCCAGATCCTCAAGTATGGCATTTTGGAAATCAAAAGTGCAGATCTCAATTCCTCCAGATGTCTGGCATCAATCCCTCAGGCTACCATCTGTTTTCCCCAAAAATGTCTTTCATTGGGAAACGCTCATGAAAATATACCACAAATTGTATTATACACCTGACAGACTAGCCCACTTCTTCCCATCTCACTCCTCGAAATGCAGGAGAAATTGCTATGCAATAGGGGACATCTTTCATATTTGGTGGGACTGCCCTGTCATTGCTCCCTTCTGGGAAAATGTTTCTACACTGATTGCTGATATAGCTCTTGTTTCCCAGATGTTGACTCCGCAAATGGCTCTCTTTGGTCTAGACCCTTCTATCTGGCCTACTACATTCCTTCCCATTGTAACTCACATCTTAATAGCAGCACGTGCAACCCTAGCATGGGCTTGGAAGGATCCACTTCCACCGATACTATGCTCCCTCACCTCTAGAATCAACGATCACTGTTGCATGGAATTTCTATTTACCAAATCAAACATGACTACAAATAAATTCCACAAGTACTGGTCTCCATGGATAGCACACCCCAGAAGTATCATCCTTAGTGATTTGTAGTGATGTATCCATTGACAGTCCCCACATGAGAGGACTCACACCTTTCTGGGTCTCAGACCAAACAGAGCCATAAGCAATATCCCCCCCCCCCATTATACCTTTAGTTATCTACAATACCTTCATAAGTCTACTTCAGAATTTCCCTCTACCACTTTTACTCACTCTGCTTTGCTTACCTCTTCTTCCCACCCTGGACTTGACATTTTTCTTATTTGAGGACTGATGTTGTAGTCCTCATCCTGCTTTAGAGTATGCACTTCATCATATATAGATCTATGCTTCTTCAGATTTATAAGACATTGTTATAACACTGTACGTTTGTATACACCCATGTTTTGGGTGGATGCCTCTACCTCCACCCTAATTTCGTAACCTGTGTTTTCTTATCTCAATAAAAAATTTTGAAAGTAAAAAAAAAAACAAAAAAAAAACTTATAAATAAAAAAAAATGATGAATATAAAAAAAACGCACTTGTGGGTTTAACTACTCTTTTTTTTTTTGCATAGTTCTCCTTTAAGGGGGCGTGGCAGGGTGTCTGTCCTATGCCTACATAATTTTGCTAATAGGTGTCCCTCATTCCCATCTCAAAAAGTTGGAAGGTATGCAAAGTTCCTGTCTAAAGGAGTGGGATCCTCCTTAAAGCCCTGTCTTCTTTTGTGTCTCCACTGCAGATATTTTTCTTCAGTTCCATTGTAGGAAGTGAGCAGAACCACAAAGCATACATACAGTGGGGACGGAAAGTATCCAGACTCCCTTAAATTTTTCACTCTTTGTTATATTGCAGCCATTTGCTAAAATCATTTAAGTTTATTTTTTTTCCTCATTAATGTACACATAGCACCCCATATTGACAGAAAAACATAGAATTGTTGCCATTTATGCAGATTTATTAAAAAAGAAAAACTGAAATATCACATGGTCTTAAGTATTCAGACCCATTGCTCGGTATTTAGTAGAAGAACCCTTTTGATCTAATACAGTCATGAGTCTTTTTGGGAAAGATGCAACAAGTTTTTCACACCTGGATTTGAGGATCCTCTGCCATTCCTCCTTGCAGATCCTCTCCAGTTCTGTCAGGTTGGATGGTAAACGTTGGTGGACAGCCATTTTTAGGTCTCTCCAAAGATGCTCAATTGGGTTTAAGTCAGGGCTCTGGCTGGGCCATTCAAGAACAATCACGGAGTTGTTGTGAAGCCACTCCTTCATTATTTTAGCTATGTGCTTAGGGTCATTGTCTTGTTGGAAGGTAAACCTTCGGCCCAGTCTGAGGTCCTAAGCACTCTGGAGAAGGTTTTCGTCCAGGATATCCCTGTACTTGGCCGCATTCATCTTTCCCTTGATTGCAACCAGTCATTCTGTCCCTGCAGCTGAAAAACACCCCCACAGCATGATGCTGCCACCACCATGCTTCACTGTTGGGACTGTATTGGACAGGTGATGAGCAGTGCCTGGTTTTCTCCACACATACCGCTTAGAATTAAGGCCAAAAAGTTCTATCTTGGTCTCATCAGACCAGAGAATCTTATTTCTCACCATATTGGAGTCCTTCGGGTGTTTTTTTAGCAAACTCCATGCAGGCTTTCATGTGTCTTGCACTGAGGAGAGGCTTCCATCGGACCATCTGCCATAAAGCCCTGGCTGGTTGGAGGGCTGCAGTGATGGTTGACTTTCTACAACTTTCTCCCATCTCCCCGCTGCATCTCTGGAGCTCAGCCACAGTGATCTTTGGGTTCTTCTTTACCTCTCTCACCAAGGCTCTTCTCCCCCAATAGCTCAGTTTGGCCGGACGGCCAGCTTTAGGAAGGGTTCTGGTCATCCCAAACGTCTTCCATTTAAGGATTATGGAGGCCACTGTGCTCTTAGGAACCTTACGTGCAGCAGAAATTTTTTGTAACCTTGGCCAGATCTGTGCCTTGCCACAATTCTGTCTCTGAGCTCTTCAGGCAGTTCCTTTGACCTCATGATTCTCATTTGCTCTGACATGCACTGTGAGCTGTAAGGTCTTATATAGACAGGTGTGTGGCTTTCCTAATCAAGTCCAATCAGTATAATTAAACACAGCTGGACTCAAATGAAGGTGTAGAACCATCTCAAGGATGATCAGAAGAAATGGACAGCACCTGAGTTAAATATATGAGTGTCACAGCAAAGGGTCTGAATACTTAGGACCATGTGATATTTCAGTTTTTCTTTTTTAATAAATTTGCAAAAATGTCAACAATTCTGTGTTTTTCTGTCAATATGGGGTGCTGTGTGTACATTAATGAGCAGAAAAAATGAACTTAAATGATTTTAGCAAATGGTTGCAATATAACAAAGAGTAAAAAATTTAAGGGCTTCTGAATACTTTCTGTCCCCACTGTAACGCGTATGTGCAGCAGAAAAGAGAGGAGGATTTAACATCCACACACCGCACATATGTGTCCATAGATTGTGAGGTTTTTGTGCAGAGAGCGTGCTGACTGCAGGCTCCAAGCACAGTGACCAAGCTTTCATATACTGCTCCTGGTCTCTAATAATAATAATTGGGAACCAGGATGGTATCCCAATCATGCGATCACTGGGACAGATAATCAGTCCATTCTGCCCCCTGGCATAAAGACCCACTTAAAGAGTCTGGTCAGGAAGGGTTAATTCTGAACACCTGTCTGCATTAAATAATCAATTATGGTCCTCTCCGTACATTCTTGAATTATTCCTCATTCAGATGGTTATTATTTATATATAAACGTAAACAAATGAGGTCTGTAATGGTTTTACAGGCCAACAGCGTGCAAGAATCTTGACAATGACCTACAAGGCATCTGTTCCATGCAGTGTTCAGGAGACAGGGTATAAAAAAAAACACTAGATGGTACAGGGTCCCTACAACTCTCCATAAACGGTTTACACATTGGTTTGTCAATGTGCTGGAGGTGCCAGGAGGAGGAGGGCACCATGCTCCATGTCCTCTGTCGTGCTAGAGACTACAGAATTTCTGGTCTCAAGTCAAACACTGGATTTTCAAATTTACAGATATAAAGATGCCTGATGATCTGGTGGTGTTTCTCTTACACTTGACACTGAAATGCTATAAACGCTCTCTCCTACTATACCTCCTTAAGGCCACAAAGGTATGCATACCCACCTGCTGGAAACAAAATGTCTGCCTCCACTCTAAAACAGTGGTTTGCAAGGATTTCCATATGAGACAATTGGATGGACTCTGCCAATCACACGGAAGAATGCTTTAATAAAATTTGGTTGTACTGGATCACGTTTACACGCTCCACAGAGTATAACACTTTGATGGCCTCCCATTCCCTACCGTGGTCTCTGATTCAAATGGTGCCTGTCCTGTCTCAGTCCCCTCCTTCCCCCCCTGCCATTTTCCCTTTTTTTCCCCTGGACACCCTCATATGTACACAACACTTCTACCCCCCCTTTTTGTGTTTTGTTTTGTTTTACTGACACTGGGCCAGATTTGGCTAACCTGTGGGAGCACTGGCAACACGGTTGCAGCATGTTCTTCTAGTAGCTTTGATCAGATCATTTTGATACTGTACTATTCTATACACCATGACCAGGTTGTGTGGTATGCTCACAGTCTAAGTATTTTTTGCCTGCATACAGTATACTGTATCCTGCCTTCTGAGTCTGTTGTGGATGCTTTCTACAATATCGCTCTCTCAGAACGCGTTTTTTTGTGTCACTTTTTGCCAAATTTTTTAAATACAGAATAAAAAAAAAAAAACGTCTATAAACAAGTAACCTGCAAGCGATGGTTGCAATGGGCACACAAGTACTACGTATATATTTTTAAGTAATGTAATATTCAGGTAAATACCCTTTTATAACATTTGAAGAAAGTTACTTGGTGCAGAGTTTCTCAAAGCCTTTATCTGCTGAAAACGTGAGAACTTGAGAAGAAAAAAACTTGTCATTTCTTGCAGTACACAGTGCCAAGTGCAAAGTATACTTACGGTAGGTGTAGTAGAATCTGTTTTCAAGTCCCCCCCACCCTGAAAGGAGGCTGTAAAATCTGGGCAGCATGCATGTAAATGAGACCAAGTGCTGTGATAGCAACCTTTGTGCTGAGTTCAGGGCCATCGTTCTGAATGCATTTAGATTTCCTGCCAGTAACCGCAGAGAAGGTGACTTAATTTGTACAGTGGTGACCTGAACTTTATAATTTTCTCTAGGGATGAAGGAGCACAAATATGGATGAATACTGCTGAGTACAGAGCATGACTGTAGAACTGATAGGAAATTGAAACTGGCTTTACATATATTTTCTGCTTTCTATATGTATTATTAATATTTTTTAACCTTATTTTTCTCCAACTGGCTCCTGTTTGCCAAAGCATAGGATTTAGGCTACAAGAACAACAAAGAGGGTGCAAACGCCTAGTGCATTATATTCAGAAAAAGCAAAAAAGGATAGGTAGCATAAATCAGAGGAAGGGGACTGGACCCCCAAAACGCATCAGCCGATATTGACATCCACACAATTCATTGAGGTTGGAGAGCAGACTTCTGGATTCTGTGTTTTAGGTTATGCTCCCTATTCTTCTTTGCTTGTGAGTATAATTTGTATTTTTTTTCCCTTCAATGAAATGCGCCCTCTTTGTTGTTTATACAGTGCTGGATTCCCCCTAATCTATTGGAGGGCTGCACCACTTGAACCTTCCAGACTGAGTTGCACTGTGGCCTTGATGATGCTTGTTTTCAATGGCAGGTGTCCCTACTTTTTCTGAGCACTGAAGTGTCAAGTTTGTATTATGTGAGTTGAGGATTTAGGCTGCCTAGGCTTTAGGTCATTAAAAGGAGCTTAGGAAAACAGTTTACTAATAATGTGATTTGCGTACCTGGGAACTTTTGAAAATCATAATTCTTGAGAATAGATTAGGAGTAGTGGGCAGGACTGATAGCAGCATGCGCAGCTTGCTATGGTGAATGGTGGGTGTGGCAAAATCATGTGAACAGTGTTAGGGGCTTGAAGCTTGAGCCTGTGAACAAAGTATAACACACAGGGGCCAGATCCGGGGGGGGAGGATGCTGGGGTGGGCTGTGCCCCTCAAGATTTTGTTCTTGACTCTACAGGAACAGTGGCATCAGCAGGGTGGACCCTATAATGATGCACTGAAAGCTAGCCCAACCACCACAGTGCACATAGCCACAAAGATAAAATGTAAGTGTTTGCACTCCCAGATCAGACAGGCTAGATCCGACCCTGGTAACATACATAGTGCAGGGGTCAGGTGTGCAATGTACAGAGTATGGGGGTCAAGCGTAGGTAATGCACAATTGCAGGAGTCAAGTGTATGTAACTGACACACTTTAGGATTCATAAAGCCAAGCGCATAGAACCCCCTTTGATTCTTTTCACCAGCACCCTCTTTACATAGCACAGAAGTACCACCTATGCACATACATACACACTACATACACATAGTACATAAACATTACATACACACTGCATAGACACTGCATACCCGTTGCATATAATGCACTTCACTAGGACATGCTATGTCCAAAGAAATGCAGCGCAATCCAAAATAGGTCAAAGCAGCTTCTAAACTGTTATGTGTCCTGCTCCATTACGGTCAATGTGAGCTACATTTGAACTGCTTTTGGAATGCACTGTAGAAGTTCAAAAGAAAACAGTATTGCTTATGAATAAGCCCAGTCAAGGTGAAATGCAACAGGGGGGCATGGCTTAGGGCAGGGACTATATCTGGAAGCCTGTTACATTGAAAAAACCCTAAGGTGTGACTTCACAGAGTGCAGCTTCATTTTCTGTCTTGTTGATCATTTGGAATGCATGTCAAATTAAGGAAAACAATGCCCATGTGCATGAGCCCCAAACATAAGCATATTTTAAAGTCCAATATAAGGAGCCCAGCTCCCAATAAGGTAAAATCTACTCTTGAACTGCCCACCCCTTAAGAAGTAATATTTACTCCCTCAAACTGTGCAATCACTCCCACAAAGCCTGCTCTCTAAGGTGCTCCCTGCTGTGGTCACATGCCTGCCCCCTCACCCTATAAAGCAAGGTTAATAGCCCTGCATTGTAAGTAATAATGCAGAGGGACCCCCCCCCCCCACAGCCTGGGGCACCAGGGGAGAAAAGGAGAGCACCGGAGCTTGATGGAGTGGGGTATAAAGTAAGTAATGCAGCCTCTTCAGCTCCACCTAGACCTAACAAGCATTTTACTCTTAAAGTGCATGGAAGGTCCCACTGCGAGGGAAGATTTTGTTTAATTCCCGGAGTTGGGCTTTAAATTTAACCTTCTCATGGGGGAATAGGTGTTTCAAAAACTGCTACCCTATGCCCCATACAATGGCTCCTGTAAAGTGGTAACGTTAAAGCCCAATTTAACCCTACCCCCTACTGTGTCAGACCGATAGATCTGCATAAGCTCATGTTCCCATTAATTGGAGAACTCTAACTCTGACTCAGCAGTGAAAAAGTAGGACCTGTATAGAGGTCTCTGCTTTTACAAGGGTCCCTCTCTGCACCCTGTTGGCAGGGGTCAGGTGTTTCTACTCAGGCTGTGATTTCTTTATAAAGACAACGATCTGTAAGACATTAAACACCTTTTGTTTTGATGCACCTGGAATGTTTTTACCAGATTTAAACAAAGGGTTCAATTGGTCCTTAACCTCCCTGGCGGTATTCCCGAGTCTGGCTCGGGGTGGATTTTTCATACCAAAAGCGGTATCCCCGAGCCAGACTCGGGCTCGCATCGCAGGATCCAGGAAGAGTTTACTTACCTTGTCCCCTGGATCCTGCGATGTCTCCCCGCTGTGATCGGCGAGCCGCTGTGTCTCGCTCGATTCACAGTGCTGAGCTCCGTTCCCTGCGAGTGTTGCGACGCACGGGGACGGAGTTCGGCGGTAAATTCAAAAGTGAAACACACAGTACAGATACAGCATACTGTAATCTTACAGATTACAGTACTGTATCAAATAACTACACATCCCCTTTGTCCCTAGTGGTCTGCCCAGTGTCCTGCATGCAGTTTTATATATATAAAACTGTTCTTTCTGCCAGGAAACTGGAGATTGTCCATAGCAACCAAAACTGTCTCTTTACATCAAAAGTGGCTTTAGACCAGCTAGAAAAAAGCGATAATAAATTATAATCACTTGCAGAATTGAGCAATAGTGATTTGTGAGGAGATCCGTCATCAAACACTAAAAGTAACAAAAGCTACAATTCTGCAACTGAGCAAATTTCAGTGTTTTTGATTTGATTACATTATTATATAATTTTTATTATTATTATATTATTATTTGTTATAATTATTTATAGTTATTTATTATATTATAATTTTTTATTTCGTTTTTCAAACTTTATCATACCCAGGATGTCTACTAGACTCTTGTTTGGACAGATTTAAGTGAGTTATTCCTAAGAATTACAGGCCTACAATATAAAACGCCAAATTTCTGTGCAAAATCATGGTACCGCTTTCAGCACCTAAAATCTGAAATAATCATACTGCCAGGGAGGTTAACCACTTGACGACAAGTGTAGTACTGGTGGTTATACTGGGATGATCCCAGTATTGTTTTTTTGAGCCAATTGTTACCTCTCTTGTAAAAGCAATCCTAGCAGCTAAATAGCGATTGGATTTCTTTTACAAGCAGTGCAATAGGGCATGGCATTACTGGGATCTCGCTTCTGCTGGCTAATCACAGAGGCAAACAGAGACCGGATCGGCTCTGTTCACCTCTATGAGATAGGAACCCAGAAGCGATGAGCATACATCACTTCCAGTTTCCCCGGATGTAATTTGTGCCATTTAAAAAAAATTAAAAGAATTTGAATAGACTGATCTTAATGTTCAAAAGCTTTCAAAGGCAGAGGAGGGATATGGGAGGAGGGTTCCAGATCTCTCCATAAATAGTATTGGTCACTGCCTATTGCTATCACAGGGGGTATTTATATTCCCTGTGATAATAAAATAAAAGTGATAAAAAAAGGTTTTTAAAGCGACAGTGTAAAAAAAAAAAATATATATATTTAAAAGTTTTCAAAGCGCCCCCCATCGCCCTATGTTCCCGTGCAAAGGCGAACAAATGCATCAGTCCAGCACGCACGCACGCAAACAGTGATTGGCCCTTACGTGTGAGGTATCACCGTGAATGTCAGATCATGGGCAGTAATTCCAACTTTTTCACTTTACTTCAATTCACTTTTAAATAGTGACATGTTTGGTATCTATTTACTCGTAAAAGATTATGTTACTCCATTTTATCAAACAATTGGGTATTATATTGTGTTTTTGTGCATTAAAAAAAAGGGAAATCTCACTGAGAGAGTTTTGCAGGGCTCCAGCGCTTCTGTTAATTTACTGCTTATTAAGTTCTTTTTGGCACCCAAGCAGGGTGAGCTAAGCTGCTCCAAGAACAAGTATACTGTAACTAAGGTAAAAAACACCTGTCTGGTTTTTATTGTTGTCTTTGTCCCCTATAGGGAGATTCACCCTTTTTTGTCCTGATCTTCCAATGGAGACACAAGTTCTTCTGACCCTGGTCCTTTGTGACAAGCAGGGATTTTACTCACATTGGAAGAATTTCCAATTACTTCCTCTTGTAGCTATGGGGTAGTAAGTGAAGGGAACTCTCCACAGTAGGACATGGATGACTCTCTCTTACTATATCCAAAATGAAAAAAAAAGACTCGCCTTTAGCTCTACTTTAAATCAATTCAAGGCTTCTGCTGTGAGTTTTGAAGATGCATTGCACCACAATGCCTGTAGTAGGGATTAGAATTGCCCTGCTGAACGTCCCACAATGCACCGCAATGTGCCATCATTGGCCAATGTCTTGCATGTCACCTCTGGTCAGGTGGAAGACCTTGGCCAGTGATAGTTTTCGGACAGCCCACACAATTATTAAGTCGGATCTCCCAGCATCTGCTTCTCAGTTGGTTGGAGTTTAGTAAGGGTGAGAGACAGCTGGCCTTTAGGGAGAGAGAGTCTGCTAGTGTTGTATGCTACTGCACTGTTATATAGTGCTGTTATATACAGTACTATATTCCATATTGCAACTGATGCATTGCAATAAATTGCAGTTTGTGGGGCCAGGAAGAGTGGAGTGCAAGCCCACCTGTAATCACTGTGGTTTGAGTAAACCCAACAATCCTTTTTTTAAGACTACATTTTTATCTTTTGTTTGTGTCAGCGACAGGTTCTGTTGCTGTGTTGACTACATGGGCAGCACAGTGGATTAGTGGGTTAGCACTTCCGACTTGCAGTTCTCGGGTCCCCATTAGCTATTCCAGTTAGGACACTATAAGGGTTCATTTACTAAAGGCAAATAGTAAAGGTGGTAAAGCTTCACTTTGCAAAGAAGACACAATCACGTGTGGGGGGAGAGCTCTGATGATCCTAGAAAAAATGCTGCTTTTTTATTTTCCTTGCATGTGATTGGATAATCTTTGCAAAGTAAAGCTTTACCTCATTTACTAAGCTCTGGAGCAACAGCACTTTGCAAAGTACACAGTCTATGTACTTTTAGTAAATCAACCCCTGTGTTCATGGAGCTTGCTCCCTGTGCTTTTGTTTTCTCCCACATCCAAAAGAACATGTTAACTGGCCCTAGTATGTTTATATGTGCATGAAGGCTATTGATCTTAGGAATGTGATCTCCTTGAGGGCAGGGCTCAAGAAATACTGAACCACTTAACCACTTGCCGCCTGCCATATAGCAATATGACACTGGCAAAGTGGTTGCGATATCCTGACCAGACATCATATGACGTCGCCAGGATATCAAGCCACTGCGCCCCCCGGGGAGCGCATCGTGGCGATCGTTGTCGCGATGTGTCAGTCTGACACACCGCAACTCCGATCTAGGTAAAGAGTCTCTGACAGATTACAGATGTAAACAGGAAGAGCCGTTGATCGGCTTTTCCTCACTCACGTCTGACAGACACGAGTAGAAGAGAGCCGATTGGCTGTTCTCCTGAAAGGGGGGGGTCTGTGCTCATTGTTTATCAGCGCTGCTTCCCCTCGGATGCCCGCCAAAGGACCACCAGGATGCTGCCCAGGACCACCAGGATGCCACCCAGGACCACCAGGGATGGCCACCACACTGGACCACCAGGTATGCCACCCTAGACCACCAGGGAAATGCCAATTAGTGCACAGGCAGCTGACAATCAGTGCCCAGGCAGATGCCAATCAGTGCCAATGAAAAATGTCTGCCAGTGCCAGTGATGCCCATCAGTGAAATCCAGTGCCAGTGCCAGCCATCAGTCTCCATCAATGCCCATCAGTGCCATCTTTCAGTGCCCATCAGTGCCGCCTATCAGTGCCCATCAGTGCCACCTATGAGTGCCCATCAGTGCTGCCTATCAATGCCCATCAGTGCCACCTATGAGTGCCCATCAGTGCCACCTATCAATGCCCAGTGCCGCATATCAGTGCCACCTATCAATGCTGCCTATCAGTGCCCATCGGTGTCACCTATTAGTTCCCATTAGTGTCACCTATCAGTGCCCATCAGTGCCGCATATCAGTGCCCATCAGTGCCACCTATGAGTGCCCATCAGTGCCGCCTATCAAAGCCCATCAGTGCTGCATATCAGTGCCACCTATCAGTGCTGCCTATCAGTGCCTATCAGTGCTGCCTATCAGTGCCCATCAGTGCCGCTTATCAGTGCCCATTGTCAGTGCCCATCAGTGCTGCCTATCAGTGCCCATCGTCAGTGCCACCTCATCGTGGCACCTTATCAGTGCTCATCAGTGCAGCTTATCAGTGCCTATCAGTGAAGGAGAAAACTTACTTATTTACAAAATTTTATAACAAAAACAAAGAAAAACGTTTTTGTTTTTTTCAAAACTTTCGGTCTTTCTTTATTCGTTTAGAAAAAAAATAAAAAACGCAGAGGTGATCAAATACCACCAAAAGAAAGCTCTATTTGTGGGAACAAAATGATAAAAAATTTGTTTGGGTGCAGTGTAACATGACTGCGCAATTGTCATTTAAAAAGCGCTGAAAGCTGAAAAATGGTCTGGGCAGGAAAGTGCTAAAGTGCCCTGTATTGAAGTGGTTAAACATGATTTTTTTTTTTTATTGCGTGTAGGGTTCTCCTGGATATACATATCACAATGTCATCAGGGAAAAGGGTCTGACATGTATGTTTAGGGGAAACCCTGTGCCATTTTCTTTTGCATAGGGTCCCCTATTAAGATTTATATCGGACCTCATCTAGAACACGGGTCTCATATAAATGAAGAGAATCCTTGGCTGTTTGTTTACAAAGAGGCCTGGAGCTGTAATTTAACCTAGATTCATATTGGAGCGATTTGGCATGCCATTTGACATGTCAAATGGCATGCTAAATCGGCGGCTATTGCCGGCAATGGCACCGTCCGAGTCGGTGCGGCGCTGATTCCCAAAAGTAGTTCCTGTACTACTTTTGGCGACTTGCAGGAACCCGCACAGGTGTCTGCAAATCGCTGCTGTCGGACTGCATTGCCGGGTTGAAACTCACACGATTTCAATCCCGCAGCAGTGTAAACCTAGACTTACTGGCAATTTAACCACTTGCCGACCGCCCGACCGCAAATGTACTGAGGTCAAGAGGCCACTGTAGGCAAAGCGACGCATCTGTACGTTGCTGCCTACTCCTGGGTTTAGGGCATGGCTGGGATCTGCTGATCGTCTGTGTGCAATCACACCCCAGAGCTCTGTGTTGATAAACAACACAGAGCTCTGTACAAAACAGGGATAAGGAATTGAGAGATCTAGTAGTAAAAGCAGCACACTTTACACACATTACACATAGTTAGGCACACATTAAACCCCTTGATCGCCCTAGATGTTAACCCCTTCCCAGCCAGTGTCATTAGTACACTGACAGTGTATATTATTATTACTGATCACTGTATTAAGGTCACTGGTGATGTCAGTGGCACTTAGTCAGTTCCCCCCAGCGTCAGTTAGTATCTGGTTGCCCACTGCACTATCGCAGTCCCATTATAAGTCGCTAATCATCGCCATAGTAGTACAAAAAAAATTGGAGGTGTTATAACTTTTGCGCAAACCAATCACTATACAATTATTGGGATTTCTTTTATCAAAGACATGTAGCAGAATACATTTTGGACAAAACGTATTTATTATTTATACATTTTTTTATTGGATATGTTTTATAGCAGAAAGTAAAAAATATTGTTTTTTTTTTCAAAATTTTTGTTTATATTGCAAAAAATAAAAAACCCAGTGCTGATCAAATACAATCAAAATAAAGCTCTATTTGTGTGAAAAAAATTATATAAATTTTGTTTGGATACAGCATTGCATGACCACGCAATTACCAGTTAAAGTAGTGCAGTGCCGAATATCAAAAATGGTCTGGTCATAAAGGGGGTAAAATCTTGCAGAGCTCAATTGGTTGAACAACATTTTTTTTCTTTGTAAATTTAATTTTTGGTGTTGTAGGTCAAATACATCCATGTATGCAGGTTTAAAGACATTCTGCAAGCATGCTATTTAAGGAATTTCTATATTTTTAATGTTTTGTTTTAAAGTGAAAGTAAACCCTCCTATCGTTTTCAGCCAAGGAAGCTGCCATCTTTGCCTCTGTTTAATCTACAACTGCCATGATGCTGCACATGTGATCAGTTATGACATCAGCCATTGGATGGCTTGACAGTTTGGTTGAGAGCACAACCAATGGGAGCGTTACATTTCCGACACGTGCCGGAAATGAAAACGTTTTATGGATGGGTTTACTTCCGCTTTAAGCATTATTAAAACTACTGCTCCTCATCAAAAAAATGCATTGGTATATGTCTCCCACTGCACTATTCAGCTCCCCATAACCTTTGTGTAGCACCCTCTAGCTAGGTGCTAGTGCACATAGTTATTATTGTAGGAAAATTTGGCCTTGCTGAGAACCAGGCCTGGGTTGAATCTGGGTCAGGGCTGAGTGACTCTGAGGGACTCTGGTGACCCCCCCCCCACCTGTTTTCTGGAACTTTGGAGAAGCTTCCAGAAGTAGAGGGTGGAGTCATTGAGTATTGACGAGGGCGCCAGCCAATCCCCAGAAAAATGGGCTGGCAGGGGGCAGGCACCTCATAAATACTCACAAGTCATGCCAGCAGGGGCAGTCAGATGGAAGATGGAAAAGGAGTGCTGTGGAGGCTGTCGGTGGCTCTTGAGGGTGTCCTTCAGTCTGGTGGGGTGACCTTGGCCTGGGGCTCAGGTGCTGGAGAGACCCTCTACAACACACGGAGGAAATTCTTCCTGGAGGCACGGGCACAAGAGGAGGATAGCACATCCAGGAGTTCTCCAGAGAAGCCAGCCAGGTGTGGTTGTGAGTGAGCAGTCTGTGGGGACTGTGAAGAGACAGAGTGTCAGTTTGGAAGGACTGTGGACAAGTAGCCAGGAGGGCTAGTAAAAGGAGCAGCTGCAGCCAGGTGGGCTGGCAGTGTCTGAAGAGGTGGTGCTGGGATCAGTAGGCACAGGGTTGGAAGCTGGACACTGACTTTTGCTCCACGTTTAAAGGGGCCTCGGGTTCCTGCCTATAACAGGATATTGCTCTAAGATTCGACTGAGTGCTGTGTCAGGATCATCTTTTTGTCAAGTGTACCAGTGGAGTTCTGCAAGCAAGTGTGCTGGCGGAGCAGAGGAGTGTATATAGACTGTATATACTGTAGGAAAGTTTCCCCAGAAGTTGTTTGAAGTCAAGTGGGCATCCCCTAATACCCCTACTCCCCATCCAAAATATATCCCCTCAATAAAATACAAAAAAACAAGTGGTGGTCTGTTTTCTGCCTACTACTTTCTAAGATTAGGCTCCCATTGTTTTTAACTGAGTTTGGATTTGGCATCTGAGCCTCAGTAAAGTTTGCAGAATGTACCCCAAACTGGACCCAGGCACAGCTTGTCACTAGCCTCCAGTTACACAGGTTATTAGGGGGTTCTTGAAAGCTCATTTACTGTTGGCTAGGAATATGTAAATGCTTTATAATAAGCCCACAAACAAAAGATACCCACTCTTAAGTGCTGGTGTCCACCAATGACATCCAACCCTAAAATTACAGTTCACCGTGCATGTAGTTATTTGAAGGGTAACCAGTTAAAAAGTATTCTATTGTATTTAACCATAAAATGTATATGGTAGTGTCTAATATTTCCCATGGTGTTCATCCTTTTCCTCTGTCCTTACTGGGATCCAAAATTGGGGGAGTAAAAGGTTTCACCCTGGTGTTCTTTGTGTATCTGAAGCGTGGAAGGGGGGAAGTTCTGCTTCCTCATCTGGAATCCCATGAGGACTAAGGAAAACATACCACAGAATATTAGCCGCATCTGGAAACATTTTAAAATCAGTACAAAAAAATGTTCATTAGCGGTATTATAGATAGCAACTGACACAGAAAGGTAGGTTGTACTTGAGTGCTCCTGATACCAGCATCACCTCTGATGCTCAGGTATCCATTGTCAGCAAACACCATTTCTTTGGGAAGGCCGTTTCATTTCTTCAGTAAATTATTTAAATGCTTAAAAGCATTGCAAGTCAGTTTTGCATGCCATAGTCAAATAGGTGCTGTCAAAGCCAAAGCAATAATAGTCTTATTAGTCTTTATGCCTGGTGTGCTGGGCTGGTAGCTTCAGGTAGCTTTTTTGTTATTCATATATTTTCTTATAAAATAATAAAAGAATAAAAATGTGGCTCCAAGTGTGTAGACAATATTAAAAAAACATTTTTCAGCATTATGACCAAAATAGGCAATCGGCTATTTTCCATCTGGTGAATGTACTAAAAACAGGGGACCTTGTCCCATTATTGATTTGTGGAGAATGTTAAGGCAAACTATGTTGTAATATCTCTCCAGTAGATGTGAGGCAAATGTGTAGATGTAAAGCCATGTTTTAAAGCACAATAACACATTACTTGGATGATTTTCAAAAGAACTCATGTACCATCAATATAGTACTGGTATTTGCACACATGAGCCCACAACTATTCCTCCACATAACAGTCAGTTGTACTTCTTCCTGCATATAACATTAATGCTTAAGGTTCACACTCTTGCCGGTTTGAGGCCTGCGTTTGTGCAGGCATGGCAAGCCCATTCATTTGAAGCAGGATTTAAAAAATGCAGCGGCCAGGAAATTGCATCATGCTTTTGCACCATGTGATTTCTCTGTGGTTCCCGCAAACGTGCTGTGTTTTTAGATGCGTGGGATGTCATCAACAATTAATGCGTTTTTAAAGAGCAGCGCGTTTTGACTGCAGGTGGTTGCGATTCCCACACCCGCAACCACCCGCAATAGTGTGAACCTAGCCGTTTCACCCAAAATAGGCTTAATTGCAGAGGAACTCTGCAACTATGACTGCCTTTAGTAAAACGTGTTAGTGTGAGCAGTCCGCAGGTACTGTCATTTTGGCTCTGTGGAATAACATTTTGTTGCACTGAGCGATGTCATTGGAGTGCAGCTAAGCTTTTCTTCACGCATTATTAAATTGACAGTCACGGAATGAGGACTTAAGTAAAAAATGGGGGCTAGGCAGCATAAGGACATACCAAAAAAAAGAAATAGACAAGCACATACAATATGTACAATAAAGAAATCCTTGACATCTGGAAGTTTACAGGTAGAAAAATCATTGGATGCCAGGCACAAGTTCTTCATAACTATAGGAGTGAGACAGACTAAGATGTCCGCTTGATAGAAATATTCCTGCTTACATCTCTATTAACAGGTCAAGCTGGTAAAGATCCTCAATTTGGCTGTTAAATCAATAACTGTGACCGTATTCAACCTTGGTTTTAGGAATGTAGAAAAAAGGCTATTGATATTCAAGTTCACCTTTGCTATGCCATGCACCATTTTAAACTCATACAGGAAAAAACAGGTAGATTTAGGTACAATTTAGGTACATTTAGGTACAATTACCTAAATCATTAAAGGGAAAATACCTACAATTAAATGACTCTTACCTGGATAAGATACTGGGAACAGAGGTTCAAGAGCTCAAGTAATTGCAAGTGACTACCAGCAGCCAGTACGTCTTGAATGGCTCCAGGTTCCAGAAGAATCTAATAAATAAGCAAACGCAGTTAAAAACAAAGCATTTTGTCACTGAATATCAGTGCTATGCACCTTCACATTTCGAGGGCCTCCTTCCAATAATTACTGTGAGTTCATGTACAAATGTTAAAATGAATACAATATAATTGCATAAAATCTATTAAACCTTTTCAAAAGATTGAAGTCAATGATGCGGTCTGAAGTAGAACTTCGGTGTGTTTGTTTTCTTCCAAAGGGGAATGGGCTGACGTCATAGGCTTGTCAGCAGGAGCACAACAAGACTGGCTCCTGCCAATAACAGGCGTTTTGCCATTTACAAAACTCTGGACTAACAAAATGTTGTCTATATTAACCAATCAGCTGCTAACTTTTATGTTTAAACTTCCACTAAATGCAGTTGGAATCTTATGTATCAGATCTATTACTTTTTTTGGGCATTTTTTTTTGTTTTCAAATCAGGTGATAGATGGATGGATAGATAGATAAGATAGATAACATACATAGATAAGATACATAGATGAGATAGATAAGATAGATAAATAAGATAGATAGATAGATAGATAGATAGATAGATAGATAGATAGATAGATAGATAGATAGATAGATAGATAGATAGATAGATAGATAGATAAGATAGATAAATAAGATAGATAGATAGATAGATAGATAGATAGATAGATAGATAGATAGATAGATAGATAGATAGATAGATAGATAGATAGATAGATAGATAGATCACAGTTTGGCTAGGGTGAGTAGCATGTGTGTGTAGCATGTAGTATGCCCAAAACTGCTGTCTTTATCTAGAGTATATTAGTAATAACTATTCTAATAATAATGCAATCATTTAATAACTGCAATAATATTAAAATGTCATTTAATGTTGTATTGGTTCATCTGGAACAGCTGACTATTTTCAGTTCTATCATAACGTATTCCTTATTTACTCTGACATAATAATAATGATAATAATAATAATAGTAATGTTTTGTGATACTCTGCTTTGAAGAGTATAGGCTTGACTGACTGCTAGCCACTGAAGAACTGTGCTGGTAGTAAGTATTAATGTCTTCTCTCCCAGAATCCTGACCTCTTTTCTCATGAAGACACAGTCAGCAGCATGAAGCCTTTTATTCAATTATTCTAATTCTTAACTATGAAATGGGAAGAACTGCAGTGAAGTGAACCTGTGTTCACTGTAAACATTTAATCAGTTTGTATTTTCTTCACCTCATATCACACTAATAAATCAGGCTCAGAAAAGCACTACAAAACATGTTTGGGATATTTACTTATATAGTAACAAAATATAAATTTTTCAAGTGTATCTTCTTATTAACATGAATAATATTACTTGCATTATTAGTACTGTGATATATAAAACTTTACTTGTGAATAGGTGCTTGTAGTCTGTATATTAGCCACTAGATGGCCCCATAGGCTAACTAATAAGATTACCAATGCTACTTCTGGCGAAAGAGAAATGCATGAAATGTGGATATACCGAAGACACATTCTTAAATAATTCACCATGTCCCACCATAATTTTTACTTTCATTACTCTAGAAAGTATGAAAGAGGGGAATAAAGTGCACCTACCAAATACTTAAGACCAAAGTTTCAGTCTTTTTCTATGTGACCCTTACATTTTATGGACCCATTTACCCAGTTGCGTTGTTCTGAACTGCACCTCAAAGCACTTACAGTGCCTTGAAAAAAGTATTCATACCCCTTGAAATTTTCCACATTTTGTCATGTTACAACCAAAAACTTAAATGTATTTTATTTGGATTTTATGTGATGGTCCAACACAAAGTGCCATATAATTGTGAAGTGCAAGGAAAATGATAAATGGTTTTCAACATTTTTTACAAATAAATATGTGAAAAGTGTGGCGTGCATTTGTATTCAGCCCCCCTGAGTCAATACTTTGTAGAACCACCTTTCACTGCAATTACAGCTTCAAGTTTTTTTGAGGATGTCTCTACCAGCTTTGCACATCTAGCGAGTAAAATTTTTGCCCATTCTTCATTGCAAAATAACTCAAGTTCTCTCAGATTGGATGGAGAGCGTCTGTGAGCAGCAATTTTCAAGTCTTGCTACAGATTCTTAAGTGGATTTAGGTCTGGGCTTTGACTGGGCCATTCTAACACATGAATATGCTTTGATCTAAACCATTCCATTGTAGCTCTGGTTGTATGTTTAGGGTTGTTGTCCTGCTGGAAGGTGAACCTCCGCCCCAGTCTCAAGTCTTTTGCAGACTCCAACAGGTTTTCTTCTAAGATTGCCCTGTATTTGGCTCCATCCATCTTCCCATCAACTCTGACCAACTTCCCTGTCCCTGCTGAAGAAAGCATCCCCAAAACATGATGCTGCCACCACCATGCTTCACGGTGGGGATGGTGTGTTCAGGGTGATGTGCAGTGTTAGTTTTCCGCCACACATAGTGTTTTGCTTTTAGGCCAAAATGTTCAATTTTGGTCTCATCTGACCAGAGCACCTTCTTCCACATGTTTGTTGTGTCCCCCACATGGCTTCTCGCAAACTGCAAACAGGACTTCTTATGGCTTTCTTTCAACAATGGCTTTCTTCTTTCCACTCTTCCATAAAGGCCAGATTTGTGGAGTGCACGACTAATAGTTGTCCTGTGGACAGATTCTCCATCCTGAGATGTGGATCTTTGCAGCTCCCCCAGAGTCACCATGAGCCTAATAATTAATGTTCTCCTTGCCCGGCCTGTCAGTTTAGGTGGACAGCCATAACCCTGCTTTAAACTTCTCCACAACTTTATCCCTGACCTGTCTGGTGTGTTCCTTGGCCTTCATAATGCTGTTTGTTCACTAAGGTTCTCTAACAAACCTCTGAGGACGTCACAAAACAGCTGTATTTATACTGAGATTAAATTACACACAGGTAGACTGTATTTACTAATAAGGTGACTTCTGAAGGCTATTGTTTCCACTAGATTTTAGTTAGGGGTATCAGAGTAAAGGGGGCTGAATACAAACGTACGCCACACTTTTCACATATTTATGTTTAAAAAATTTTGAAAACCATTTATTATTTTCCTTCCACTTCACAATTATGTGCCACTTTGTGTTGGTCTATCACATACAATCCCAATAAAATACATTTAAATTTTTGGTTGATACATGACAAAATGTGGAAAATTCAAGGGGTATAAATACTTTTTCAAGGCACTTTACATAGCAGTACACCACAATGCATTCTGGTGCTTTAGAAAGCCCATTCAAATAAGTATGCTGCCTTACCACTAAGCACATCAATACAGGGCATATCACACGTTAACACACAGCAAAGGAGATGATGGGTCCTAAATGCTTGCTTCTTTAATCATCCTGTTGCATTAAATATAGAGATGTGTAGATTTATCTCTACATCTAATACAATCAAAAAAATATAAAAGAAAAAGCATGTAACCATGTGAAAGTCAAATCAACAATGACTTTAGGGTAAACACTGAAATAACCTAAAATATGTATCAATGGAAATTACACTTTTCCTTTAATTAGTATATACTGTATGAATTTTTTCCCCAATAAACAGGTTTCTATCTTATGTTTGTATTTGTTGGTCAAAAAGCAGACATCAATTTTCCTGATTTGATTTGTTCTTGTATTTCCTGTCTTTGTATGCACAGCTTATTAAATTGCTATGAAATTGACCAGCAAATCCAATCCAGGTCAATCAAATATGACCAGATTAATCTTCTTTTTAGAAAAAGTCCCCCTAATCTTGTCTAGCACTAAAGATACATCTTTTTTGCCTGTGTGCAAGGGGTCCAAACATGAATACATCTTTTTTGCCTGTGTGCAAGGGGTCCAAACATGACTTTAATACAAAAAAATATGAATATGTGAGTTTTTATTTATTATTTTTACATTTATTCATACTTTCTGCACACACATTTTCTACCACTGATGATTCCCTAAGCCATTCAATTATAGTATTGGGCTTACAGTGAATCTAAAGCCAAATCTTCTCTTTTGCTGTATTGTATAGGTTACAAATGGTTAAAGTGTTACTAAACCCAGGACCCTGCATTCACTATATCTGGTCTCCCACAGTGCACAGAACATGCAATTATTTTAGTAAATATAAACTGCTAAATACCCTTTCTCATTAGCAGTTAGAGCAGTCTGTTGACTTCTATCAGTGTCCAGCCAAGCACTGGTTAAAGCTTGAAGGAGGGGTTTCTATGAGTCCTGTGAGACTGCAAGTCCCCCGACCTTCTGTCTGGACAGTGCTGATTGGCCCTGTGCTGATCACGTGCACCCTCCCAAGGAAAAAAAATCACCTACTAACAATACACACCAAAACCGAGCATGTGCAACCTGACTCCATAGACTCTGTGTTATCAGGAAATTATTAGGGGACAATGGAAGGAGGATCAGAGAAGACAGGATCAAACAGCCTTTTTTACACAATGCAGAGGATTAACCCCTTAGGTTCCCACGGTGAGCATAACAAAGCATGCTTTACTGCATATACACACTGATTTTACTGTTGTGGGTTTAGTAACACTTTAAGTCAGGTTATTTATTGCAATTTTTAATTTTTTTTTTTGCTTTTTCTGTCTTGGAGGGGAGATTTCACTTCACTTCACTTCCAGAGATACAACAGGAAGTGAAAGGAAATCTCTGCAAAGCGAAGGGAAATCCCCCCCTTAGACAGATGTTACCACAATAAGTGCCCCATTGAAAGAATTGCCCTCACGCCATTACTGTCAGACTGAAAAATGTTGAATTTTATTTTACTTTCTGTACATAAGACAATGGTCTCCAGGACACATGGAAAAGGCGAAGCTCCCAAATTGAAAAACAGCAATAAAACCTGACGGGGCTTACAATCCTTACATGTTTTGGCATTACATGCATTTTAAAGTGGATACATTTTTACAATTCCAGTAATTCCATTTTGTTTTTGCTATGGCTTATAACAAAGGTGGTGAAGCTTGTACAAATTCCTTTACTCTGAACAATGTGATATTTAAAATACAGCCATGAAAGTACATGGTCTCTAAGCATTTACAGCGATCTGCTAGATGATACTAAATGTGTACAGTACCTGCCCAGTGTAGGCGAAATCCAAGGCCTGTTTTAATCCAAGGCTGGTCACACCGTGCAAGTTAACTTCATCGGCTTCACTTTCCACCATGCACAGACTAAACATTGCCTGGATAAAGAAGGGACCCCATTAAACCATTTCATAAAAGACATGACAAGAAATATGCAGCCAAATAACTTTCTCCAGTTAAGCTTTGTCTAGTTTGGTTTCTTTTTGTGAACTCAAAAATCTAGTGGAAACAATATTCTGTCTATTTTGCTGTTATTTTATAAAATGTGCACAGTATGTTTTGTTTTTTTTTTGCCTTAAAGGGGGTGTATAGTGCTCTTGCACAAATGTTCTCCTCATTATGTTCAATTATAGAAATTATTATTAAGTATTATTATTAAGTATTCATACCCCTTGAATTTTCCACATTTTGTCATGTTTCAACCAAAAATTTAAATGTATTGTATTGGGATTTTATGTGATAGACCAACACAAAGTGGCTCATAATTGTGAAGTGGAAGGAAAATGATAAATGGTTTTCAAAATTTTTTAATCATAAATATCTGAAAAGTGTGGCGTGCATTTGTATTCAGCCCCCTTTAATCTGATACCCCTAACTAAAATCTATTGGAAACAATATGCTGTCTATTTTGCTGTTATTTTATAAAATGTGCACAGTGTGTTTTTTTTTTTTTTGCCTTAAAGGGGGTGTATAGTGCTCTTGCACAAATGTTCTCCTCATTATGTTCAATTATAGAAATTTAGTGTTTCTTCACGCAAATAATAAATATTACATAGAAACATTTCAGATTTTATACTTCCAGCTAGTAAGCAGGGTATGCAAAGCAGCAAAGCCGTTGAAGCAGCTAAGTGTATGAGCAGTGTGGGATTTTCTTATTAAAAAGCTCAGTATTCTCTGCAAAAGCTGTTTAATGGAAGCAGCTAGAATGTAATGTTTATTTGTAAAAAAAAAAAAAAAAAATGTATAGAAATATTCAAAAACGTATATTAAACATGGTTGTTAATTGGTAAACTTTAGAAATGAAAATAAAACAGATCAAAAACTAAAAGGACCGCCTAAGTACCACATAAGAACATTTGAAACTACATTAAGAGCCCTTGCACACTGGGGCGGTTTGCAGGCGCTATTGCGCTAATAATAGCGCCTGCAAACCGCCCCGAAAGTGCCGCTGCCTTCATCCCAGTGTGAAAGCCTCGAGGGCTTGCACATTGGAGCGATGCGCTGGCAGGACGGTAAAAAAAGTCCTGCCAGCAGCATCTTCGGAGCGGTGAAGGAGCGGTGTGTATACCGCTCCTTTACTGCTCCTGCCCATTGAAATCAATGGGACGGGGCGGCTATACCGCCGGCAATGCGCCTCTGCAGAGGTGCTTTGCGGTGGTATTTAACCCTTTCGCGACCGCTAGCAGGGGGTAAAACAGCCCCGCTAGCGGCTGCATACCGACGGTAAAACGCCGCTAATAATAGCGGCGTTTTACCGCCGACGCCGCCCCCCGCCCAGTGTGCAAGGGCTCTTAAGAAATATTATTCTAACCTCTAGACTTTACAGGTACACATGGAGAAAACAATGGTTTAAAAGCATATACAATGTTTTATTTTCAAAATGTCATTCAAAAATATTATATGGAACAATATCCAACCCAAAATGCCATATTTACCATCACGTATATATGTATGTATGTATGTATACAGTATTTAAAGTGGTATTAAAGACAGAATTTTTTTCATGAAAAATAACAAACATGTCATACTTGTGTAATGGTTTTGCACAGAGCAACCCTGATCCTCCTCTGCTCCGGTTCCACGCCACCACTCCTGGCCCCTATACCTTGCCAAGTGCCCTAAGAGCAAAAAGCTTGCTGTGGGGGAACCTAAGCAGGCTCGCTCCCCAGCCGCTGCTCTGCATGTGCATTCAGAGCCATGGCTTGGCCCCACCCCCTCTCTCTTCTCATTGGCTCACTAGCTGTGATTGACAGCAGCGGAAGCCAATGGCTCCCACTGCTGTCTCAGGCAATGAGGGAGAGTCCCGGAGAGCCACTGCTCCTGTGTACATCGCTAGATCAAGATGGGGCTCAGGTAAGTATTGGGGGGGCTGCTGCACACAAGTTTTTCTACCTTCATGGTAAACCTTAAGCCTTTACAACCACTTTAACTCTTCTGTGGCAACAGAATGGACACTTAATGCCAGCAATGGCTTACTATAAACTTATAACCCTTGTATTTTACATAACATCCTGATATGATATATAAGACAGGGGACAATGCCCTTAGTGGAGTGTCCATTCTTTTTTCAGCTTGGTCGAGAGGGAAAGGGGAAGGTTTACTATAAAGAAAGGTCAGAAAGTCGGCCAAGGCCGCTGAGACTTTGTTTGGATCAGAAGTAGGATATCTCCATTGGCGGAGCGAAGGCGGATGGGTTTGTGGGCACGAGCTGCTGAATGTTTCCTGGCGAGCATCGCGCCGGGCTTATTTGCACAGGAATAAAATGTATGCTTTTTCCACCGCAGAGCCTTCTCAGCTCTGTTGGAGGCCAATAAGTCTAGTTCAGACGCGGTGGTATCACGGATCCGCTTTTCTCTGTCACGTTTTTGGGAAGACGCTATCTGTATACAATGGCCTTGCATGGTAGCCTTGTGAACTTCCCATAAGGAAATGGCCAACAACACAGAGCCTACATTTTCCCTGAAAAAGGTTTGGAGGCGGGAGTGGAGAGGAGAGCATCCTGGGATGTAAGGAGTGAGTCGTTCACCCACCACTGAAAAGTAGGGCGGGTCAGGCCGGAGAAGGTGAGCAAAAAAACTATTGAGCCATGATACGACCAAGCGTAGGGTGGATTGAGATTTTGTGTATAGTAGAGATGAAGCGTAGGGGAACATGGTCAATCCCACAGAAGCTACTATGTGGACTGAAATAGAAGGTAAAGTCGCGGGGGTGAAGCTCCCGCCAAGCGTCCACAAAACCGTGGGACTGTATGAGAGATCTCATCTGCTCCTCCATGACCGGGTCGTGAGAGGGAGTAGATCCTGGTGCGTATCTCCTATCCACCGATGAATCCAGGCCATGTTCGAGTCACCCATCAGGATAAGGGTGCCGGAACTATACTGGGAGATTACTTTGAGGAGGTGAGAGAAGAACTTGTGTTGAAAGCAGTTGGGGGCATAGTAGGCAACCAAGGTTACGGCCATTTAGGGTGCCCTGGAGTGACAGGTACCTACCAGTCGGGTCTGCGTTTTCCTTGATGCATGAGAATAGGAGATTGCGTCTAAAGGTGATCAGGAACTCACTCTGTTTCTCAGGGGCGGAGACTAGAAAAAAAGTTAGGATAGTGAGGGGAGAGGTATTTTAGAGCAAAAGAGGGGAAAACCTGGTCTCTTGCAAGGATACTACATGACTAGATTTTTGGTGGCAAAATAACTTTGATCGCTTTACCAGCGAGTTAAACACATGGATATTATGAGAGTAAAACTTCAACGGGGATTGGGCCATAGCAAGGAGACATGAATTAGCTTCCATAATGGAGTCCAGCAGTAGTAGCCAAACCTAACAGGATCTTGGGTCTGTGACCTTTGAGAATTGCCAGCCTGAGGGAACGAAAGAGAACAGGGATATGGGGGGAAGTAGGAAGAGAGAGAGGAGTCAGGGCAGGGGGAGGACAAAATAACAACAAAATATTGAAGAAAAAAGGTTTGTACTAAGTACGCCGTGCTGAGCGCGGACCACATCTCAAATAAGACATGCAAGGTGAGGGAGCTCAGCCGCCGGACACATGGTTGTGCTAGGCCTTAACAGCTTAAAATATAATAGAAGAGGAAGGGCTTCCAGGGGAAAGGGAAGAAAAAAAAATAAAAAATAAAAAAAGGGGGGGAGGCATATGTACAACCTTTAGGGGATCAACTGAGATATTTGTATAAGGTGCCCTGACCAACAGGGCAGGGCAAGCCCGTTAACATTCATCCCAATAATGAACTACAATAGGGGAGTACCCAAGGTAATAATTAATTTAGAAATTTCCTTAAAACATCAGTAGATAAACAACCCTCAAGATTCAGGGGGTCAGTCGTTGAATTCGTCAGGGAGTCTCCCAGACCATGCCGCCATCTGCAAAAGCCAGAGTGAAACGAGACGTTCAGAGAGCCCGAGGGAAAAAGATATAATAATAATAATAAAAATAAAAAAAACAGAGCTCACAGGCAACAGCTCGCTTGTTTGCAAACAGAGGAAATGAAAGGAGGAGGGCAACAAGGGGGGGTAGGGGGAGCGGACTGGATGGGGGAATGGCAGGGATGTGGGGGAGGGGAAAGGGGTTGTGGTGTAAGCATTATATGCATATGCATTATATGCATCAAAGTAAAAAACCTTCTGTGCCAGAGCCCCACCCCCATACTTACCTGAGCTCATTCTCAATCCAATGTTGTGCATTAGAGCAGCATGTCTCTCAGCTCTCTCCTTCCTCACTGGTCAGATTAATAGCAGCAGGAGCCATCGATAGACAGAGGCAAGGTAGCTCGGGTTCAAGCCTGCACCAATGCCCCCATAGAAAGCTGGTTTCTATGGAGGCACTTACCGAAGAAGAGAAGCCAAGAGCACCAACGGGGGAGCCCAGGAAAGAAGGATCAGGTCTGCTCTGTGCAAAGCCATTGAACAGAGCAGGTAAGTATGACATGTTTATTATTTTTCTATTATTTAATTAAAAATAAAAATTTTGAAGCTTTACAATCACTTTAAAATAATAACTAGTGATCCAGACATTGTCCAGGCATTTCCTTGTATAGGGTGACAAAGCTCTGCCTTGTATCCCATGTGTGTTCCTGTGCTATCACTCTGTAACATGAGCTTCATATATAAATAATGACCCACAATGTAAATCCAATGTCAGTCATATCATTCAGTGATGTAGATCCAGTAATAAGAACTATGAATGACCCCTATCAACCCAGTGCCACAGTAACTCACCACTATGACAATCTTCTCCTGCCGCTTCTTCTGTCACAAATGGCAGGTCCCTACTGGCTGCTGTACGTAAAAAAACAGCTTGGGAAACTGGGTAATGTCATTGGCCAAATATGTTCCATGATCATATTTGGTTAATGATGTCATCCAGCAGATGTTTTTTTGTTTTTACATTTTTAAATGTCACTTTTGTAAGACGACATTGTACTGCTGTACAACTTTATTTGCAGGTTTAAGGCATCCCCCAAGCATGTTATTTAAAGCATTAATGTATTTTTCATCCTCTTAAGCCACAAGAAAAGACCTTCTCCTAGGTGAATCGTATTTAAAAAAAAAAAAAAAAAGTTTTCATTGGTACCTATTTTCGGTGCCCGGCTACCCATGTCCTTTTAAAGTAAAAAAAAAAAAAAAAAAAAAAGCTTACAAATTTGCCTTGAAAAGGGCCAGAAAAAAAAAGATATAGCTCCTCTATACTCCAATATGGTTCAGTGCTATGTTTGGCATTTGAGGATCCTCCTCCAAACCTAACTCAGGCTACTTTTCTCATCACTAATCCTAATTCATGGTTTTCCTCAAATTCATAGCATTGAGTGAGCAAAAGATCAGTTTACCCCTCCTTGAGTTTCTTTTATATACATTAACAGTTACATGCAAATTTCATGTAACTGTTAACTGTAATTTGCATACATTATAATGAGCTGTAAGATTGTCCTATTAGCACTTTGCTACATATGAATTTATTAAAAATGTGCAACATTCACACATCAGTGGAAGAATTAAGTGATATTGCCTAATATCTATCAATTAACATTTATAATAGTGATTATCTTAAATTAACTCCCACAGTCACCTGCAAACCATAAATCAGGCTCAGATTAGGAGTGCCAGCAACTTGATGTATTAGGCTTTGATGCAATACTTAGAGCTCACACCGTAACATATTTCAAGCTTTGGGACCCTGGACACGGAATTGGCAGACTTACAAGAGAGGAAAAATACAGGCAGGAGCTCACCAGCGGGGTGATGCTTAAACATAGGCCAATGAATAGGCTGGAGGCAGGGAGTTGACATAGTTACCTATAGCTCTCAGTGGTTAAGTCCCCTGGCTTTATACCACGGCTGAGAAAACTTGCACATATGATATGCAGTTCTTGTTAAAATATGTATATTTCAATTTCACCTTTAACTGTCTGGTTCCCCATTAAGAAGAAGGGCACATTTAGGGTTGTGGGGTTAGGGAGGAGGTCATTGTTTTCTGCTCTCTACATCGGGGTATTACAGTTATATGTTGACCTAGGATAGACGCAACCTCTGAAAGCCACTCCATAAATCCCAGATATTAGAATTAACAGTTTTTTGTTGGGACACAGATACTGATTCAAGTCTGTGGTAATTTAAACTTTTAAAAACCAACTCCAGCTTTGAAACTACATAGAAAAATACCCTGCTTGTCTTAAAAAAAACAGCTCTTGCTGCAATACTTACCCTAGCACTGACCCCGAAAGACTCCCCACTTTGTGATTCAGCACTGCTCCTTTTTCTGGGTTGGATGATTGTCAGCGGGGTTGAAACCACTTTCTGTAAGCCCAGAGTGTCAAGGATCTGCCCCATGGTGGTGCACCATCTGTCTACCCTGGACTCACAGAGGAAGGCTGCAGAGAAAAGTGTCATGTCTCTATGTGTTGCTGCTCTCATTCACTTATCAGAAGATGAAGGGGCCCAAGATGTCATGTGACACCTGAAAAAGCTATGTATACAGATTAAAAAGAAAGATATGGGGCATAGGGGTGGGATGTCCGGAGTTGGGGTTGGGCTTTATGTTTCCATGTACTGTATCTCCATCAGTGAGCTTTGATGTATGACTTTCTTTTTGCCATTAAAGTTTATCCTTGTTTGGAATATGCTGCCATTATTTATTGATGCTTGTCTTGACAGATTTCATAGTTTTGCAGTTTTGTTGACCAATGCACCTGCAATTTAGTTGACAAATATCTGACCTCTTTGAATTCCTATTAATTGCTCCATTTTGCTTTGCAAACTAACATATTAAAGTGACATCATTCATATTCATGCTGTTGACTTCATTTTCAGAATGAACTTAAGATTGGTCTGTGAAAAAGCAGGCCCACATGTATCATGTATGTTCCTTGGGTTCCACTCTGCATCCCTTCTATAGACATTGCAGCCTTGTTCGCAAGCTTTGAAGCATAAGAGTAAAGTTGCACAGCAAAGAATCACAAAGCAAGAAGTTGGAGGTCTACTCAGAAGTTCAGCAAATTATGCTGAATCTTACCACAAGAACATAATAAACTCAGATGAATAGGAAACTCAAAGTGTTTTCTGACCTTAGCAAGGTTTCAGAGTTTCCCGAACTACAAAGGCAATCCATAATCACAATTTTACTCACTGTATGTGCTCTTTAAATAATGTATTCATATTTCTTAAATTAAAAGACCAAGATATAAGGATAATCTCAATTAATATTGTCTTCTTCAACATGCACGACATAAAAAGCTATAATGACTTACCCGAAAGTAATCACTACACGCAGCCAGCACAGCCTTGTGGGCATGAAACTTTTGTTCTTCAGCAACAAGAGTAACATCACAGAGAATGCCGTCATTCCTCTGTTGGTTTAATGCAGACAGGACAGAATCTTTATGTGACATAGAATGGCAATGCCTGTGACCCGTTAGCATTTCTTGAATACTGTAAAACATAAAATATGCTTATATGGGATCAAAGATCATACCGAATGCATTGGTATGCATATAGAAAACATATAGAAAACTTTTTTATTATTATTATTATGTTGTCTAAATACAGGCAGTAGATATGAAGGTATCCATTCTTGTGTGGACCACTGTGACTGCAGGGTAAGATTCAGCAGCGCCATAACTCAGAATGAACAGTTATTTTGTACTTTTTTATTCCTATTCATATTATTATTTTTTAGCTTCTACTGGTTACCCATGGTTAAATTCCACAAAATAAAATGTAAAGAAAGGGGCTCTGCAGAAAAACATAACTCTAATAACAGTCCTTAGGCAAGGAATGTTGTGAAAGAGCCTTGGGCAGTATGACAAATTAAGTATGGACTTGAAACTTACATAATACAGTATATAGGATACATATTGCCCAATACATGTGATTTTGACAGAGTAAACTCAGTCTTCATATAGGCAACTTAGAAGACAATAGATCCCCATGAACTACTGCCAGTGTTTTAGCCAATAGACTTCTGTAACTCTGGAAAAGAGAATATTTCTGTGCGTTCAGGGTGTCACATTGATGCGTGTTCTTTAAAAAATATGATAGTATTAAACTATGTACAGATCTGTAAATAAAAATCCTTCACTGCTTGAACTATTTTTAAATGTGCAACTACCATATAGTGTCTAAGGTGAACATCAAATGGTATTGGTTTTGCTAATATACCAAACTAGTATACAAGAATCTCACTCACTATCTCATATAAGCCCTATGAAATCAGAGGTACCTCTAATAATTTATCTGCTAAAGACATTGTGCCCCATGCATCCTTACATTTTGTATATAAAAATGGAAATATATGCAAACAAGATTGGAGACACGGCATTAAGTCATAAATACATGCTCATAGTGACCTTGTCCAAAATGAACTGTGAAAGCAGATCAGAGCATATAAATCATATTTAAAAAGTTACAGTGCATTAGCTTAGAAGTGGAAAATTTGTTTAAACCAGGCATTAAAGGGATTCTGTCTCAAACCAAAATCCCTGTGTGATTAGGCACTCAAGGAAGAAGCCATTTCTTATCTTGCTTCTTGCACACTATTGGTATACTAGCTCAACTGATAATGGGTATTGGTGTAATAGTGGTAATGGTTAGGTTCAATTTAGGGATAGGGGTTATGTTAAATGCAAGAGTTATGTATAAGTTTTAGATTTAGGGTTGGTTAAGGTTTAGTTTTAGAAATTACATTAGAGTTAGGGTTAACTTTTCAGATATGATGACATTTTTTTTGTGATAAATCAACATTTAAGCATGATAAACCAGTGCTTTTGTAAATCCTGCTAAATTTTCATAATTAATATTTATAACATGCCTCACTAAGTATATATATATATATATATATATATATATATATATATATATATATATATATATATACACAGTAAAACCTTGGATTGCGAGCATAATTCGTTCTGGAAACATGCTTGTAATCCAAAGCACTTGTATATCAAAGCGAGTTTCCCCATAAGAAATCATGGAAACTCAAATGATTAGTTCCACAGCCATTTATTCATAGGTCCTTTAGTTTATAGTTCATATAAAAAGATTATAGTAATGTGATAGGTTGTGTAACCATAAATTGTCCATCCACAAATAGAAATAGAAGCCTCCACAAGGGGATTAGAAGCAAAATGCAGCAGGAGCTCCAGTGTATAAAAGAGAAGAGTGGAGCCTCTAAGTGTAGCAATATGTTGCTAAATGTTGTACCTTCATTAAATGTAACCATATTGCTACACTTAGAGGCACCTCTCTTCTCTTTTATACTCAGTTGTGACATGACGCTACTCTTATATCAAGTCAAAATGTATTAAAAAATGTTGGCTGTCTTGCAAAACGCTCTCAAACCAAGCTACTCTTAAACCAAGGTTTTACTAAATTATTTATATATTATATACACATATACATACACGCACACGCTCTAATACCTCAGATTGCGAGTAGCGCGGTTAACGAGTGTTTCGTAATACGAGCTATTTTTTTTTTAATCCTGACTTGGTTTGTGAGTGTTGTCTCGCAAAACAAGCAAGATTCAAGCCTCTGGGGTGTGTAGTACCGCATTTGGTCAGAGGTGCAGGGGCGCCGGTGATACTTGGAGCCATTTGGAAACACTCGGAAACACACCATTCCTGAGTGTCTCTGAGCCTCTCCGAGTACATCCGAGCGGTCTCTGAGTGTTTCCAAGTGTCTCCAGTGCCCCCCACCTCTGGCCACATGCGGTACTGCTTACAATAGAAGTCACTGTAGAACTAATTATCTGAGTTCCTATTGACTCCTGGGGGGAAAATCACTTTTATATACGAGTGCTTTGGATTACAAGCATTCTTCTGGAATGAATTATGCTCGTAATCCAAGGTACCACTGTATATATATATATATATATATATATATATATATATATATATATATATACACACACATACACACATACACTGTTTAAAAAAAATGAAAGGAACACTTTTTTTCAAATTAAACCCCTGGGATATTGATCTGGTCGGTTAAGTAGCAGAGGGGGTTGTTAATTACATTAACACCAAAGCAGCTGAAACGGATTAACAACAGGTGCATTAGATGGGCAACAGTGAGACGACCTCCAAAACAGGAATGTTTTTTTTTTCCCTTCCCATCTTTTCTAACTGTTTTTCACTAGTTTTCATTTGGCTAGGGTCAGTGTCACTACTTGTAGCATTAGGCGATACCTGGACCCTATAGAGTTTGCACGGGCAGTCCAACTCCTCCAGGATGGCACATCAATACGTGCCAGTGCCAAAAGGTTTGCTGTTTCTCCCAGCACAGTTTCAAGAGCATGGAGGGGATTCTAGGAGACAGGCAGTTATTCTAGGAGAGCTAAACAGGGCTGTAGAAGGTCCTTAACCCCATCAGCTGGACCGGTATCTGCTCCTTTATGCAAGGAGGAACAGGATGAGCACTGCCAGAGCCCTACAAATAAATCTGCAGCAGGCCACCGGTGTGAATGTCTCTGACCAAACAATCAGAAGCAGACTTCCGGGCAGTGAGCACAGGGCCTGACATCCTCTAGTGGGCCCTGTGGTTACTGCCCGGCACCGTGGAGCTCGATTGGCATTTGCCATTGAAGACCAGAATTGGCAGGTCTGCCACTGGAGCCCTGTGATTTTCACAGATGAAAGCAGGTTCACCCTGAGCACATGTGACAGACGTGAAAGGGCCTGGAGAAGCCGTGGAGAACATTATACTGCTTGTAACATAGTTCAGCATGATTGGTTTTGTGGTGAGTCAGTGATGGTCTGGGGAGGCATATCCATGGAGGGATGCACAGACCTCTACAGGCTAGACAATGGCACCCTGAATGCCATTAAGTATGGGGATGAAATCCTTGGACCCATTATCAGGCCCTATGCTGGTGCAGTGGGTCCTGGGTTCCTCCTGGTGCATGACAATGCCCAGCCTCATGTGGCAAGAGTATGCAGCCAGTTCCTGGAGGATGAAGGAATGGCCCCCATGCTCACCTGACCTAAATCCAATAGAACACCTCTGGAACATTATGTTTCAGTCCGTCCGATGCCGCCAGGTTGCACCTCAGTCTGTTCAGGAGCTCAGTGATGCCTACTGCAATATTTTTATTTTTGTAGGTGGACAACTTTCATTTCCATCAAATTTCGTTCCTAACACATTACTCAATCTATATCAGTATAGATATCCAGCAAGATATTTTTACCCATTAAGATCTGATGTGTTTTCAAAGTGTTCTTTTAATTTTTTTAGCAGTGTATATATATATATATATATATATATATATATATATATATATATATATATATATATATTATATACACACACATACATACACACATACAGTATCTCACAAAAGTGGGTACACCCCTCACATTTTTGTAAATATTTTATTATATCTTTTCATGTGACAACACTGAAGAAATAACACTTTGCTACAATGAAAAGTAGTGAGTGTACAGCTTGTATAACAGTGTAAATTTTCTGTCACCTCAAAATAACTCAACTCACAGCCATTAATGTCTAAACCGCTGGCAACAAAAGTGAGTACACCCCTAAGTGAAAATGTCCAAATTGGGCCCAAAGTGTTAATATTTTGTGTGGTCACCATTATTTTCCAGCACTGCCTTAACAGTCTTGGGCATGGAGTTCACCAGAGCTTCACAGGTTGCCACTGGTGTCCTCTTCCACTCCTCCATGATGACATCACGGAGCTGGTGGATGTTAGAGACCTTGTGCTCCTCCACCTTCTGTTTGAGGATGCCCCACAGATACTCAATAGGATTTAGGTCTGGAGACATGCTTGGCCAGTCCATCACCTTTACCCTCAGCTTCTTTAGCAAGGCAGTGGTTGTCTTGGAGGTGTGTTTGGGGTTGTTATGTTAGAATACTGCCCTGTGACCCAGTCTCCGAAGGGAGGGGATCATGCTTTGCTTCAGTATGTCACAGTACATGTTGGCATTCATGGTTCCCTCAATGAATTGTAGCTCCCCAGTTCCGGTAGCACTCATGCAGCCCCAGACCATGACACTCCCACCACCATGCTTGACTGTAGGCAAGACACACTTATCTTTGTACTCCTCACCTGGTTGCTTGACACCATCTGAACCAAATAAGATTATCTTGGTCTCATCAGACCTCAGGACATGGTTCCAGTAATCCATGTCCTTAGTCTGCTTGTCTTCAGCAAACTGTTTGTGGGCTTTCTTGTGCATCATCTTTACAAGAGGCTTCCTTCTGGGATGACAGCCATGCAGACCAATTTGATACAGTGTGTGGCGTATGGTCTGAGTACTGACAGGCTGACCCCCACCCCTTCGACCACTGCAGCAATGCTGGCAGCACTCATATGTCTATTTCTCAAAGACAACCTCTGGATATGATGCTGAGCACTCAACTTTGGTCGAGCATAGTGAGGCCTGTTCTGAGTAGAACCCGTCCTGTTAAACCGCTGTATGGTCTTGGCCACCGTGCTGCAGCTCAATTTCAGGGTCTTGGCAATCTTCTTATAGCCTAGGTCATCTTTATGTAGAGCAACAATTCTTTTTTTCAGATCCTCAGAGAATTCTTTGCCATGAGGTGCCATGTTGAACTTCCAGTGACCAGTATGAGAGAGTGAGAGCGATAACACCAAATTTAAAACACCTGAGACCTTGTAACACTAATGAGTCACTTACGGGTGTACTCACTTTTGTTGCCAGCGGTTTAGACATTAATGGCTGTGTTGAGTTATTTTGAGGGGACAGAAAATGTACACTTATACAAGCTGTATATTCACTACTTTACATTGTAGCAAAGTGTCCTTTCTTCAGTGTTGTCACATGAAAAGATATAATAAAATATTTACAAAAATGTGAGGGGTGTACTCACTTTTGTGAGATACTGTATATTCTAATAAAAAACCTG
This sequence comes from Lithobates clamitans, assembly GCA_037952925.1. Classification (NCBI taxonomy): domain Eukaryota; kingdom Metazoa; phylum Chordata; class Amphibia; order Anura; family Ranidae; genus Lithobates; species Lithobates clamitans. Next base: position 1,405,275 of record JBBGZY010000376.1, on the reverse strand, counting down.
TACTAAACAGTGCTGCTTCTGTAAGTCTCTCCACTGGTTACCTGGGTGACACTTGTTGCAACCTTTACCATTGCTTCTCAGCAAATTTCCCTGCTAACTTGAATAGCATTTAATGTATTATTTATAGATCTCTGCCAGGTCTAAAAATGTTGGAGCTCTCAAATAGTGAGGTTAATTTACTAAAACTGGAGAGTGCAAAATCTGGTGCAGCTCTTCATAGAAATCAATCAGCTTTCAGGTTGTAAATAACAATTGTTACTTACAGCAGTCTGAGCCAACAAAAGCTGAAAATAACATTAACGTGACTTAACAAAAGTTTGGGAAAATAACACATGCCTTATATCTTTGTGAATTAAGCCTACTGATGAGTCTACCTTAGAAAATGCCTAAAATAAAAATACATTCAGGAAAAATCTGACTGCTATAGGGATACAGAATGTTCCTATTTCAGCATTGGGCCTAATGATTTAAAGTCATTATATTCTTATTAACTAATGCATTTAAATACATTTTATTTAAAGGAGAGCTTCAGTCACAATAAAAATGATCTGTGAATTTTCCCAAGATTAGGTCATGTTTTTAATTTTACAGTGGAGCTTTAGAATTTTTGTTTTTGTTTTGAAGTTTAAAACTCAGGGAGGTCCAACTTACCAATACCATACTAATTTTCATTGGTTAATTTTGATTTTGGCTGTATCTGCTTTGCTTTAGATCACACAGTGTACAGGTAAACCATATTCACTTTTACGTTTCTAAATCACTGACAGTGTAAAAGCAGGCACTTGACAATACCTGTATATATGTTTACATACTGTAATTTCTAGAGCACCCCAAAAGCCCCTAAGTCCAGTGTGTTCTAATTCACAAGTAGCATCTTCATTGAAAAAAGTAAAGTATAAATAAGCTACTCCATTCACTACCCTATTAAAATAGAATAGATATTATAGATAGATAGATAGATAGATAGATAGATAGATAGAATAGATAGAATAATTCACTGGGATCTAAAAACATGTATTATGTCTCACATGTTGTCTTTGGTGTTTTGAATAAATGAAGAAAAATTTCAAAAATAGAGCGTGGGATGCATGAGGTTTCCAGAGCTGTCAATGGGGCAATTGTGGTTAATTTAGCAAGGATACTATTTGCTACAATAGCACTCTACAAGTTTGTTCTCTAGTGCCTAACCAAGCAAAATAGACAAAGCTTTCAATTCACATCTGCCTGACTAACCTGAAAGAGGTTTCAATTAAGTTCAGTCTAAATGAGAATGACAAGCTTTAAGAGTTTGGAGAGAAGTGCAAGGCACATTTACCTGAGGCATATCTCAGAAGGCATCGTCCAAGTCGACTCTTCTGAATCTTTACACTTATGATTTAGAGGAAGAGCAAACAAGCATCAGACCTGCAAAATAAATATAATTGTAAAACGATTATATATATATATATATATATATATATATATATATATATATATATATATTACACAAGGGAAATTAATGTAAAATAAATTCCTATCTATCTTGTTACTACAACCGCAATTCCAAAAAAGTTGGGACTCTGTGTAAAATCTACATGAAAACAGAATGCAATGATTTGCAAATCTCAAAACCCATATTTTATTCCCCATAGACAATAGAACACATAGCAAATGTTTAAAATGAGAAACTGTACCATTTTCAGAAAAAAAAAAAATAGGGTAGTTTTGAAATTGATGGCAGCAACACATCTCAAAAAAATTTGGGCAGGGAAATGTTTACCGCGGTGTAGTATCCCCTCTTCTAACAACACTCTTTAAATGTCTGGCAACTGAGGAGGAGAGCAGTTGCTGGAGTTCTGAGAGAGGAATGTTGTTCCATTCTTGCATGATATAGGATTCTAACTGCTCATCAGTCCTGGGTCTTCTTTATCCTATTTTTAGTTTCAAGATGTGCCAAATATTTTCAAGGTCTGGACTGCAGGCAGGCAGGCCATTTAAGCACCCTGACTCTTCTACTACGAAGCAATGCAATGGGAGCATATGCTGTTCTAAAACCTGGATATATCTTTCAGCATTGATGGTGCCTTTACAGATATACAAGCTGCCAATTCCATACTCACTAATGCACCCTCATACCATCAGAGATGCAGGCTTTTGAACTGAGAACTTATAAGGAGCTGGAAAGTCTCTCTCCTCTTCAGTCTGGAGGACGCGGCACCCATGGTTGACAAAAAAGAATGTCAAATTTTGATTCGCCTGATCATAGAACCATTTCCCACTTTGCAACAGACCATTTTAAATGAGCTTTGGTCCAAAGAAGACAGATCATGTTCAGATATGGCTTCTTCTTTGCATAATAGAGCTTTAATTTTCATTTTTAGATGGCACGGCAAACTGACAGTAATTTTTGGTAGCCCATGCAGTGATGACCATTACAGAAACATGCCTGTTTTTAATGCAGTGCTGTCTGAGGGCTCAAGGATCATGGACATCCGATCTTGCATTTGGCCGGCAGGCTTGGTTGAATGGGAGCCGTTCCCCTAGGAGAAGAGAAAGTTGGAGGTAGAAAGAGGACAGCCAGATCATCACAGGGGAAAAGTAACCCTTAAGGCCTGGCTAGTAGCTCAGGACTTGAAATTTTAAGCCCTGGACTATAATATATTAAAGTCTTTGCAATTTTACATTGAGGAACATTATTCCGAAATTGCCTGTCAATTTTTAGATGCAGCTTTTCATAAACTGGTGAACCTCTCCCCATGTTTACTTTTTAGACACTCTGACTCTCCATTATGCTTTTTTTATACCCAGTCATGTCACTGACCTGTTATCAATTAACCTAATTAGTTTCAACATGTTCTTCCAGCTCTTCCTTGTCAGTACCACTTACTTTGCCAACTTTTGTTGCTTTGTCTTAATTTTTTGGAGGTATGTTGCTGCCATCAGTTTAAAAATGACCTTATTTTTTTCTTAGAATGGTACGTTTTCTCAGTTTAAACATTTCATATGTTTTCAATTTTTTTATGAATACAATATGGGTTTATGAGATTGAATCATTGAATTCTATTTTTATGTAGATTTTACGCAGCGTGCCAACTTTTTTGGAATTGGGGTATAACTCTTGTGTTGAGTAGTGATCAACCTGTAAAACTATAATTAATATATGGATAGCATGTGATGTTATCGTTCACATGTTCTCTTCAGAATCCCAGTGTAAATACAGTTTATGACAAATGATATAGCCACTTCTTGCAAGAAACCTGGTATTAAATTAGGAGACATGCTCATTTCATATAGCTATACACAGTACAGTGGCCAAGTGATTTGAAGAGTTGTCGATTCACTAGGATGCTGTATTCAATTTTCACAAGATGCACTGGAATTGATTTACTAAAGGCAAATAGACTTTTCACTTTGCAGGGGAAGTTACACTTTGCATGGGATTTGCTGATTTCCATCATTCAATCATGTGCAAGCAAAACTGCTCTTTTTTATTTTCCTTGCAACATGTTCGGGTATTCTTTACAAAGTGAAATTTCACCAAATTTACTAAGCTCTGGGGAAATTCCCTGGCAAAGCACGATTTCCCTTGCAAAGTGAACAGCCTATTTGTGTTTAGTAAATCAACCTCATACTCTACATGAGCTTTGTGTGTTGCCTCAGTGTTTATGTAGATTTCCAGATGATCTAGTTTCCCCCACTACTAAAAAACATAGTGGCAGTATAATAGGCTTCTACTTTAATTGGTCATAGTTTGTGTTTATAATAAGAGCAATAGATTGTAAGTTCCTTTGAGGGCAAGAGCTCACATGAGTGTCCTTTGTAAATCACCGGAGAACTTTCTGTTGCTATATAAATTAATACAATAAATACTATACATGTAAGCATTAGAAACAGCATGAATAAAAACACAATACAAATTAATGTTCCAGAGGTGACAGGGCAACATAAGGTGCTGCCTATAATTACAAGGCATTTATAAAAAATATATATATATTTTTTATATATATCTAACACACATACACATATAATTTACAACATTTATGAGTCACTTCAATATCAGGTGCTTGTCAAAAAGTGCATTTTAAATCCACATGAAAATATTTTAGACAATTCTTGAATGCTGATTACAGGGGCGTAACAATGAACCCTTGGGAATTAAATTGTTCAGCTTGTCCCTCTAATCTTCCAAACCACACTAGAGGCATGAAAAGGGCCTACTGTGGCATTTGATCTTTTCATCTATTGTTAGCATTGCATTTTATAACATTAATATATTTATTTAATTGAGTCCTAAGTTATACTCCACAAACTCCTGATACCACTTCACGGGAAAATGGAGATTGCGGTAGAAACTGCCAACAAAAAATGTGGGCTACAAAATATTTCAAACTGACTTATAAGTACCTTAACACAGTTTGCACGAATACATTCCTTAATTCCTGTACATTCCTTAAAAATCAGTCTTTGAGCTCCAGGAAAGGGATTGTGCCAATGCTGAGAGAAGCAGTTAGTTAGGCGATAGTGATGGGCAAATCTGCCCAAGTTTGATTAACCAAAGGTTCAGCAAATCTTGTTTAAAATTTCAATTAAAAAAAAAGAAGCTTTTCAGGTAGCTTTAGCAGCAACACATTATTTTTCATCAAACTGGTATAGACCTGCCTTGACTGGCAGACAGAAATTGGCCTGCAGTTCACGATGGCTGTTCCTGTTCTTACTTATGCAAATCTGTTCGGTTGCTGGCCAATTTCAATCAAGCTCTCATTAGGAATTTGTTTCAAAAAAACGATTAGATGGACATCATAACGATCACAACATACAGGGATATACAATTTACTATTGACATAAACACAAGCACACACACACCACAGGTTGAACTGGATGGACTGGTGTATTTTTTTCAACCGTACCAACTATGTAACTATGTAATTAGGAGACCATAGATAATACTGCAGTTTAAAATTGGCCAGTACCAGGGCATTTTTTTTTTCATTTCTTTATTTTAGTTTTACATTTCACACCAAAACAAACTACATGTTAAGATGTAATATAAGCTCCACGCAGGAAGTCAGAACAGGCCTAAGGCTTTATTTACTAAAGGCAAAATAGAACATCCAGCAGCTCCGTGATGTCGTCATGGAGGAGTGGGAGAGGACGCTAGTGGCAACCTGTGAAGCTCTGGTGAACTCCATGCCCAAGAGGGTTAAGGTAGTGCTGGAAAATAATGGTGGTCACACAAAATATTGACACTTTGGGCCCAATTTGGACATTTTCACTTAGGGGTGTACTCACTTTTGTTGCCAGCGGTTTAGACATTAACCACTTGCTGACCGTACATATACGTCGGCAGAATGGCTCGTACAGGCAAATGGGCGTACCTGTACGTCCCTTTGAATCTGCCACCTTGCGGGCATGCGTGCGCCACAGGCCGCAGGAGCGTGCCCATGGGTCCCGCAAACTCGATGTTCGCCAGCGGCCAGCTATCATGAGACGGAGAGGTAGAACGGGGAGATGCCTATGTAAACAAGGCATTTCCCTGTTCTGCCTAGTGACATGACAGGGATCTACTGCTCCCTGTCATCAGGAGCAGTGATCGCTGTCATGTCAGTGGTAGCCCACACCCCCCCCACAGTTAGAATCACTCCCTAGGACACACTTAACCCCTTGATCGCCCCCTAGTGTTTAACCCCTTCCCTGCTAGTGTCATTTATACAGTAATCAGTGGCTATTTATAGCATTGATCGCAGTATAAATGACAATGGTCCCAAAATAGTGTCAAAAGTGTCCAATGGGTCCGCCATAAAATGTCGCAGCCCTGATAAAAATTGCAGATCACTGCCATTACTAGTAAAAAAAAAAATAATAATAAAAATGACATAAATCTATCCCCTATTTTGTAGACGCTATAACTTATATAAAATTCCGAACGTGTGTACACAAATCCGATGGACAAAGTGCCACGCATGCTTGGAATAAATAAAGAGATGAAAGCTATTGGCCACTGCCCCGTTTATAGTCCTGACGTACATGTTTTACGTCACCGCGTTCAGAACGATCGGATTTTCCGACAACTTTGTGTGACCGTGTGTATGCAAGACAGGTTTGAGCCAACATCCGTCTGGAAAAAATCCTAGGATTTTGTTGTCAAAATGTCCGAACAAAGTCCGACCGTGTGTACAGGGCATAACAGTGATCAGTGCGAAAAATATGCACTGACACTGACAGGGAGGGGGTTAACATCAGGGGCGATCAAAGGGTTAAGTGTGTTCCCTATTTGTTGCTCCTCACTGTGGGGGGGGGGGCTCACTGCATGGACACAGTGATCCATGTTTCTGATTAGTAGGAACAAAAGATCACAGTGTCCATGCCTGACAGAATGTTGGTCTGCCTGGTTTACACCGGCAGACCGCCATTCTAACTCTGTGGGGAGGCTTCCCCTGTGTCCAATCAGGGCGCCATCGCACCTCTGGCAGAGTGCGCACGCCCCCCAGTAGCTATTGAACAAAATCACGTACCTGTACATGATTTTGCACAGCGGGGCCACCCTGCCATAGTATAGGTACATGAGGCAGTCCGGAACTGGTTAACATAATCGACAAAGTGCTGGTGAACTGACTCAATGCACCACCTGTTGGCTGCTAAGGGTAATACAAGGTCATAAGCAATATTTCACATTTAGCTGACAAAAATGTAAAATATTTAATTTTAGGTTGTTAATGGAAATGTGTTCAAAACACTATACATTCCCTTAGTGAATAATACATGATTCAGACTATTAGTACAGTGATATTCTGTTAGCTTTGTCATATGCCTTCTGAAATGGTCTTCTTGTCTTGAGCATTTGTGTTCCTCCAAAGCCTGCGCACGCACACTTTCTTCACTGAGAATACTTTAATTAACGTCTGCTGCTAAACTGAAGCAGATGGTCCAATGCAATGTGCCCTAGGGCTTTATACCTCAGGATTTTCTGAAATAGGAAAGACAGACACCTTTTGGTGCCAAAATCTGTAGGCAAAAAAAAACACTCCCTTGATGTACTTTAAATCAGATATCCTTCACTTTTAGAAGCAAATCCGAGAAAAGCCATCCCTAACTTATGCACAAATGACAAAAACATATGTTCCAAAACTTATTTGCTGGCTATAGAGAAAAAGTTAGAAACAGAACAAACATTTGGGGGCTGATTGAATAACAGGAAATAAGAACAAAACTGCAGCTGCTGATCATAGCATTCAATCAGAATTCTTGTTTAATTATTCCGCAAAATAAAAGGGATGCCTGATTGGCTGGAGTTGTCCACAATTCAACTTTAATTCTCATTTGCATTTCTCCAGTTTAAATCCATTAGTCTATTGACTGGCTGACTGGTACTTTCCTTTTAAACTATTATTCAAAGATAAGCAGCAAAATATTTGCCCCCCCAGAACACTCTGGTCAGCGCTCTCAGCCATTGGCGGAGAGCACTCACAGGAAGCCGGTCGGCAGACCTTTTGTAGTCATAACCCTCCTGTCGGACCACCTGCCGCGCACACGAGCCAAATGTCGGCAGGTTTATATTGAACCTTCCGATGCCGTCCAACATTCGTCCCGTGTGTTCTAGCAATAAAAGTTTAAACTAAAAGCAAAGGGATTTGAACACTTGTCAGTTTTTATTGCTGTCTGCTCCCCCCCTAAGGAGATTCCCCCTCTCTATTTGTCCTGTTTACCATTAACATTGAAAGTGAAAGTAAAAGACAACTCCAGATTTTTGGCTGTCCCCAGAAAAGTAATAGAGGAGAAATCTTCCAATGGGAACACTAGTTCTGGTGACCTAGGGGGGCCCCCAAGGAATTCCCTTTATTTGCAAGCATTTCTTCTCACTTCCTGTTTGTCTATGGGACAGGAAGTGAAGGGAAATCTCCGCAATGGAACGCAGGGGGCTAAATAAAAATATTCAACAGGGGTTATAACCTTCCCTTGCTCTATCCAAAATGAAAAAAAAGTTTTGCCTCTAGTCCTAGTTTAAGGATGAACTCCAGGTAGATTAAAAAACACAGAATGCAGTCATGTATTAATTAAAAAAAAATCACTAATGTATTTTTAAACAGAGCTGGTATATTTTACTTGCATTGTTCTTTATATTATCTGCACAGCAGCACTCAGAGAGAAACATTCAGTATTGTTAACCAATTAGGGCTCTTTGTGTGTGGGGGGGGGGCACACAAATGACATTGTCATTTTGTTGCAGCCCCTTCCTGCATGCAGGACTTTTGGTGCACTTTCAGAAAGCATGGCAAAAATGCTGGACATAATTGACGTCAATGGGAAAGCAAAGCTAACCCGCACCAAACCTGCAATACCAGTGTGGTCAAACCTCACAGCATCAGTGTGAAAGGGGCTTTAATCTCAATATCACACTCTCAGTGTTCAGTCTACTTTACTGCCTTTCTATTTAGGCCAAATAGGTCTACACAAACACACACACTCCCTATGTGAAAGAGCTAACCCTGCTATGGCAGCACATACTGTAGGAGCACTGACAAGAAATTTCTAAATTTGTTTTTAAGACCTACCTGTCTTCAGTCTCCTCCCTTAGAATGCCTGTTATGATCTTTACGGCATCCTTTCACTGCTGAAACAAGCTGCCCCTGTCATGTACAGTATCTTTATAGTGACATTGTAAATATACAGTACATGGTGTGTATAGCGTTTGTGTGTGTTTTCTCCAAGTACCCTGGTTTTATCTCACTATCCAAAAACATATTAGTAGGTTAATAGTGTAGCGCCACTTGGTAATTTGGGTTTTCTGTTCTGCACCTTGACTCCAAGAACAACCACAGCCCCTCTGACACACCTTGTTGACTGAAATTACTGCAAACACTTATAGGAAATCAAGTGTAGATACATTTAACTTGGTTGTGAATTAGTGCCAGGAATAAGACACAAGACTGTTTAATGGTAAAATTAACTCAATGTTTTGGTATGGGTTACAATAAATGATGTAAAAAAGTAAAAAGGGGAGGACATATCCGGTTACAAAGGATAGGGAGATGGCAAAGGTATTGAATTTATTCTTCTCCTCAGTCTTCATGAGGGAATCGGGGGGCTTCAGTAACCAAAACTGCAGTGTTTATCCTCATGACACATCACAGGAAGCACCTCCATGGTTAACAGAGGACAGAATTAAAATTAGATTTGGGAAACTTAACATTAATAAATCACCGGGACCTGATGGCTTGCACCCGAGAGTACTTAGGGAACTCAGTCAAGTAATTGCCAGACCATTGTTCCTAATTTTTACTGACAGTCTATTGATTGGAATGGTACCAGCTGATTGGAGAAAAGCCAATGTAGCACCAATATTTAAACAGGGCCTAAAATACATCCCTGGGAATTACAGACCAGTTAGCCTAACATCAATAGTATGTAAACTCTTGGAGGGAATGATAAGGGACTATATACAAGATTTTAGTAATGAGAACGGTATCATTAGCAGTAATCAGCATGGATTCATGAAGAATCGTTCTTGCCAAACCAATCTATTAACCTTCTATGAGGAGGTGAGTTGCCATCTAGATAAAGGAAGGCCCGTAGATGTGGTGTATCTGGATTTTGCAAAAGCATTTGACACAGTTCCCCATAAACGTTTACTGTACAAAATAAGGTCTGTTGGCATGCACCATGGGGGAGTACATGGATTGAAAACTGGCTACAAGGGTGAGTTCAGAGGGTGGTGATAAATGAGGAGTACTCTGAATGGTCAGGGGTAGTAGTGGGGCCCCCCAAGGTTCTGTGCTGGGAGCAATCCTGTTTAATTTGTTCATAAACGACCTGGAGGATGGAGTAAACAGTTCAATTTCTGTATTTGCGGACAATACTAAGCTAAGCAGGGCAATAACTTCTCCGCAGGATGTGGAAACCTTGCAAAAAGATCTGAACAAATTAATGGGGTGGGCAACTACATGGCAAATGAAGTTCAATGTAGAAAGATGTAAAATAATGCATTTGGGTGGCAAAAATATTAATGCCATCTATACACTGGGGGGAGAACCTCTGGGGGAATCTAGGATGGAAAAGGACCTGGGGGTCCTAGTAGATGATAGGCTCAGCAATGGCATGCAATGCCAAGCTGCTGCTGACAAAGCAAACAGAATATTGGCATGCATTAAAAAGGGGATTAATTCCAGAGATAAAACGATAATTCTCCCACTCTACAAGACTCTGGTCTGGTCTGGCCGCACCTAGAGTATGCTGTCCAGTTCTGGGCACCAGTCCTCAGGAAGGAAGTACTGGAAATGGAGCAAGTTGAAAGAAGGGCAACAAAGCTAATAAAGGGTCTGGAGGATATTAGTTATGAGGAAATGTTGCGAGCACTGAACTTATTCTCTCTCACGCTTGAGAGGGGATATGTTCTCAATTTACAAATACCGTACTGGTGACCCCATAATACGGATAAAACTTTTTTGAGGAAACCTTAACAAGGCTTGTGGCCACTCATTAAAATTAGAAGAAAAGAGGTTTAACCTTAAGCTACGTAGAGGGTTCTTTACTGTAATAGCGGCAAGGATGTAACTCTGTAGAGTGCACTGTAGGAGAATGGCTACAATATGGTGCAATAACCCCTATAGGTACCTCCTATCATAAGCAATAGGTGAAGGCCTCTGTGGAACAGCTGTAAAGGGACAGTATTTAGTCCTAGCCGAGTTGGGGGGGCCCAATTGCACCGTTGGTGCATGTGAGAAGATTCCCAGTAAAGCCTGCAAGCAGCAACAAGGCTACATGATGGCTGTATGGTCAGTTCCTAGTGAGCTCAGCTTCTCTAGCAGCAAATAGTAAATCCCCACAGCAGCAGCTCACCAGTCCCACCAGCTCACTATCTGGTTACATACAGTAATTACTCCACTCTTTGCTCTGTACCCTGGTGACTCCATCTGTTGGCACATCAGGATTCAGCACACTGGATCTTGCTCAGGCTGCCACAGTGGTGATGCATACTGGACAGCGATGTGCACTGCCTGGGCTCCTTCATGGTAAGAGGAAGCTGTGTCCTGTACAGCCTGAAAAAATGCAGCTCTTTCCCCTCCTCCTAGTAATCATAAGCTCTGATTACAATAGAATCTCTCTCCTCTGGACTACAGCTCCCACAGTGCAGTGTTGCCTGACTCAGTCCACTGAACACGTCCTACTTAGCTGCTCCCTCCTCTTTCTGATATAGCTGTTAACCAGTTCAGCACTACAGGGCAGCAGCCACAGAGAACAGCTGCAGCCAGTGTTTCTCTCACTCTCCATTCCTAGCCAAGCACCTGGCTAAAAGAGGTTTCTGTTACAGTTAAAATTATAGTGTCTGAGGTTAAAACACTGCTGAATATGTCTGAGAAACATAAATAAACCATAAATAAATGCATAATGCCATATTCAGCCAATATTCACTGGACCATTCAATATGGTTAGTATATTGTAACGTAGCCCTCAAAATTTCCACTCGTCTGCTCGCAATTGGCAAGTGGAAATAAGCTGAGGGCTCAGGCGGGGGGGTCCGCTTTGCTCTGGCAGGGAGGTGGGCTGGCTCAGCTCAGCTTGGGCTAGGGGGGTGGGCCAACGGGCAGGCCAGTTCGGCTTGCGTGGGTCCTCTCAGCTTGGACGGGGAGGTGGGCTGGCTCGGCTCAGTTTAGGTTGGGGGTTCGGGTCTGGTCCTCTCAAGGAGGGGGAGCAGGAGGAGAAGAGGATCCTGCCAGCTCCACGGCAGAAGTGCCTTCATATCCATGCAGGCTGCTGGCTGGTGCAGGTAAGTTGTAGCTGCTCTTTTGCAGCAGCCCCGCTCTTTCAGAGGATGAGTGGAGAAGAGAGCTCTGTACTCAGATGGGGAAGGGGTAACTTCTGTACTGGGGGAGAACTTGAGAGTACATAGCACATCCCTCAGCGCTGCACCCAGTACACAGCGGACCCCTCAACCCTGCACTCGGTACATAGCACACCTCTCAACCCTGCCCTCGGTACGAAGTGCACCTTTCAACCCTGCTCTCGGTCCATAGCGCACCCCTCAACACTGCAGTCTGTATGTAGCGCACCTCTCAACACTGCAGGCTGTATGTAGCACACCTCTCAACACTGCAGGCTGTACGTAGTGCACCTCTCAATCCTGCACTCGGTATGCAGCGCACCTCTTAACCCTGCACTTGGTACGTAGTGCACCCCTCAACCCTGCACTGTGTACGTAGCACACCCCTCAACCCTGCACTCGGTACATAGCGTACCTCTCAACCGTGCACTTGGTGCGTAGCGCACCCCTCAACCCTGCACTTGGTACATAGCGCACCCCTCAACCCTGCACTTGGTACACAGTGCACCTCTCAACCCCGCAGTCTGTACCTAGCGCACCTCTCAAGCCACATACATAATGCATATTTACTTTACAAGGCAGTAATGATGTGTACAGTGCCTATATTAGCCAATCATATTTTATCCTTATTTTATTTGTCACAGTCAGATCAATTAAATATGCTTTATGTTAAACATTGTTAAAGTTGTTGTTGTTCATATTTTTTTGTAACTTAATTCTGCATAAAACATTTAACAGTGTAATTTCATGAGAAAATTTACAAGAGTGTGTTTAGGAGCGCGCAGGGTAGGGGTTGGCTGGGGTAACTTGTGGCAATTAACTCTTAAGGCCTGGCTAGTAGCTCAGGACTTGAAATTTTGAGCCCTGCATTAATGTATATGTATATATTACAAAAAATAAATCTGTTCACTATTACAGAATAGGCTACAGCAGGGATATGCAATTAGAGGACCTCCAGCTTTTGCAGAACTACAACTCCCATGAGGCATAGCAAGACTCTGACAGCCACAAGCATGACACCCAAAAGCAGAAGCATGATGGGACTTGTAGTTTTGCAACAGCTGGAGGTCTGCTAATTGCATATCCCTGGGCTAAAGCATGACCACTTCAGTGCCAATGGTATCCCAAACCCTGGGATGTTAGATGCCAATTTTGATACTTCACTGCTTGTTCAAATTGGCCAGCAAGGTCAACCGTCATAGTGATGAGCTATAAGGTACAAACTGGAGGTGCCAGACTAGGCTATCAGGAAGTTAGAGTGATTCCAAAGGTAGAAGTTTTTTTACCTTAATGCATTCTGTGCAGCTCACCCCCAGCCACCCCTTATACTTACCTGAGCCAGATCTTGATCAGGAAGTCAAAGTAGTTTGAAAGGTAGATCTGTGCATTAAAGTGTTTGTTAACCCACAGGGTACAATTTACATTATCCTCTTGGTTGATGAATCGAATGTCCCCCTGTGACTGTGCTTTATAAAAATGCAGCTATATACCTTGTTTGCATATCTGCGATCACGTGGCCCACCGTCTTTCTCCTCCCCCGCTGACGTCATTTAGGAGGGGAGGAGAGAGGCGGCCCGCCCACTGCAGCTGTCATGCAAGAGAGGAGAAAGACGGTGGGTCATGTGATCGCAGATCTGCACTCTGTTAACAAGGTATATAGCTACATTTTTTTATAAAGCACAGTCACAGGGAGAAATCACATGAATCAACCAAGAGGATAATGTAAATTTAACCCTAATTTGAGCAACAGAAGGGAGGGAGCTGGCACGGGCTCGGAGCTCACAGACGGGGGGGGGAGAACAGAGGAGATGGAGAGCGGGCCTGCGGATGATGGAGGCATGTAAATGAACCACGGTGTTAGGGCTCAGCAGCTATGATGAACCTTGGTCAGTTTACAGGGGGGAGGGCAAAAACTGGCAAGATCAGCCAGGTATTTTAGGGTATACAGGGGGGCAAATGACGCAGCGCAAGCACTATGCTGTATAAAATGCTTTAACCACTTCCTCGACCTCAGCACGCCGATGTATGTCGGCAGAATGGCACGGGTGGGCAAATGGGCGTACCTTACGTCCATCCCTCCCCGTGTTGAGTTATTTTGTAGGGGACAGCAAATTTACACTGTTATCCAGTTCCCGACTGGCGCACGCTGATGTACTTCAGCAGAATGGCACGGCTGGGCGAATGGGCGTACCCGGACGTCCCTTTAAATTTGCCGCCGTGTCATTGCATGCGCGCTGCCGGCCGGGGGCTTCGTGAGTCGGGGTGCGGGTCCCGCGGACTCGATCGCCGCGGGGATACTCGCGACCTGTGATCGGGAGCAGAGATCAGTGATGTGTCACACGTAGCCATGCCCATCCACAGTTAGAAACATTCCCCAGGACATACTTAATCCCTACACTGCCCCTAGTGGTTAACCCCTTCACTGCCAGTGTCATTTACACAGGAATCAGTGCATTTGTATAGCACTGATTGCTGTATAAATGACAATGGTCCCAAAAGTGTCAAAAATGTCCGATGTGTCCACCATAATGTCGCAGTCACGATAAAAATTGCTGATCGCTGCCATTACTAATAAAAAAAAATATTAATAAAAATGCCATAAAACTATCCCCTATTTTGTAAACGCTATAACTTTTGCACAAACCAATCAATAAACGCTTATTGCTCTTTTTTTTTTTAACAAAATTATGTAGAAGAATACGTATCGGCCTAACCTGAGGAAAAAAATGTTTTTTTAAATACTTTTGGGGATATTTATTATAGCAAAAAGTAAAAAATAATGCGTTTTTTTTCAAAATTGTCGGTACTTTTTTGTTTATAGCGCAAGCAAGCAGTACACTGTAGTACTTGTCTTCAATAGTTATAGTTCATCTGGAAAATTATATGTTCTAATACAACACTATATGCAGTGTGTGTCTCCCATATGCCATATACAGTAATCATGTAGGTATAGGAGAAACTTGCAAAACCATGAATTCCGGTAGGAATTCGTGTATTTAATAAAATAGTAATCCTGCTGTAGCTGAATCAAATACAGTCCACACTGAAGGCAAACAAGTGGTCTTAGTGGATAGAAGGATCTCACCCATATCTAAAGAGCTTCATTCCCACCACAGATTCCATAACAGGTTTATAATCAAGCAGCATATATCAGATGGATCCAGTGCCCAAGTGTACACAAGAAATGATGATGCCTCAGAGCATAATGGGTGCGCAAACTCTACATGATTCACATAAAAAAAATGCAGTCAACAAATCGGTGTCCAATAGGTCCAGCATACAGACGTGGACAAGAAAGTAATCTTCATACAACCATACCATGCAGCCCTGACATGTTTTGCCCAAAGGCTTCCTTAGAAGGCAAGGCTGAAATGATGAATGTGCTGCATCCACTTAAAAGCAAAAGGTTACAGCAATAAGCCCACATGGTGTTCCAGCATGGGACACAAAGTAATTGTTCCTGTAACAGGGGGTGAACCATCTGATCCACTGATCAGAGAGGAAATAGGGTAAATAAAGTGAAAAGAAACGACTTGCAAACAATATAAAAAATAACCACATGTAGAAAAAAAGTTATATATAATGAATATAATATATACATACATATATATATATATTTATATACACACACACACATACATACAGATGTAGCGCCCTGGGGTTTAGTCAGGGAGCTCCTCACAAATTTACTTGCCAAGCCTGGTTATCTTGGTCGATTGATAGAGATCTATTGACATCTCCCTAAGTTTGGCCTTGTTGCACTTTTCTCTTTTACCAATAGGTGGCCGGGTACTTGGTGGTACTAGATATGAGAAGGGCAACCCAAGGTCAGGTTATGAGTATATGGGGTATCCCAGCCAATGGGCAGAGGTTTTCTTGTATCCCTTGGCCTGCTGGGAGAACCTATATATTTGGGTGAGGTAAGGTGATCTATGTTCTGTGCCACCGGACAGCTGTCTGAGTGGACATGTGTCGTACGCGCCGGGCTGCTAGGCCTGAGAGTGGGCCTATCCCAGGGCATCTGGCTGCCAGGCAGTGCGAGGGCCTATCCAGAAGTAAGAGGGCAGCGCAGGGTTGGGACTGCGGATGCTTGCAGTCCAACTAAGGTCCACAAAGGGACCAACCACCTTTACCAGGGGCCACAGTAAGTAACTGAAGCAAGTACCAGAATCACATTCTCACCGAACGGGCATGGTGGAGAATAGGGAAACGTCAGGCGGTTATCAAGTCAGGGACCCAACCCACAGAGGAGACGCTTGCAGAACAGCCTTGTGAGTCAAGCCAGGGACCTCGCCGGTTATCAGGGGTGAAGTTTGAGAAATATCTGGAGTGCCAAGCTAGGGAACCAGCAGGGAAGCGTGGGTGACGCTTGAGGGGATACCACCGCAAACCTTGGAGGAGCTCAAGGGATTCAGAGTCAGTAAATCCGTGGGTCTAGAGAGAGACAGGGAGCTCAGCATTGAAAACCTACAAGAGGCAGTTGTAGTGAAGCTAAAAGTACTGTTATGTTTGAGTTAGGAACTGTTAAAAGACTGTTACCATAGGAGACAGCAATCCTGCATGTGCAGATGTGGCTTCTTGCTGGGGCCTTTCCCTGCACAGCTGTCCTCCTATTGGAGTCTATCAATGGAATTGGCAACTACCTAAGGGTGTCCTGGTCCTAACCCTCTTTCCCCCAAAAATACAAAAAGAACTGTCAAAAGAAATAAAACCTCTTTTACATCCAATAAGTGTCTGACGCCCAATGACTTTCACCATCTTTGCACCCACTATGCCTCACAACCCACCACACATTGAAGGTTTTTAGCTATCTTTGACCTTGGAAGTCCTCATTAGACTGGACAAGGCCGGAGACCTTGCTACACATACATACATACAATGCCTTGAAAAAGTATTCATACCCTTTGAAATTTTCCACATGTTATGTTATGTCATCTTACAACCAAAAACGTAAATGTATTTTATTGGGATTTTATGTAACTGACCAACACAAAGTGGCACATAATTGTGAAGTGGAAGGAAAATGATAAATGATTTTCAAATTTTTTTACAAATAAATATGTGAAAAGTGTGGTGTGCATTTGTATTCAGCCCCTCTGAGTCAATACTTTGTAGAACCACCTTTCACTGCAATTACAGCTGCAAGTCTTTTTGGGGATGTCTCTACCAGCTTTGCACATCTAGAAAGTGACATTTTTGCCCATTCTCCTTTACAAAATAGCTCAAGCTCTGTCAGATTGGACGGAGAGCGTCTGTGAACAGCAATTTTCAAGTCTTGCCACAGATTCTTAATTGGATTTAGGTCTGGACTTTGACTGGGCCATTCTAACACATGAATATGCTTTGATCTAAACCATTCCATTGCAGCTCTGTCTGTATGTTTAGGGTCGTTGTCCTGCTGGAAGGTGAACCTCCGCTTTTTTTGCAGACTCCAATAGGTTTTCTTCTAAGATTGCCTTGTATTTGGCTCCATCCATCTTCCCATCAACTTTGACCAGCTTCCCTGTCCGTGCTGAAGAAAAGCATCCCCACAACATGATGCTGCCACCACCATGCTTCACGGTGGGGATGGTATATTCAGGGTGATGTGCAGTGTTAGTTTTCCGCCATAAATAACGTTTTGCTTTTAGGCCAAAAAGTTCAATTTTGGTCTCATCTGACCAGAGCACCTTCTTCCACATGTTTGCTGTGTCCCCCACATGGCTTCTCGCAAACTGCAAATGGGACTTCTTATAGCTTTCTTGCAACAATGGCTTTCTTCTTGACACTCTTCCATAAAGGCCAGATTTGTGGAGTGCCAAACTAATAGTTATCCTGTGGACAGATTCTCCCACCTGAGTTGTGGACCTCTGCAGCTCCTCCAGAGTTACCATGGGCCTCTTGGCTGCTTCCCTGATTAATGTTCTCCTTGGCTAGCCTGTCAGTTTAGGTAGATGCCCGTGTCTTGGTAGGTTTGCAGTTTTGCCATACTCTTTCCATTTTTGGATGATGGATTGAACAGTGCTCCATGAGATGTTCAAAGCTTGGGATAGTTTTTATAACCTAACCCTTCTTTAAACTTCTCCACAACTTTATTCCTGACCTGTCTGGTGTGTTCCTTGGCCTTTGTGATTCTGTTTGTTTACTAAGGTTCTCTAACAAACCTCTGAGGGCTTCACAGAACAGTTGTATTAATACTGAGATTAAATTACAAACAGGTGGACTCTATTTACTAGTTAAGTGACTTCTGAAGGCAATTGGTTCCACTAGACTTTAGTTAGGGGTATCAGAGTAAAGGGGGCTGAATACAAATGCACGCCAAACTTTTCAGATATGTATATGTAAAAAAAAATTGAAAATCATTAATCATTTTCCTTCCACTTCAAAATTATGTGCCACTTGGTGTTGGTCTATCACATAAAATCCCAATAAAATTAATTTATGTTTTTAGTGGTAACATGACAAAATGTGGAAAATTTCAAGGGGTATGAATTCTTTTTCAAGGCATTGTACATACACACACACACACACACACACTGTATATATATATATGTGGTAACATGACAAAATGTGGAAAATTTCAAGGGGTGTGAATACTTTTTCAAGGCATTGTATACACATACACTATTGATATAATAAAATCAATGTTATTTTATTATTTTATTTTTGATACACTTTTATTTTCCCAGATCTCAGTACTGGTACAAATTTGTCATGTGAGCATTAAAGTGTGGCTCACACTATCACATACTGGATTGTTGCCTATGACACCTATTCATATGTACTCATCTAGGTCTAGGTAGCAGGAAAAGTGGAGGTAACACAGATTCAGAAAATGAATAAAACAGAAGCAGGGAGGTGCTTGCACTGGAGCTTCCTCTCTACAAGAAAAGACTGAGCAGCACAGTAGTGGGGTCTCATTCCAAATCACATGAGACTGGTGGTGAGAGACAGCAGTGCCTTAGATGATCACACACTACAGATATATAGGAATGAGGCTGTAGTGCCCTGATATTTTAAGAAGAATTCAAAGAAAGATGATGTCGCTTTTTCAGGGTACCACTTAGACACAATTTACATTTCTAAATGCCCTTTATAAAATAGTAAATCCTCCGTTTTCTAATTCATGTCCACTGTAAGCACAGGGCTAGCCTGTTAAAAAAAAATTAAAAAAAAAAAGTAGTAATTTAAAATTATACATCAGCTGGAACAGGTGACCTGCAAATCAATGGCTGTAAGAATTAGGAAATGAAAAAACACAGAAATAAGTATTCTCAGTCACAGACAGCATTTTTGTCACTTTCCCAAATAGATGTGTGAACAACTGACAGGGAACTGTAGTCGAAGCAGAAGGCTTCGTTTACATTTGGATAACATTTTGACAAATTAAAATCATAAAGACCTATTTAACCATAATTTATAGTGAGCTGTCCTGTAGGCCAAATGTTATTTTAAACTCCTGATGAAGAAGCACGTTAAGGTCATGGAGTGGTCTAGCCAGTCTCCAGACCTTAATCCGATAGAAAATTTATGGAGGGAGCTGAAACTTCGAGTTGCCAAGCGACAGCCAAGAAACCTTAAGGATTTAGAGAAGATCTGTATAGAAGAATGGACCAAACTCCCTCCTGAGATGTGTGCTTGCCAACAAGGGTTTCTCCACCAAGTACTAAGTCATGTTTTGCTTAGGGATCAAATACTTATTTTTACTTTTTTTTTATTTTTCTCACTAAACTGCAATTCAATTTATAAATGTATATGTATCATGTGTCTCTGGATTTTTGGTTGATATTCTGTCTCTATCATTTAAAATACACCGCCTATGATAAAAGTTATAGACCCTTTGTTTCATTGTAAGGGGGGGAAACTTACATAATATACAGGGGATCAAATAATTATTTTCCCCACTGTACAAAAGTAAAAAAAAAAAATCAAAAAAACTATTTCCTATACTTTCTTTTATAAAACATAGCAAATAAAAATGCCAGGACAGTAAGAAAACTGCCTAAATTACATTTTTATGGGAAAAAGACAACCCAGTATGATTTTATTTTTTGCTACAATTTTTTGGAAATGAATAAACATGCTGGTATTGAGGAGTAAGGATGAGCCCAATGTTACTTATGCAATAAATAGTTTGTCATTATGATCTGGCTGCTGCCTATACAATGAACCTGCTACTTCTTTCTATGCAGCTTTCAATACATGGATTGTTCTTAAAATAGCAACTTTCTGATTAAATCAGATGATTTTGGATACATACTGCTTGGTAATTTTGGTTCCGGCGCCCGCCCAGGGAGACTTTTTTAAAAAAAACAGCAATACACGTATCTTCCCAGTAAAAAGCTGTGCAGGGAGCATGTCAGCAAGAAGGAGAGAGCAGCAATACACTGATCTTCCCAGTGAGAAGCTGTGCAGGAGGCATGTCAGCAGGAGGGAGAGAACAGCAATACACTGATCTTTCCAGTAAAAAGCTGTGCAGGGGTCATGTCAGCAAGAGGGACAGAACTGCAATACACTGATCTTCCCAGTGAGGAGCCCTGCAGGAGGGGTGTCAGCAGGAGGGAGAGAACAGCATACACTGATCTTCCCAGTGAGGAGCCCTGCAGGGGGGGTGTCAGCAGGAGGGAGAGAACAGCAATACACTGATCTTCCCAGTGAGAAGCTGTGCAGGAGGCATGTCAGCAGGAGGGAGAGAACAGCAATACACTGATCTTCCCAGTAAAAAGCTGTGCAGGGGTCATGTCAGCAGGAGGGAGAGAACAGCAATACACTGATCTTCCCAGTAAAAAGCTGTGCAGGGGTCATGTCAACAAGAGGCACAGAACTGCAATACACTGATCTTCCCAGTGAGGAGCCCTGCAGTAGGGGTGTCAGCAGGAGGGAGAGAACAGCAATACACTGATCTTCCCGGTGAGGAGCCCTGCAGGAGGGGTGAAGGCAGGAGGGAGAGAACAGCAAATACACTGATCTTCCCAGTGAAAAGCTGTGCAGGGGTCATGTCAGCAATAGGAAGAGAACTGCAATACACTGATCTTCTCAGTGAAAAGCTGTGCAGGGGTCATGTCAGCAAGAGGAAGAGAACTGCAATACACTGATCTTCTCAGTGAAAAGCTGTGCAGGGGTCATGTCAGCAAGAGGAAGAGAACTGCAATACACTGATCTTCCCAGTGAAAAGCTGTGCAGGGGTTATGTCAGCAGGAGGGACAGAACTGCAATACACTGATCTTCCCAGTGGGGAGTCCTGCAGGAGGGGTATCAGCAGGAGGGATAGAACTGCAATACACTGATCTTCCCAGTGACAAGCTGTGCAAGAGGCATGTCAGCAGGAGGGAGAGAACAGCAATACACTGATCTTCCCAGTGAAAAGCTGTGCAGGGGTCATGTCAGCAATAGGAAGAGA
Organism: Lithobates clamitans; assembly: GCA_037952925.1. NCBI lineage: Eukaryota > Metazoa > Chordata > Amphibia > Anura > Ranidae > Lithobates > Lithobates clamitans. The sequence goes on along the minus strand of JBBGZY010000376.1, from coordinate 1,384,102 downwards.
ACTGCAATACACTGATCTTCTCAGTGAAAAGCTGTGCAGGGGTCATGTCAGCAAGGGGAAGAGAACTGCAATACACTGATCTTCCCAGTGAAAAGCTGTGCAGGGGTCATGTCAGCAGGAGGGACAGAACTGCAATACACTGATCTTCCCAGTGGGGAGTCCTGCAGGAGGGGTATCAGCAGGAGGGAGAGAACTGCAATACACTGATCTTCCCAGTGAGGAGCCCTGCAGGAGGCATGTCAGCAGGAGGGGGAGAACAGCAATACACTGATCTTCCCAGTGAGGAGCCGTGCTGCGGGGGGGGGGGGGGGGTCGGTATGATAGCAATAGGCAGAGAGTAGCAATACACTGATCTACCCAGCGAGGAGCTGTACAGGTGGCATGTCAGCAGGAGGGAGAGAACAAAAATACACTGATCTTCCCAGTGAAAAGCCATGCAGGGGGGACATGATAACAGTAAGCAGAGATACAGCAATACATTGATCTTCCCAGTGAAGAGCTGTGCAGGGGGGGCATGATAGCAATAGGCAGAGAAACAGCAATACGCTGATCTTTCCAGTGATTAACTGTGCAGGGGGCATGTCAGCGGAAGTCTGACCACTGGAGTAAAAGCAGGCTGTGCTTCCTCTAAATTGCAAAAGAAGTAGAATGCAAAGAAGAACACTGACCACACTGGGTCTTACTTCTGACACTGCAATTTTGGGATAATCAAAAGAATTCTCAGTTCTGGCTTTGCTGCTGGGTTTTATGTTTTGAGAGAGATTTTACATATACTGTATCAATCCTTGTTGCTAGCAGCCTTAATCTATAAGACTACTGATACTAGCACTGATACTAGCACAGACATTTACTGTATAAAATCTGATCACACCATGAAAATGAAGAATATTCAAAAGCAGCTGTCAGTTATTAACAAAATGGAATATATACTCCCCTGGTTTGCTTTATTGCTTGCCTATATTGGAAATATTCTCCTATGTGGCACCTCTGGTGAAAATAATTGCTTTATGGTAATCTGTGTGTAAAACCATACAACAATGACATTCTCCTATCTGGCTCCTTTTGGTCTGTTAAATATAACACTGAAAATGTTTAATAAGTGATAAGTGCAAAAATATCTGTTGATCCTGCCAGAAATCCTGTGAACTGATAAGTCCATGTGCTCCCTGCCAGTGCTTCGCTCTATTGGTTGGCACTGTTCCCAGCTTTCTCTGTGAACTACTATCTATTATATGAAGATTAGGAGAGCGGAAAGAGTTCTGTAGTCCTAACACACTTCTTGTCCTAGGGCAACCAATAAGCAGTATATTTTATTTTTGTACTCGGGTTTAGATTAAAACTGGCTTAAAACTGAGGTCCGCTGAGAAAAAAAATATTAAAAGCCAGCAGCTACAAATACTGCAGCTGCTGACTTTTAATATATGGACACTTACTTGTCCAGGGAGCCCGCGATGTCGGCAGCCAAAGCTGATCTGTCCGTTGGCTCTCGGCTGCTGCCGCCGCCATCCTCGGTAAGGGAATCATTTTTGGTTGGAACGCCACTTTAAGCAGTACCTTGGTCAATATCAAGCCAAAGCTTGCCTGTTCTCCACTTTATTCAGATAAGCTATTGGACATTATAATGAGTAAGCAAAGTATAGTCAACTAATTGGAGAAAAAAGAAAAGAAAAAAATGCTGGAATATGCCTAAAATAACAACAGCAATTGTATAATGCCACCAGAGCAATTTGATTTGTAAGTATCAGGATCAATACCATGCATAAAAAAAATGAAGAACTGTCAATTTTAATCTATTGCTGTAAATAAATGTTATTGGTTAGGAGTTCAACAACACCAGTTTTGACGTTTAAAATGTTGATGATCATAATATAGTGTGGAAGATGCAAAGAAGACAATAAATCATATATAAATTTGTACAAAGGTGGCCTTAATGTGGAAGAAAAGGTTTGCAGTGACAGGAAAATAATTGTACCTTGAAGTATACAATTGGGGCAATAAACTGATCAGACAATCAGGTAACTCATTTATATAAAAGACAAATAACGAGCGTGGTACACAGGTGTTTGCAGAAGTACATCTGTAGCTGTAGTAGGTCAATAATAAGTCTCAGCGGGAACACAATGAAAACAGGAGCACCTGCAAGACCAATTTTTCTGCTTACTGAAAATTTCACACTCGATAATTTAACCTTCAGGGTTGTACTACTAGACAAACATATCACAGTGCTGCAGAAATGTGCTGAATGTGAAGCTTTTAGAGCACACGTCATAACAGATGTTACAGTTCTGGTAAGCATAAATTGCAGGTAGATGACAATAGAAAAGATAAATATAGTTTGTAATACATGATTTAAATTCCAAACAAATTTTCTTTCGAAAATCAGAAATTTTGTGCATTTTGTAATCCGATGGTGCCACCATTCAAAATTCGACCAACCAAGCCTTAAATTTCACCTTATGTTGCTACAGAAAAGAATTTTCGTGGCTGGGAATCTTCTTTGCTTTCCAGGTCACCGCTCATGCACATTTCTTTTTCGAGGATATTTCTCACACGATTCTCCCACCATTGATTAGAAATTAGTTTGTTTTTCCAAAACTTTCCAACATGCCCGATCACTCAAGTTCGATGGTTGCACAAAAGTCGGCCACTGCTGCAGCCCACTAGAGGTGCAAGATTCGAAAGAAAATTCTTGGTTATGATTTTCGTAAAAAAATTCTTTCAGAATTTGACCCATGTATGGCCTGCTTAAGGGTAAGATGAAGACCACCCAAAGCTGTCTGTCCCAGAATGTGTTTAGGGATGTCAAAGAGTCAGAGTCAGCAAGACCAGTTATTCTGCCCCATCCTTCATAGGACCATATAAGCAGCACTGCTGGGGTGTATACTTGCACACCACTGCCTTAGTAAAATGGAACTAAGGCCTCTCAACAAAAATTCAGTAAGAGGTAACATTTTTTTTTCTTTTCTCCAGCTCCTAGTGATTTTTTTGTCGCCTGTGTGCATGCACCATGCAAAGTTCAAACTGTCTCTATTCTCAGAACGCCAAAACTAAAGCTGGGTGCTGGAGACAATGTAAATCTTACATACACGTACGTACGCGTGCAGAACTTATATCATTACTGGGCATCCAATGGCCTAGGAGGAGAGTAGTAGGACCCAGCGGAAGAGGTGGTAGAAATGGCAGCAGCGGAGGACCAAGCAACAACCAGATCCTTGTCCCGTTATTGCTGGAGAACAACACACTAGCATATAACTGTGCCATAATGTGCAAACATGCTTTCCATACTTGGACTTTAGGTTAGAAGCTCACCCCCACCGCCATGAATTTAGTTCCACTTTAAGGCACCTTGGAAAGCATCAGGGGCAGGCAGAGCTTGAGTGATCAATTCCTACATATACACCTACCCTTACTGAGATGAAAGTACAGAAATGCTGTTTCTTAAAAAAGGATGGCTAGGTAGGAGGGGCTTTTCTGCTTCTATTTTCACCTTCTTTTGCCACCAGCTCACTGCACTGAGAATCTGCCTTGTTGGACTGCTTAATTATTATCCAATGAGCAAGCTGGTGACACAGAAAATGGAAAAACCTGCAACAGAATATAGTGGTGTCATCTGACAGATTTCACAATGTGGCAAACATGTAAATTACGAGACTGGCTGAATACAATTGTAAATCTTTGTTAGGTAAAACAGTTTGCATACATGTATTCACTTATGTTCAATTCTTTATTTACCTGTTTGAAGTTTCACTCTACAGAGTCCTAGAGGGAAGATTTCCCTACCCTTAGCCTAAAAGGTTGACCAGTGCTGTCAAACAGTCTCTGCTGCATATATTATAGCAAGGGTCTACAAACTTACTGAACAAAGGGCCAGTTTACTGTCCTTCAGACTTTGAGGGGGCCTGACTGTGGCCCAATGGAGTAGAAAATGCTCTGGCTTTAATGGGAGTAAAGAATGCCCTGTAATTGATATTAGTGGGAGGAATATCGCCCCAAGGTTGGTATTAGGGAAAGGAATAATGCCCCATCATTGGTGTAATTGGGAGGAATAGTGTCCCATTGTTGGCACCAGGGGAAGGAATAGTGCCCCATCTTTGGTGTTAGTGGGAAGAATAGGGCTCTGCGGTTGGTGTTAGTGGGAAGAATAGTGTCCCATTATTGGTGTCAGTGGGAAGAATAGTGTCCAATCATTGGTATCAGTGGGCAGAATAGTGTAGTGTTCCAACACTGGTGTCAGTGGAAATAATAGTGTCCCACTGTTGGTGTTGAAGATATAGTTCCTTCTATCAGTGGGAGGCATAGTGTCCCAAGGGCCTGATAAAGGGACACAGCCGGCCCCCTGGCTGCAGTTTGGAGACCACTGTGTTATAGGAATAGGCATGGACATGCTTAGCCTTCATAATGAAAATCAATAGGTTTAACCCAGTCCCACAGTTGTTTTTGGGGAGGATGGATGCTAAGATTTTAGAATCAGAGAACAACTTATCCAGGCAGAAAAAAAAATATTTATTTGAGACTGATAATTTTTATTTTATATCTCACAGTCTATGTTCAACATGTAATATAAGAGGTTTCATATATGGGCACTTTATTAAACTAGTGGAGACTTCTATTTGACAACCGTAGACCATAATAACTTCCTAAAAGCGTTTGTTAATTTCATCTGTCTTACTTTGATGTCCCAAAGTATATTAGATATAGATTTTCAGAGCCAAATGACTCAGCTTCTATATACTTGCCAGACATGTGTCATATTTTATTGGACAGCTTTTACCTGGTCTATGAAAGCGTTGCTTTTTCCAATAACTCGAAAGGACACGTTGCTTGTGGCGATACATTCACACCATTTTATCTTGTCATGTTTCTCTATGCACATAAATAGACTGCACAAATAAAACCATTTTTCCTTTCCACTTTCGGGCCACGTTCACTTTTCTGTGCACATGTTTGTGTGCGCATTAAGGTACGTTACAACAAGTGCTGTTTATGCACATTGGGGGTGTTTTGCCATTCATTTTCCATGGTACCCCAATGTGCATACATAGACAAAATGGGCACTGCAATACAAACCACAGCATTCAAATAGAAAAAGTGGAAAAATAAAATGTTAGAATTAAACACCTCACAAAGAATTTCATTAAACTGACTTTTTTTAAGTACAATCAAATGTACATAATCTTGTTCAGGTAGAACTCAAGATTCAGCCTGACAGCTGGTTATAAAAATGTTTTAACAATGAGAATTTGGAATGAGATATAAAGGATCAAAATATCCACAAACTAGCATGCCACTATTTTCTAAAAAGTTTATTCCAGGGGAAAAAAAAAAAAAAACTTGCAGGGACAAATAAATGTTGTCCTGGACAAAGTGCACCAGGTGCTTACCAAACTTCCGGTGCTGAGGGCACCACCTAGACCTTTCCTGGTGCACTTTTCAACCATTTTTTACCATTTCTGGAAAAATTTGCCCCAGTGCTGCTTTAAAAAGACACCAGGAATCAGCAGCTCTGGTGGATCCATGGGCAGGTGCAGGCTGTTATCACCAGCTGTCTATGACAGCCGGCATTCAGCACTAAGCTCAAGAGCTTGAAAAGTTCCTGGGCTTCTGAAGCCTCTACAGATGACTCCATAGGAGCATGTTGTAGAATCAAATGTAAATACTATGCTTCTTGGGGAGTATAGTGAAGTCACAGGTGGTGTTATGGCTCTTCTTGCCAATACGGAGGCGTTGGCAGAGTTGTTGCAGCTCTCTCCATCCTCTCCCAACAGCAGTACATCATCGCTATAGTGATCTATTGCTGACTATTAGAAGTCATCTGTTTCTGCACACCCCTCATGAAGAAACATGTTATGCCTCATGCATGTTGGCACTGTGAAATCTGCATTTCAAAATACATGTCATACATGTACGAAATGCATATAATGATTTTAGGTACAGTCAGTTTGGCCTCTTTCACATGAACAGGAAGGGGCCGATAAATGAAAAAAAGCCAGCTGAGCTGTGTTTTTACTGCACCCTGACTGCCCATCAAAAAGATAACATACTGTCAGAGGCAGCTATACCCATGCCACAGCCGCAGCAAATTTATTGGGGCAACACCTGTCAAACTTGCCTATTAAAGTCTGCGGGCTACGCCAGAACCATGAGTCAAAAGCTGGCCTCACACTTATGATACATTAGTTCTAAAACAAAAGGCATTCAGGAGGAGGCAGGATCACCTCCTGAACACCTAGAAGGTGCTGTTTAGCCACCCTGTGAAAAGACCTGCTAAGTGTGCAGCAGTGTGAACCTAACCATAAGCTGTGTTTAAAGAAAATTGAATTCTGAGTTCAATTAGACAAGATGTAGCGTTGAAATGGAAAGAAGCTCTCTTAAAGTAATTGTAAAGTCTCATGGTTTTTAACCTTAATGCATTCTATGCATTAAGGTGAAAAACCTTTGCTACGGCTGCCACAGAGCTCCCCTTTTTCTTGCCTGAATCCATCCTTTCCAGTGATGTGCAAGAGCCCAGCAGCTCAAGCTGCTGTCTCTCTCCTCATTGGATAGATTGATACCATTGGCTCCCTCTGCTGTCAATCAAATCCAGTGATACGAGGGGCAGGGCTGAGTCCTGCTGTCTGTGTCAATGGACGCAGCGGGACTCGGAAGCGCACCCACATGGGTGCCCCCCATGGAGAGCGGCTCTCTGGGGGGGCACTTGATGAAGAAGAGGAGCCAAGAGTGTCATCAGGGCACCCCAGAAGAGAAGGATTTGGGTCGCTCTGTGCAAAACCCTTGCACAAAGCAGGTAAGTATAACATGTTTGTTTTTTTTTATTATTTGTTTTTTTTGTGCGAACCTTTACAACCACTTTAAAGTAAAATGTGAACATTGCCTTTGAGCTGCTTTACCGTTCCTCTATGTTACATATGTGATATGATTTTAATAATTTGACCTTGTTAATTATATTTTGTGGTAAATATATGCTAGTGCACAATTTGCATAAATGCTGTATTGGGAAAAATCCCAGGAAAATGCATTTTTTCAATTTCTTTACTATTTTTTCCCAATGAAATAAAAATACGTGTATAACATTTTGTAACCACATTAAAGATCCATCTTTCCTAAAAAGACATAATAATAATTTGTACGTATAATAAATTTGGTTGGGCTATCAAACCTAAAAGATATAATATGCAGAGACATCGCCAAAAGGAAAAAAAAAATGGGACTTAAGGGGCTGCCGCCCTTTCACAAAAATTCACAAGAGACTCAGGGACAGAGGCATCAAGTATAGCCTCAACTGTTCCAGCAGATTCTGATACAAGATAGAGGCATATATCATTTCTTTGACTCCCCAGCAGTTGCAACCAATGGGCAAAGACACCATTGGCCCAAGCATTACCACAACACTAAAATTGCAAGTATAGCAATATCCTTCCATAGCCTGGCCATTTGAAGACTCTTCCTGCAATTTGCTCCATTCAGCAATTCATAATAACACTGTTATATAGGTATGATGCTGCTAATGGAGCCTACAAATTGTTTTACAGCCTTTATAAGGAGTGAAGTGACAGAAGGGACATATTTTATTGGGATTGTTAACTTATTTACGGTGTACAAAAGTATTACTCGGCTCACTATGCAAATAAATGTACACCCTTACCTAATCCACTGATTATGAATACACCTCAATTACATAACAAGCTGTGGTAAAGGAAGTATCAAGTTGATATCCTGTAACATCAGTGCTTAGATCAGGGGTATGCAATTAACTCCAGCTGTGGTGAAACTACAAATCCCATTATGCCTGTGCCTCTCGGAGTCATGCCTGTGAATGTCAGGATCTTGCAATGTCTTATGGGACTTGTAGTTTCACCACAGCTGAAGGGCCAAGGTTGCCTACCCCGGCTTAGTTTAACATTACAAACTCTCTTTCCTGATCCTTATCCACTATTATACTACTATAAATCCCACTGCCTATTTCTCTTTTAAAGCAAGCAAAATACTGGTACTCATGTCAATACCCTAATGTTCTTTTCTACCTCCTAATACTGTTTTGACCTTTTTGGGCCTATTTAGATCTTTGTGTGTGTGAAGAGGTGTATTTTGGGGGTTCATTTTTGTAGCGTTAGGCAGGTGATTTGTCACACTGTATTTCAACATGTGTTTTCTTTGTGTTTTGACGTGTTTTATCGTGCATTGATGCACATCTCAATGTGTTTTTGAATTTCAATTTTGGAGTGGGTAGGTTTACCACATGTTGACCAATGCTTATTAATAAATGTTGTTAACCCATAAAAACTGCCATTGACTTCTATGGACCTCCTAATTCACTAAAAGACAGGAAAAAAAGCACTTTACTGCAGTACTGAGATGGGAACCAGCTCTAATTTTATTATGGGGAACTTGGATACATGTGTTTTAGCAAGTTGCAGAGGTGTGTTAAAAAGCAACATTGTAAATACCCCCTTTATCATTGTGCTTTTGCTATATTTATCCCAGGGATCTTCCCTGCGAGGGCTGAACCCCCCTGGCTTTGTTCATGTTGGAAGTGTTATATCTTGTACAAAACTCAAACAGATTTATAAAAAAAATCCTGTAGCTGACATGTCATAATAATCAAAACATGATGAGCAGCTTGAGTTTAGCTTGTTTTTGACAGTTTTATATGCGATAATGTACTCCTTATTGTAAAATGTAAGTTTACTGAATGACTACCAAGTGGTGTAGCGAGTACGGTAAAAGGCTGCAGGCAAAGTGGTTTAAAAAAAACTGAGAGCTGACAATGACATCATTAAAGCACTTTGGCCACATAAAGTGTTTTTATAATAGAAGATAAGTTGACCTTTCATTAACATTATAATCATTTTACAGATATTTTGATATCTACAGCAACAGCTTCATTGTCAAATAAGCTGTACCATTTACCATTAAAAAGCATTTCTTGATCTCCAGTCAATTGACATTGGCTTGGCTGAAATCCTATTAACAGTCTGCTGCAAGCAGGAGGAAGGATTTATTCAGTCTTCCTTTTCCCAGTGAAAGACAACATTGTAACTTTGTGACAAGTCACAAGGTAAGAGGCTGCAGCAGACAGCTGATTTGTGTCAGCCAAGGCACCAGTATTTGGCCTTTAAATCATCATCTCCAGGAAATAGGTTCTGACCCAAGGACATACCTAAACATTGTCAGTGGGAGTATTGTGAGGTAATAAAAACATAAGACATATAAAAACATAAGAGACGCTTGCTTCTTGGGAGGAAAGCAATGGCAAACCTAGACAACATTATAAGCAAAGACATCACCCTACCGACAAAGTGCCATATAGTCAAAGCTATGGTATTCCCAGTAGTAACTTATGGCTGTCAAAGTTGGACCATAAGGAAGGCCGAACACCAAAGAATTGATTCTTTTGAACTTTGATGTTGGAGAAGACTCTTGAAAGTCCCTTGGATGGCAAGAAGATCAAACCAGTCAATCCCGAAGGAAATCAACCCTGAATATTCACTGGAAGGACAGATCCTGAAGCTCGAATACTTTGGCTACTTAATGCAAGAGAGGACTCATTGGAAAAGACCCTGATGCTGGGAGACATGGAAGGAAAACGGGGAGGAGGACAACAGAAAACAAGATGGATAGAGAACATCATCAAAACAATGAACATGAAGTTAAGCAAGCTCCAGGAGGCAGTGGAGGACAGAAAAGCCTGACCTATGGTCCATGAGGTCACGAAGAGTCGGACATGACTAAATGACTGAACAACAATAAAAACATGTAAGTGTTACATGTACACGTTACTTAGCATGCATGCATTCACATGAAAATATACAGTAGGTGACCGCGATATTGTGGCTTTTCTCGGCGAGATTTGACACCTACGAGCCCCGTCGCGGGAACCAGCGCCGAGAAGGCTCACTCCTCGGGAAAGGAAAACTTTTTTTCCTTTCGCGATGAGCGACAGGCAGCGCTGACAGCATGTCTGGTATGAATCGCTGTGCCAAATTTTAAAGGAAAAAAACGGCGTGGGTTCGCCCCAGGGGCATACCAGGCCCTTAGGTCTGGTATGGATTGTAAGGGAAACCCCCTACGCCGAAAAATTGGCGTGGGGGTTCCCCCAAAATCCATACCAGACCCTTATCCGAGCACGCAGCACGGCCGGTCAGGAAAGGGGGTGGGGACGAGCGAGCGCCCCCCCTCTCCTGAACCGTACCAGGCCGCATGCCCTCAACATGGGGGGGTTGGTGCCCATGTTGATGAGGACAAGGGCCTCTTCCCGACAACCCTGGCCGTTGGTTGTCGGGGTCTGCGGGCAGGGGGCTTATCGGAATCCGGGAGCCCCCTTTAATAAGGGGGCCCCCAGCTCGGACACACCATTCCAGCAGGAGTTCGTCGTGCCAACATCAGAAGAAGAAAAGAAAGAGAAGAGGGGACAAGACAGCGCAGCAGACCGGGTCCCCCGCTAGCAATAGAGCTTGAAGAAGATAGCGGGGGAGTCCGGCAGAAGATACGGGAGAAGAACCGGAAAGCGGCAGCAGACCGGGCCCCTGCTAGCAAGAGAGCAGGAAGAAGATAGCGGAGGGGCCCGGGAGAAGAGGTGGAACACCGGGAGAAGAAGTCGGAAGAAGACCCCCGAAGTCGGTAGAGACCCCCCCTGAGCTGCCTAATAAATTTCTTTTAAAACCTGTGTGGTGTGGTTTTTTTATTAACACTTTTTTTTCCTAGGTGAATGGGTAGGGGTACCATGTACCCCATACTCATTCACATAGGGTGGGGGGCCGGGATCTGGGGGCCCCCTTAATAAAGGGGGCTTCCGGATTCCGATAAGCCCCCCGCCCAAAGACCCCGACAACCAACGGCCAGGGTTGTCGGGAAGAGGCCCTTGTCCTCATCAACATGGGGGCAAGGTGCTTTGGGCTGGTGGGGCCCGCAGGGCGCCCCCCTCCCCCAAGGCACCAACCCCCCCATGTTGAGGGCATGCGGCCTGGTACGATTCAGGAGGAGGGGGGGCGCTCGCTTGTCCCCACCCCCTTTCCTGACCGGCCGGGCTGCGTGCTAGGATAAGGGTCTGGTATGGATTTTGGTGGGACCCCGTAGGGGGTTCCCCTTACAATCCATACCAGACCTAAGGGCCTGGTATGCCCCTGGGGGGAACCCACGCCGTTTTTTTCATTTAAAAATTGGCACGGCGTTCCCCCTCAGGATTCATACCAGACAACTGTCAGCACAGCCTGTCGCTCATCGTGAAAGGAAAAAAGTTTTCCTTTCCCGATGAGTTAGCCAGCGCGACATGCACAGTACCCTGTCGCCGAGAACCGGCGCGATGGGATCGCACTGGAAACACAATCTCGCGGTCAGGTACTGTACTGTATCTATAGTGGGGAAAATAATTATTTCATCCCCTGCATATTTTGTAAGTTTGCCTACTTACAAAGAAATGAAGGGTCTATAATTTGTATCGTAGGTGTATTTTAAATTATAGAGACAGAATATCAACCAAAAATCCAGAAAAAAAAACAAATGATACAAATGTTATAAATTGAGTTGCAGTTCAGTGAGTAAAATAAGCATTTGTATTTGATCCCCAAGCAAAACATGACTACTGTAAGTACTTATTCATGTTTTGACAAGAAACCCTTGTTGGCAAGCACAGAGGTAAAACATTTCTTGTAGTTAGTGACCAGGTTTACACACATCTCAGGGGGAATTTTGGTCCACTCTTCTTTTAAGATCCTCTCTAAATCCTTAAGGTTTCTTGGTTGTCGCTTGGCAACTTGAAGTTTCAGCTCCCTCCATAAATTGAGGGAAGAAGGTTCTCATCCAAGATTTGACAATACAATGGCCCCCACAATTGGCCCCTCAATGTGGCAAAGTTGGTTTGTACCTTTAGTACATGGTAGATGGCAGGGCCGGACTGGGAATAAAAACCAGCCCTGGAAATAATTTCATACCAGCCCCATAGCATTTTTATACCAGCCTAACCGCATAACGTCGATATTTTTTTTGTTCACAAAAGGGAAAACCATGCATTTTAAAGCACATTTGAAGAGTGTATTATCTATAGATAAGAGAGACATGGAATTTACAAACAGCAGCAATTTTTTATTTTTTTACTGGCAAAAAAATCATGGCATTTACTGGCACATTTTTTACTGATACTGCAAAAAAAAGGTGCCGTAAATGGCAGGTTTCAGTGCAAATATCAATATTTAAGCTATAAACTGCTATTAGCAATGTGTTAAGTTAAACAAAAGTCAAAAACCATATTTCTCCTCTTACATGAAGGTCAGATTAATATAACCCAACACAGAGTTCCCCCCATATATCAGGAGGATTCCCCTTTACAGTGCAAGGGAACTCTGACATAAAGGGGAACATTGCAGATCATGATCTAAGCAGGAACTCTGATATAAAAGGGGGGCACTGGTGACCAGAGACCCCACTTATATCAGAGTCCATTGCTTTCCCCTTTACATCAGAGTTCTCACTTACATCAGGGTCTGCAGCATTGCCCTTTACATCAGAGTTCCCCCTTGCACTGTAAGGTGGAATCCTGCAGACTATGATGTAAAGGGGAACTCTGGGAATGTGGGGAGGACTCTGGTGACCAGAGAGTACCTTCCGCAGAAAGAAAACACTAAGGTACGGGGGTTTACTGATATAGGGGGAAACCTATATATCAGTGCCCCCTTACAATATTGTATTGACCCCCCCCCCTCTCAGGTAGGCCTGGCGGCGCTGTCACTGACCTCCTCTCAGGTGCACCGTACAGGGCTCAGTCAGTCGGCTCCAGCTCGGTGGCTCTGGTTTTATCCCATAGTTTCCTCTCCACAGTCCATACATGTCTGACTTCTCCCATGACCCCCATCCCTGAGGCACTCCCACTGTTGACTCCACTCCAGACTGCAGACGTGATATAAGACAGGAGATGGTCAGAGGCTGCGCATGGTACAGGAGAGGTCAGAGGCTGCGCATGGTACAGGAGAGGTCAGAGGCTGCGCATGGTACAGGAGAGGTCAGAGGCTGCGCATGGTACAGGAGAGGTCAGAGGCTGCGCATGGTACAGGAGAGGTCAGAGGCTGCGCATGGTGCAGGAGAGGTCAGAGGCTGCGCATGGTACAGGGGAGGTCAGAGGCTGCGGATGATGCAGGGGAGGTCAGAGGCTGCGGATGATGCAGGGGAGGTCAGAGGCTGCGGATGATGCAGGGGAGGTCAGAGGCTGCGGATGATGCAGGGGAGGTCAGAGGCTGCGGATGATGCAGGGGAGGTCAGAGGCTGCGGATGATGCAGGGGAGGTCAGAGGCTGCGGATGATGCAGGGGAGGTCAGAGGCTGCGGATGATGCAGGGGAGGTCAGAGGCTGCGGATGATGCAGGGGTGGTCAGAGGCTGCGGATGATGCAGGGGTGGTCAGAGGCTGCGGAGGGGACCACAGAAGAGGTCAGAGGCTGAGGAGGGGACGACAGGAGGTCAGAGGCTGAGGAGGGGACCACAGAAGAGGTCAGAGTCTGAGGAGGGGACGACACGAGGTCAGAGGCTGAGGAGGGGACGACAGGAGGTCAGAGGCTGAGGAGGGGACGACAGGAGGTCAGAGGCTGCGGAGGGGACCACAGAAGAGGTCAGAGGCTGAGGAGGGGACCACAGAAGAGGTCAGAGGCTGAGGAGGGGACGAAACGAGGTCAGAGGCTGAGGAGGGGACGACACGAGGTCAGAGGCTGAGGAGGGGACGACACGAGGTCAGAGGCTGAGGAGGGGACGACACGAGGTCAGAGGCTGAGGAGGGGACGACACGAGGTCAGAGGCTGAGGAGGGGACGACACGAGGTCAGAGGCTGAGGAGGGGACGACATGAGGTCAGAGGCTGAGGAGGGGACGACACGAGGTCAGAGGCTGAGGAGGGGACGACACGAGGTCAGAGGCTGAGGAGGGGACGACACGAGGTCAGAGGCTGAGGAGGGGACGACACGAGGTCAGAGGCTGAGGAGGGGACGACACGAGGTCAGAGGCTGAGGAGGGGATGACAGGAGGTCAGAGGCTGCAGGGGGGTGCGAACAGGAGGTCAGAGGCTGCAGGGGGGACAGGTGGTCAGAGGCTGCAGGGGGGACAGGTTGTCAGAGGCTGCAGGGGGGACAGGTGGTCAGAGGCTGCAGGGGGGACAGGTGGTCAGAGGCTGCAGGGGGGACAGGTGGTCAGAGGCTGCAGGGGGGACAGGTGGTCAGAGGCTGCAGGGGGGACAGGTGGTCAGAGGCTGCAGGGGGGACAGGTGGTCAGAGGCTGCAGGGGGGACAGGAGGTCAGAGGCTGCAGGGGGGACAGGAGGTCAGAGGCTGCAGGGGGGACAGGAGGTCAGAGGCTGCAGGGGGGACAGGAGGTCAGAGACTGCGGATGATGCAGGGGAGGTCAGAGGCTGCGGATGGTGCAGGGGAGGTCAGAGGCTGCGGAGGGGACAAGAAGAGGTCAGAGGCTGAGGAGGGGACGAGAAGAGGTCAGAGGCTGAGGAGGGGACGAGAAGAGGTCAGAGGCTGAGGAGGGGACGAGAAGAGGTCAGAGGCTGAGGAGGGGACGAGAAGAGGTCAGAGGCTGCAGGGGGGGACAGGTGGTCAGAGGCTGCAGGGGGGGCAGGAGGTCAGAGGCTGAGGAGGGGACGACACGAGGTCAGAGGCTGAGGAGGGGACGACACGAGGTCAGAGGCTGAGGAGGGGACGACACGAGGTCAGAGGCTGAGGAGGGGATGACACGAGGTCAGAGGCTGAGGAGGGGACGAGAAGAGGTCAGAGGCTGAGGAGGGGATGACAGGAGGTCAGAGGCTGCAGGGGGGTGCGAACAGGAGGTCAGAGGCTGCAGGGGGGACAGGTGGTCAGAGGCTGCAGGGGGGACAGGTGGTCAGAGGCTGCAGGGGGGACAGGTGGTCAGAGGCTGCAGGGGGGACAGGTGGTCAGAGGCTGCAGGGGGGACAGGTGCTCAGAGGCTGCAGGGGGGACAGGTGGTCAGAGGCTGCAGGGGGGACAGGTGGTCAGAGGCTGCAGGGGGGACAGGTGGTCAGAGGCTGCAGGGGGGACAGGAGGTCAGAGGCTGCAGGGGGGACAGGAGGTCAGAGGCTGCAGGGGGGACAGGAGGTCAGAGACTGCGGATGATGCAGGGGAGGTCAGAGGCTGCGGATGGTGCAGGGGAGGTCAGAGGCTGCGGAGGGGACGAGAAGAGGTCAGAGGCTGAGGAGGGGACGAGAAGAGGTCAGAGGCTGAGGAGGGGACGAGAAGAGGTCAGAGGCTGAGGAGGGGACGAGAAGAGGTCAGAGGCTGAGGAGGGGACGAGAAGAGGTCAGAGGCTGCAGGGGGGGACAGGTGGTCAGAGGCTGCAGGGGGGGGCAGGAGGTCAGAGGCTGCAGGGGGGAGACAGGAGGTCAGAGGCTGCAGGGGGGGACAGGTGGTCAGAGGCTGCAGGGGGGGACAGGAGGTCAGAGGCTGCAGGGGGGGGTAGGAGGTCAGAGGCTGCAGGGGGGGCAGGAGGTCAGAGGCTGCAGGGGGGGGCAGGAGGTCAGAGGCTGCAGGGGGGAGACAGGAGGTCAGAGGCTGCAGGGGGGGGTAGGAGGTCAGAGGCTGCAGGGGGGGTAGGAGGTCAGAGGCTGCAGGGGGGAGACAGGAGGTCAGAGGCTGCAGGGGGGGGGCAGGAGGTCAGAGGCTGCAGGGGGGGGTAGGAGGTCAGAGGCTGCAGGGGGGAGACAGGAGGTCAGAGGCTGCAGGGGGGGACAGGTGGTCAGAGGCTGCAGGGGGGGGCAGGAGGTCAGAGGCTTGTGGGGGGGGGACAGGAGGTCAGAGGCTGGGGGGGACAATGAGGTCAGAGGCTGCAGGGGGGGGGACAGGTGGTCAGAGGCTGCAGGGGGGGAGACAGGTGGTCAGAGGCTGCAGGGGGGGGGGGGGACAGGTGGTCAGAGGCTGCAGGGGGGGGGACAGGTGGTCAGAGACTGCAGGGGGGGGGGACAGGTGGTCAGAGGCTGCAGGGGGGGGCAGGTGGTCAGAGGCTGCAGGGGGGGGACAGGTGGTCAGAGGCTGCACAGGTGATCAGAGGCTGCAGGGGGGGACAGGTGATCGGAGGCTGCAGGGGGGGGCGGGCAGGAGGTCAGAGGCTGTGGGGGGACGCAGGAAGAGGCACAGGCCGCCAGACACTGAGCGCTGCAACCGCTTTACCTTTGAAAATGGCGCCGCTCGGCGCCATCGTGTCACTGCGCATGCGCCCGCACTTCCGAAAATTGCCGAGCGTGTACGGGTTTTCCCGAGCACGGCCAACCTCGGAACAGCGCTGGCGCCTGCGCAGTTGCACGTCGGCCCGGCCCCCACAGCCATTTTTCTTTCAGGCGCCGCTGCCCTCACAGCGGCCGGCGGCCGCAGGGGTAGCCAGACCACCGGCCCACCGGGGGATATCCCGGTATCCCGGTTGGCCAGTCCGGCCCTGGTGGATGGACACCGGCAGCAAAAAAGCGCCCTGAGGCGATTCAGTTCGCATAGGTAGCGCTATACAAGTCACTCATTCATTCATTCATTTAGTCACATTTTTCTTCCTCCAAACATGGTGAGTTCTCCTCCTCAATAAGGCACATGTACAGTCATGCCAATAATTCAGAGAAGGATTTGGAGAAAGTGCTGTGGTCAGATGAGACCAAAATTGAGCTCCTTGACAGTAACTCAACTCGCTGTGTTTGGAAAGAAAAATGCTGACTATGACTTCAAGAACACCATCCCTACAGTCAAGCACGGAGGTGGAAACATGCTTTGGGGCTGTTTCTCTGCTTAAGGTACAGGCCAACTTTGCCACACTGAGGGTCCAATAGACAGGGCCATGTATTGTCAAATCTTGGATGAGAACCTTCTTCCCTCAGCAAGAACCCTGAAGATGGGTCGTGGATGGGTCTGCAAGCATGACAATGACCCAAAAAAATACCACCAAGGCAACAAAGGAGTGGCTCAAGAAGAAGCACATTAAGGTCATGGAGTGGCCAGTCTCCAGACCCTAATCCTATAGAAAATTTATGGAGGGAGCTGAAACTTCAACAGCCAAGAAACCTTAAGGATTTAGAAAACATCTGTAAAGAAGAGTGGACCAAAATGCCTCCTGAGATGTGTGCAAACCTGGTCTCCAACTACAAGAAACATCTTACCTTTGTGCTTGCCAACAAGGGTTTCTCCACCAAGTACTGTCATGTTTTGCTTCCGGATCAAATATTTATTTTACTCACTGAACTGCAACTTTATAGCATTTGTTTTATGTGTTTTTTCTGCATTTTTGGTTGATATTCTGTCTCTATCATTTAAAATACACCTATGATAACAATTATAGATCCTTCATTTCTTTGTAAATGGGCAAACTTACAAAATCTGCAGGGGATCAAATAATTATTTCCCCACTGTATAATGCTGGGCCCATTTTATTTTATAATTAATATTATTGTACATCTAATAATGTCAAAACTATTACATAGATGTGAAACATTTTCGATAAGTGAAATTGTTCTTATTCATGTGCTTACTGTAATTACTAAGGATTTATTTTTCCAGAACTCCTATACTCTTGGGATGTTTCCTCTATGGCCACTAATTATGACTTGAGAGAAATCTCATCTACACATTTTCTTGGATCAGCTAAGTCGTTGTAAATGATAATCTCCTAAATACTCCACGAATAGGCATCTCCACTTCATTAGAAATTTCAGCAAACAATATGAAATCCTAGTTTAATAACGAGACTTCAGAGTGATTATGCAAAGTGCTTTGCAGAGAAAATGCTCTTGTTGGTAATTTGGTGTGGAGGTGTTGTTTCCTGTTTTACAAAGGCAGCCTTGTGAGATTAAGCCAGAATCTTGGCCTATAATTATCTGCTGAACACATTTTCCTAGGATAATTATTAATGTTCCTGTTTTTTATTAAACTTAGATATATTCAACGAAGAGGTTGTCTATATAGAATAAACATTTGTCAAGTTCAAAGGGCCAGCTTGAAAAGCTTATCCAATCTATTGCTTATTATTGTGCCATACATTTCCTGCTTTCACAGCAATATCTTGGCCATGTTAAAGCAGTTGTTTTTCTGACATAGGTATATCTGGCTCTACATACTGTGGTAGCGTGGTACCCCGCCGGGGTTATGATGCAGGATTCTCAACCAGGCAGGTTGACGGGCTCCAGAGGGTTTGCTTATTTGGAATGAAACTGGCTTTTCAGTTTCCTCATTGCTTAGAAAAGTCCACTTTGGGACCTGGAGCAGGTGGATAACATAGCGATCTAGGTGGGATGAAATCCCCAATCCTGGGTCCTGATTTTTCACCCTTTTGAGGAGTCCAGGTTTGCAAGGGAGAAGCCAGAGAGTTCAGGTCTGCACTATGAAAGCCAGAGACCCAAGTCTGAGGTCACTGACATGAGTCAGAAGGACTCCACATGGGAGCCAAAGCGGTAAGGGGCTGCATACCGTATAATGTGCACAGAGGATGTATAAAGACTGTCTGGGAGAAACAAAGTCCTGAAGTGGAAGGCCTGAGTGGCATTGCTGTATGTATAAGCCAGGAGGCTGAGTCTACCATTGTTTTGTGTGGATGGTGACCCCCCCCTCCCCCCCCCCTGCGAGGGAAACCCTGTTGTTTCTGTTTTTCTGGAACTTTGCATTTTCTTAAATAAATGTGGGACAACAAGCCCTGAAGTGGAAATTCTGGTGTGGACTGTACTTGCTAGCAGGTACTACACTTGAGCTAAATAACACCAACTTTACAATACAAATAAACATATCAGAAAGATCTGGTCTTTTGGCTCTGTAGCTAAACAATTCTGTAGTTCAAAGAGGTTGTACCTGCTATAAGCCACATGTAGGCCAAAGTCTACAGCAGTATGAAGGCACAGCATTTGTAATTCGTGTACTTATGAACTGCTCCGCAAGGAACAAGAGTACCCTGGTAGCAATCAGGGAGGTGCTCCGCACGGAAGCTGGGTCTTCTATAAAAGCAGTGTCCTGAACCTGGACAGGAGGGGTGGCGGGGGGAGGCATTTACTGGAACCAATCGCCTGTATTTTCCTACTGTGGCAGTTAACACAGTCAGGTCCATAAAAATTGGGACATCAACACAATTCAAATCTTTTTGGCTCTATACACCACCACAATGGATGTGAAATGAAACAAACAAGATGTACTTTAACTGCAGACTTTCAGCTTTAATTTGAGGGTGAACGGTGTAGGAATTACAACAGTTTGTATATGTGCCTCCCACTTTTTAAGGGACCAAAAGTAATTGGACAGATTAACAATCATCCATCAAACTTACACTTTTTAATACTTGATTGCAAATCCTTTACAGCCTGAAGTCTGGAACGCATAGATATCACCAGACGCTGGGTTTCATCCCTGGTGATGCTCTGCCAGGCCTCTACTGCAACTGTCTTCAGTTCCTGCTTGTTCTTGGGGCATTTTTTCTTCAGTTTTGTCTTCAGCAAGTGAAATGCATGCTCAATCGGATTCAGGTCAGGTGATTGACTTGGCCATTGCATAACATTCCACTTCTTTCGCTTAAAAAACTCTTTGGTTGCTTTCACAGTGTGCTATGGGTTATTGTCCATCTGCACTGTGAAGCGCCGTCCAATGAGTTCTGAAGCATTTTGCTGAATATGAGCAGATAATATTGCCCGAAACACTTCAGAATTCATCCTGCTGCTTTTGTCAGCAGTCACATTATCAATAAATACAAGAAAACCAGTTCCATTGGCAGCCATACATACCCACGCCATGACACTACCACCACCATGCTTCACTGATGAGGTGGTATGCTTTGGATCATGAGCAGTTCCTTTCCTTTTCCATACTCTTCTCTTCCCATCACTCTAGTACAAGTTGATCTTGGTCTCATCTGTCCAAAGGATGTTGTTCCAGAACTTTGAAGGCTTTTTTAGATGTTGTTTGGCAAACTCTAATCTGGCCTTCCTGTTTTTGAGGCTCACCAATGGTTTACATCTTGTGGTTAACCCTCTGTATTCACTCTGGTGAAGTCTTCTCTTGATTGTTGATTTTGACACACATACACCTACCTCCTGGAGAGTGTTCTTGATCTGGCCAACTGCTGTGAAGGGTGTTTTCTTCACCAGGGAAAGAATTCTTTGGTCATCCACCACAGTTGCTTTCCATAGTCTTCCAGGTCTTTTGGTGTTGCTGAGCTCACCAGTGCGTTCTTTCTTTTTAAGAATGTTCCAAACAGTTGATTTGGCAACACCTAATGTTTTTGCTATCTCTCTAATGGGTTAGTTTTGTTTTTTCAGTCTAATGATGGCTTGCTTCACTGATAGTGACAGCGCTTTGGATCCCATATGGAGAGTTGAGAGCAACAGATTTCAAATGCAAATAGCACACTTGAGATGATCTCTGGACCTTTTATCTGCTCCTTGTAAATGGCATAATGAGGGAATAACACACACCTAGCCATGGAACAGCTGAGCAGCCAATTGTCCCATTACTTTTAGTCCCTTAAAAAGTGGGAGGCACATATACAAACTGTAAATCCTACACCGTTCACCTGATTTGGATGTAAATACCCTCAAGTTAAAGCTGAAAGTCTGCAGTTAAAGCACATCTTGTTCGTTTCATTTCAAATCCATTGTTGTGGTGTATAGAGCCAAAAAGATTAGAATTGTGTAGATGTCCCAATATTTATGGACCTGACTGTAGGTGGCTTCTCCTCCTCTCCCTCCCATCGGCATTCAGCTGTCACAAGAGGAAAATACAGAGAATCAGTTAAAATAAATTCTGCCTCTGCTGACCTTTCTGTCTAGGTTCCCCTTCCTTCTGCTGCTGGCACCCACTTTGCAGCACCATCGGCTTCCCCCCTTTCACTCCCGTCAGCTGCTCTGGAGGATCTTGGGCGATATATGGTCATGACTATATTTTAGTCAACAAGGATCCTTGGATGTTTGTTTAAATTCTAGCAACAGTTTGTTTTATGGTCCAGCCCCACATCCCATGTTCAACTCAAATCCCTAGTGCAGTAATTATGCTCATAATTATCCTTATATTGATTGGGCAAAATGGTACTGCACACTCAGAAAAGGCTTGTCGCTTCTTAAACTTATTGTAGGACAATTTAATGTAACAGATGGTGGATCCCCCTATGAAGAAAATGATCTGTTGGATTTATTCATTTCAAATTACACAGAGTTCATTACAGATGTGAACATCAAAAGGCAATTTGGGTAAATAAATAAAGAAAAAACTGCTGCGCCAACTCAATATGTATCAAGCTGCCAACACTACCAATTAGACTAATTGTGTATACAGATAAAGGAAAAAAAGTGTAGCGCTATATTATAAGTGTAAACATCAGTGTAAACATTAGTGTGAACCACCCATATATACACCTGCAATCAGTGCTGCCACTCAAGCAAAAAAGACAAAAAGTCTTATAACAGCACCTATATAAAAATCTAATAATAATCAAATGACAATTAAACCACCACACTGAATATTAGTCCTTGTTGTGGACTTGATGTGATTATACCAAAACTATCCCATAAACGTCAAAAAAACATCAAACATGTACAATAAGACTTTAGGTGGGATAAAAAACAAGTCTCTGGGATATTGAACAGTTCATCCAATCATACAGATGGTTCTTAAGGCATGGATATGGATTTCGCAGTGGTATCTATTCACATCCAGAGTGATCTTTCATATATTCATCAAGGGGGAAGTAAAGTGAAATGCCCTTACTAGAAGTGATGGATTCACAGGCCGTTGGTGGTGAGTCATATAGGCTTTCACCGTTTATACGGTAAGGTTAAAGCTGTCCTCGATCAGTAGTGGAAGGTTCCAAATGGCCCCACGACCTGCGATCCTTACCGATGGGATCGGGTTCACCCGGGAGAAGGAGCAAAAATCCGAGCAATACCATAGGGTCCTCTTCCAATGATCACTTGCTTGATCTTACTCGTATATAATCGAGAAAAAAAAAAGGAAAAAATGCTTCCACATAGCATAAAATCCAAGTAACCAGGGAATTTTATTGTAATGATTAAAAATTCCAATAAAAATCAGGTTAAAATCAAAGTTCATAAGAACAAAAAACAAATCTGGCGCAGTAAAATCAGATGGCTGTGGTAGCGTCACACACCCAACGCGTTTCGTCTACCAAGACTTCAACCCCAGTTCATTCTCTGAATGGTCTAAAGTTGTGAGTTAGGGTTCTGTCTTGGGGCCAAGCCGTTTAACTTGTTTAGTAATACAGAGTTCAGAATTAGGAGCTCAATTTAATTGTTTGCTGATGAAATACATTTGGCACAGGAGGTAGCATCATTACAGGAGGACCTTGATAAAATAGAGGGTTGGGCAGCTGTATGGCAGATGAGGTTCAATATTTGGGTATCAAAAATATGCATGTAAAATACACAGTATACACACAAAATATTTCTCCTTATGAGACAACAAGGGAACCACAGTGGGTAAAACTGGGAACAACTATTTCCATACTAACACATCTTAGAAACCAGAGATATGACAGAAATTGATTACAAGCAACAAGGTGACTATAACCATTTAAGGACAGGAAGGATTTGCCACCTTAAAAACCAGGCCACTTTTTGCGATATGGCACTGTGTCGTTTTAACTGACAATTGCGCGGTCCTGCGACACTGTACCCAAACAAAATTTATGTCCTTTTTTTAACCACAAATAGAGCTTTCTCTTGGTGGTATTTGATCACCTCTGCGGGTTTTTTTTGCTCTATAAACAAAAAACAAATATATTTTACTTTTTGCTATAATAAATATCCCACAAACATGTAAAAGAACAAATTTCTTCATCAGTTTAGGCTGTTATGTATTTTTCTACATATTTTTGGAAAAAAAAAAATTGCAATGAGCGTGTATTGATTTGTTTGTGCAAAGTTATAACGTCTACAAAATAGAGGATAGATTTATGGCATTTTCATTTTTTTTTAATTTTTTTTTTTACTAGTAATGGAGATGATCAGCGATTTTCATCGGGACTTCGACATTGCAGCGGACAGATCAGACACTTTTGACACTTTTTTGGGACATTTATACAGCAATCAGTGCTAAAAATAGCCACTGATTACTGTATCAATGTCACTGTGGCAGGGAAGGGGTTAACACTAGGGGACGATCAAGGGGTTAAGTGTTCCCTAGGGAGGTGTTTCTAACTGTGGGGGCAGTGTTGTGACTGGAGGAGAAGACAGATCGCTATTCCTAATCACTAGGAACAGACGATCTATCTATCCTTCCCTGACAGAAAGGTAAACTGTCTGTTTACATTGACAGTTCCCCGTTCTGTCTCTCTCAGGAGTGATCGCGGGTGACCGGCGGACATTGCGCCCGCCAGCCACGTGCGCCACTCCGGCGGCGTGCGCGTGCCCCCTAGTGGTCTTAAGATGGCCGATATACCATGACGGCGATTCACCCAGGAGAGCCAACCTGCCGCAGTGCAACTGTGACGGCTGGTCTTTAAGCGGTTAAAGAAGAACTTTTCTTGTTTTTTGTTTTGTCTTTTTTAACTGCCACATATAATGTGGCTGCTGACTTTTAATAAATAGACACTTTAGCAGCCTGTATCTTCGCCCTTCGGTGCCATAATCTTGGATATGGGAGTTGGTTGTGACTTCCTCAAGTCTCACAGCCAATTCCCCACTGTGCATGCATGAGGCATAGCAGCACTGTGGGACTGGTCCTACAGGCACCTGGGACATGTGACATGTTTCATGAGGTAGTGGGTACAGGTGGCGGGACAGACTGACATCATTATCTCCTAGGTGTGAAATGCGGAAGTGGAGGCGGGTACCTGTTCTCAGCAAAAAAAATAAATAAAAAATTTGCTAGAGTAGGGTTGGAAAAGTGGATGAACAGTACTTTAATTTTTAAGTGACGGTCTGCTTAAAGTGGGGTTCCACCCAAATTTTGAACATTATCTCTATGCATTCTCTTCCTTGCCTAGATGCTGACATGCTGTGTAAAAAAAATTAAATCGCCGTAATTACCTTTTTTTTTTCTAATCTTCTTAGCACTTCCTGGTTTTCCTCCCATGGGAGTAGGCGTGTTTCTAGCCTCTCCCAGACCTCCCACAGTTCCCCTGGAAGCTAGTCTCAGGCTTCCCAGCATGCATTGTGCAACAGCGTCATCACAACATCTCGGTGAATGCTGGGAGCACAGCATTCACCGCATCCAGGAAATACATGCTTGTGGGCTTCAAATGCCCACAATGAAGATGGAAACCGCCTTCAGTGAATTTTATAAGTTATTCTTTACAACAAAATCGCACACAGGCGGACTTATTACACAGAACATGTGAGTAGATAATCATGAGAAGAAAAGTTTGTGAATGAACTAAAAAAAAAAAAAAACGATAGATAGGTGGACCCCCGCTTTAAGATGAAACTAGTAAACTGGTGGCACAAATAGAAAGCAGGCACCTAAGGCAAGGTTCACACTATGAATTGCATAGGAATCACACCGCATTGCTGTGCAATTCACATGCTATTCAGGAGGGTTCAACTTAAGCCCATTCATTTTGAATAGGCACAAATCACACCAAACTAGCGCATACACTACTTTAAGAAATAAACACTACAACCAGATCACATGATACTTCTGTACCATGCGATCCTGGCAGGCAAATGCATTGCTTTTGCAACTTGCGTTTGGGCTGTCATTAACATTGCACTGACACTCACTGCAGATCGCAAGGGCAGTGCGTTTTGAATGCAGTGGAATCATTTACAAATTGTGGATTTCCCACACCATGTTCTAGTGTGAACCGGCACGTAAGGCATTTGAAACTACCTGCAGCCACCACAGCTTTCTATTTCTGTTGCCAATTCTAAAGCTGGAGAAAACCTTTGAGAAAGTCTGTATATTTTCCTAAATTCCATCTCATACTATGTGCATTGACAGAAAAGCCCACATATCAGTTGCGGCCAGTGCATTGTGGGTGCACGGGCCCCGCTCCCCCCGTCCCCTTTCAGGACACCGGATGCATGGACTCCTATGGTGGGGGTGTTTTTTTTTAAGCACCTGATTAAAGCCAGAGGCTCTAATAGGCTTCAAAATAGGGTGGGCTCGGGGCGCAGAGAGTGTGCCCTGATCCCACCCAATTGTGTGACGATAGCGAATTAATTTTTGCTATTTTCACACTAACCTTCCTCCCCGTCAATCAGGAGGCAGGGCATCAGACCTGTTTCTTGATTGGCTAAAGCGCCAGGCAACCTATTGGATGCCTGGTGCTTAGGAAGAGGAGCAGAGGAGACACATGTTGGACTGAAGGAAGGATACCTCCATGGCCGCTCTGGTGCACTTGGAGAGGAGCCTGGCGGTAAGTGTCTGACCACAGGGGGTCTGTCAAAGCTAAGAGCTATAAGCCATGCGTGGGGGGGTTGGAGATGCTGCCAGAGCCGCGAGCCCCGCGATGGGATGCTGATGGAGCCGCAAGCTCCAAGGGGGGGTGCCACTGTCCAAGCCCAGAGAAGGGGGGGTGTTGTCAGAGCCTAGAGCCGCAAGCTCCTTCACAGGGGTGCCACTGTCAGAGCCCAGAGACGGGGGATGCAAGTGTGCTGTCAGAGCCACAAGTCCTGCGAGTGGGGGGGTCGGGGGTGTGCTGTCTGAGCTGGGGGTCCTGTGCTGATCTGTGAGGCTGAGCTTTATATACCCTGATCTGTATACCCTGATCTGTGAGGCTAAGCTGTATACCCTGATCTGTATACCCTGAGCTTTATATACCCTGATCTGTATACTCTGATCTGTAAACCCTGATCTGTGAGGCTAAGCTGTATACCCTGATCTGTATACCCTGAGCTTTAAATACCCTGATCTGTATACCCTGATCTCTAAACCCTGATCTGTGAGGCTAAGCTGTATACCCTAAACTGTATACCCTGATCTGTGAGGCTGAGCTTTATATACCCTGATCTGTGAGGCTGAGCCTTATATACCCTGATCTGTATACCCTGATCTGTGAGGCTAAGCTGTATACCCTGATCTGTATACCCTGAGCTTTATATACCCTGATCTGTATACCCTGATCTGTGAGGCTAAGCTGTATACCCTGAACTGTATACCCTGATCTGTGAGGTTGAACTTTATATACCCTGATCTGTGAGGCTGAGCTTTATATACCCTGATCTGTATACCCTGATCTGTGAGGCTAAGCTGTATACCCTGAACTGTATACCCTGATCTGTGAGGCTGAGCTTTATATACCCTGATCTGTATAACCTGATCTGTGAGGCTAAGCTGTATACCCTGATCTGTATAACCTGAGCTTTATATACCCTGAACTGTATATCCTGATCTGTGAGGATAAGCTGTATACCCTGAGCTTTATATACCCTGATCTGTATACCCTGATCTGTAAACCCTGATCTGTGAGGCTAAGATGTATACCCTGATCTGTATACCCTGAGCTTTATATACCCTGATCTGTATACCCTGATCTTTAAACCCTGATCTGTGAGGCTAAGCTGTATACCCTGATCTGTATACCCTGATCTGTGAGTCTGAGCTTTATATACCCTGATCTGTATACCCTGATCTTTGAGGCTGAGCTTTATATACCCTGATCTGTATAACCTGATCTGTGAGGCTAAGCTGTATACCCTGATCAGTATACCCTGATCTGTGAGGCTAAGCTGTATACCCTGATCTGTGAGGCTAAGCTGTAAACCCTGATCTGTTTACCCTGATCTGTGAGGCTGAGCTATATACTCTGTTCTGTGATGCTGAGCTGTATACTTCTAACACTATGGGTGGAAGCAAGTGGAATACAGGAGACAGAGTGGTTGGATTCTCTAACAGGTGGGGCTTATGAGTAGTGGGAGAAGTCAAAAAGGAAGGGCGGGGTCTGGTGCCCCCCATCCTAAAACTTCACCAGCCGCCACTGCCGCATTATTGTATACAAGGTTTAGACAGTGAACAAAGGAAATATTTATAATACATAAATCTCAATAAATGTCTTAACACAAGAAAGTATTAGTGTAGCAGTATCTAGAAAAGGTGTTGGTGAGATTCTTAGGTTTGCATCCAGTATCTCTCATGTGAGAAATCTCTTTGTATTCAGTGTGAAGCTCCTGCATTATAATGGTGCCTAACGGGTGCATTGAAACAGTTCCACTTTTTTTTCCTCTCTATTACTTAAACCTCTGCTCAAATTTGTCATGTCCATGAGCTTTTAATATTGACTGACATAAACAAAACAAAACATTGTATGTATTGAAACTGTATTTCAAAATGCTTTCTTACACGTGAAACAAAATAGAAATGGCCTAAAGTGGTTCTAAAGGCTGGACATTAGTTATCTTAATGCATTCCCTTCATTAAGTTAAAAAATGTCCCAGTAATTGAATCGCCCCCTACCTCCCTATATACTTACCTGAATCCTATCTCAATCCAGTGCTGTGACTGTCTGCAGCAGCGCTGGTCTATATTCCTCTCCTCATAGGATATAGAGGCAGCAGCAGCGCCCATTGGCTCCTGCTGCTGTCAATCAAATCCTGTGAGGAGGGAGCAAGAAGTGGGGCCAGCCAAGGTAAGGACACATACAGCCCGGCTCAGGAGTGAGCCTAAGGGCACTTTCACACTGAGGCACGGGGTCATCGGCGGTAAAGCGTCGCTGTTTTAAGCGGAACTTTACCGTCATATTAGCGGCACTTTTCGGCCTCTTGCGGGGCACTTTTAAACCCCGCTAGAGGGCGAAAAAGGGTTAAAAGCACCCACAAAGCATCAGCGCTTCAGTTGCACTGCCCATTGATTTCACCGCTGATTGATACACCGCTCCTATAGCGCCTCATAGATGCTGCTTGCAGGACTTTTTTTAGCGTCCCGCTAGCGCACTGCTCCAGTTTGAAAGCACTCAGGCTTTCACACTGGAGTGACAGGAGAGGCACTTTACAGGCGCTATTTTTAGCTCTATAGCGCCCGTAAAGCGCTTCAGTGTGAAAGTAGTCTAAAGGATACAGCTTGCTACGAGGGCACACAGAAAAGTAGGGGGACCCATGAAGAGGAGGTTTCGGGGTCGCTCTGTACAATACCATTGCACAGAGCAGGTAAGTATAACAGGTTTTATTTTTTTGTTTTTTAAAAAAAACAGCTGCTTTAATACAAAGCAAGAGCCAGTGCCACTCATATCTAACCTTTATTGATCGAGTTCTCATCCCAATTTTTAATGAAGCTTAATAAGCCTATTAAAAAAGACAATTCACTTAATTTTATCATTTGCACAGATAATATTGAATAATGAGGTATGTTAATCTTCATACCAAAGGTTCCAGTTATACAGGCTGACAGGCAATTGTTCCAATAGAGACCGTGATACAAACAAGTATGTTCACATTTAGGAAACACGCATCCTTGTGCCTGTAGAATGGGAAGAAGGAGCCCTGTAAGCGCTCCTTTACACTTGCGGTTAGGGGTGTCAAAAACACACATAAACAAAACAAAACATTGTATGTATTGAAACTGTATTTCAAAATGCTTTCTTACACGTGAAACAAAATAGAAATGGCCTAAAGTGGTTCTAAAGGCTGGACATTTGTTATCTTAATGCATTCCCTTCATTAAGTTAAAAAATGTCCCAGTAATTGAATCGCCCCCTACCTCCCTATATACTTACCTGAATCCTATCTCAATCCAGTGCTGTGACTGTCTGCAGCAGCGCTGGTCTATATTCCTCTCCTCATAGGGTATAGAGGCAGCAGCAGCGCCCATTGGCTCCTGCTGCTGTCAATCAAATCCTGTGAGGAGGGAGCAAGAAGTAGGGCCAGCCAAGGTAAGGACACATACAGCCCGGCTCAGGAGTGAGCCTAAGGGCACTTTCACACTGAGGCACGGGGTCATCGGCGGTAAAGCGTCGCTGTTTTAAGCGGAACTTTACCGTCATATTAGCGGCACTTTTCGGCCTCTTGCGGGGCACTTTTAACCCCCGCTAGAGGGCGAAAAAGGGTTAAAAGCACCCACAAAGCATCAGCGCTTCAGTTGCACTGCCCATTGATTTCACCGCTGATTGATACAAAAACACTCGGTATAGTCCCATTAAGTATGATATGGATTTTAAGTCAGAATCACATGCAAAAATAAGAAAAAAAGTGAGGTCTTCCAAAACTCCACACTGCCCCCTGCATTTGACAGACAGCAGCGGGATCCAAGGAGTTCATAAGAGCTTCACACGTTGTCACTGGAGTACTCTTCCACTCCCCCATGACAAAATCACAGAGCTGGTGGATGTTGGAGACCTTGCGCTCCTCCACCTTCTGTTTGAGGATTCCCCACAGATGCTAAATAGGGTTTAGGTTTGGAGACATGCTTGGCCAGTCCATCGCTTTACCCTCAGCTTCTTTAGCAAGGCAGTGGTCGTCTTGGAAGTGTGTTTGGGGTCGATAACATGTTGGAATATTGCCCTGTGGCCCAGTCTCCAAAGGGAGGGGATAATGCTCTGCTTCAGTATGTCACAGTACATGTTGGCATTCATGGTTCCCTCAATGAACTGTAGCTCCCAGTGCTGGCAGCACTCATGCAGCCCCAGACCATGACAACCCCACCACCATGCTTGACTGTAGGCAAGACACACTTGTCTTTGTAATCCTCACCTTGTTGCCGCTAAAACATGATTGACTCCATTTGAACCAAATAAGTTTATCTTGGTCTCATCAGTATGCTTGTCTTCAGCTAACTGCGGGCTTTCTTAGGCATCATCTTTAGAAAAGGCTTCCTTCTGGGACGACAGCCATGCAGACCAATTTGATCCAGTGATGCGGTGTATGGTCTGAGCACTGGCAGGCAGACCTCCCACCCCTTCAACCTCTGCAGCAATGCTGGCAGCACTCATACATCTATTTCCCAAAGACAACCTCTAAATATGATGCTGAGCACGTGCACTCAACCTCTATAGTCGACCATGGCGAAGCCTGTTCTGAGTGGAACCTGTCCTGTTAAACAGCTGCATGGTCTTGACCACCATGTTGCAGTTCAGTTTCAGGGTCTTGGCAATCTTCTTACAGCCTAGGCCATCTTTATGTAGAGCAGCAATTCTTTTTTTCAGATCCTCAGAGAGTTCTTTGCCATGAGGTGACATGTTGAACTTCCAGTGACCAGTATGAGAGAGTGAGAGTGATAACACCAAATTTAACACACCTGCTCCCAATTCACACCTAAGACCTTGTAAAAATAACGAGTCACATGACACCGGGAGGGAAAATGGCTAATTGGGCCCAATTGGGATATTTTCACTTAGAGGTGTACTCACTTTTGTTGCCAGAAGTTTAGACATTAATGGCTGTGTGTTGAGTTATTTTTACCACCTTTTGTTTACCGCCTTGCAATTCCTGCCACGTTTGCTCCAAATAGGAAGAAACGGCCTTACATTTAAAAAAAAAAAGGAATAATTAGGGTCACCAGAGCCAGTGTCCCCATTGGAAAATTCGGTCTCTATTATTTTCCTGAAGTCAACCCAAAATTAGGATATTCTTTTACTTTCAATATTATTTACTGACTTTTACCGATACGTACTGTAGGCCTTTAATAAGGCTTACCTACAGTTAGTGTAAATATCTCCTAAACGTGCACCGTTTAGGAGATATTTATTTTACATGCAGCCAGTCTGAAGGAACGGCCACCTGTGCTGTTCCTTCAGAATCCTGTGCCATAAACGGTGGCTCCTGTACGCATGCGCACGAGTGGCGTCATCGTGGCTCCTGCCAGTCACAGAGCCAAAGCCCGTAAACCCATAAGCAAGATGGGTGAAGATGGGAGCCCCTGCAGCGCTAACATTGTGGCGCTGATACAGCTTTGTATTAAGGTAAGTTTCACATAATGTGCTGATATGCAATGCATACTAGCACATTATAACTTTACAGGGGAAAAAAAAACTGTCCTGAGGTATACAACCGCTTTAAAGACTTGTACAAACAGTTTTATTGTTGTACAACCAAGTGTCTGATTTTTGTCAAAGGTGCATGTGCAGGATTTTGTCTAGCATACTAACTACCTGCAAATTGTTGTTTGTCAAACACGAACGTAGTGGTGTACTATGATGGTATAAAGAGCAAGTTCATTTCTCAAGCGGCACCCTTCTGCTAATTTCATCTTAGTAGAAGTTTGGTGAGTGTTGATTCGCACTTTTTTGTTAAGTTATTTTTTTTTGGATGGCAGATAGCATCTCTAATTTAACTTCTGTTGTTTTTTTTCTGCACAATAAAAAAATTGTGTAGAATAATACTTGGCTATGTGATTTTCTTCAAATGACAGTTTGGGAGTAGGCAGTTACATTAAAAACAACACAATGGAAAATGAACAAGGGACACCAATATAGTTGTATCTTTGATCTTAAAAACTACGGGATAATGGTGCTGTGGTAACTTCCCCAAAAAAAAATATCAAACAGCCATAATATTATTATATTATTTATATCACTACAAAACAAATGCCTTTTAAAATACGTTTGGCATAACTCCATCAGTATCACCAGGAAAGCAGCTTCATTATTATCCCATTAAAGAAGATGAGAATGTGCGCTGTATTTCAACATTTCATCAATTTCCACGTCACGAATGTTAATTCTAGATAACGAATGGTAGTTTATACCAAACTCGTTCCTCGATTCCGATAATGCGTGTTTGTACTTTCCACTTTTGTGTGACGATTCCTGTACTGACCATCCAAAAATCAGACGTGAGTTCAAATCCGACAAAAATTTTATAGCCTGCACATCCAGCTTTTGTCTGCCAAAAAAGTGAAATCAGCTGTCGAAAGCACCGTAGTAACGATCCGAAAATCCACAGACAGCTCGTCTTACGAATTTTCCCTTCTGATTTTCATACCGTGTGTACGGGCCTTAAGTCTCATTGGTTTTTCTCAATGCTATGATCTCAGCCCAGCAGACAATGGCACAGAACAGAAACTTTAAGTACTGATTTGGGCACGAGATGGACTTACACATTTGCTGCATACAAGAGAAGTACATTTCTGTAGGGGTCAGGAATAAAACCGAGAACTAGAATCAGGAGTTTGATTTAGATTATAATTAAAAGGGTAAAAATCAGGAAACATTTGAGGGGCCATTCACACTGTGTTGCGGCACTGTGCATAGAAATATGTGTGTTCATGCACTGCACCTGCTCTATGTGGTGCCATTGATGGCACAATAACGCACATGTACGGTAGAGTGCAATGCACA
This sequence comes from Lithobates clamitans, assembly GCA_037952925.1. Lineage (NCBI taxonomy): Eukaryota > Metazoa > Chordata > Amphibia > Anura > Ranidae > Lithobates > Lithobates clamitans. The sequence goes on along the minus strand of JBBGZY010000376.1, from coordinate 1,351,943 downwards.
ACATACAACAGCTCAGTACATCACACATACTGTGCATTGTGGTGCACTGCCTTGCTAAATAAAGGGCATGTGTGTTTTTGATATATTGTGGTGAATGGGCTGCCTTAATGCAACGCATGTTAACTCACAAATTAATGTGCAATAAGTACCGAAACGGATTGCTAAAGTGTAAAACATCCCCAATGGCTTAGAAAAAAAACACTCTATAGGTCGGCTTTATATTTGCTGTAGCATTTGAGTCTGCTTTAAGTTCTTTTTTATTATACATCGTTATTATGCTGCATGTGTGCAGCCTCCCTAACAAAAAAAAGAAAAATAATGCTCACTTTGATTTAATGGCGATACGTGTCTATTTTGTTTACACAGCTCTATCTAATGGGAGTGACATAGTAAAGTTGTTCTGGGGCAAGGGAAATAGTATTCAAAATAAGTTTCCCCAGACTAAATAAAGTCTTTTTTTCTGTTTTTTTTAATGCTTGTGTACTCTTATTTTTATTAAGTGTACACAATTATAGCTTTCAGGAAGCTTTAAAGCCTAACCAAGACATATAGTAAAGATTGAAAAGAAAAAAGAAAAACCCGGGAACCTGATAAATACTGAATGATTGAGGGTACCACCATAAAAAATGGCAGGGTGTGTACATTGGATAAAACTACCACAAAAAAAAAAGTAAAAACAAAAAAAGAAGAAAGAAGAAAGAAAGAAAAAAGAAAATAAGTAAAAAAAGTAATAAGAAATAAGAAATTTAGTAAATACACCGATGAATGCAGCTCTGTAGTCATACGTCATTAAATGTATTTTTAAATGCATGCACTGTAAGTACCAGAATTTGACTTGGTATCTGTTTATTGCCTGTACAGCAGAACTCATAGAAAGGAAAGGAGAAGCAGCACAAGGAGCTAATCAGCTTTCCTGCAGTGCAAGAAGCATGCTGGAGAGCAGAGAGACAAATTGAGTTAGTCATTTTGATGCCTTTCATTTTACTGTCCAGAGTGGAGGTGAGGAGACCTGTGTAAATCTCATGACAGGATGGACAGAAATCCAGAACACATCCTTTGGTAGGTAAAACAGCTCCAGTTCTAGTTTATTTTAGTTGTGTATGTATCTGTTTAAAATTGTGTCAGGGCTGTATACGGTGTGTTACTGATACTGTTCTGAACATATATGAACCAAGTTCATATTACCAGTCTCATCACCAGTGGCGGCCGGTCCATAGCCCCCCCCCCCCCCCCCGTCACAAAAAATAAAAAAATGTAAAAATGTTTTTTTTTTTTAAATGGCCCTTTAATATAAAAAAAAAAGAAATAAAAAAAGTCCTTTAACCACTTAAGCCCTGCACCATTTTGCTGCCTAAAGACCTGAGGACTTTTTACAATTTGGCACTGCGCTAATTTAACTGGTAATTGCGCGGTCATGCAATGTTGTACCCAAACGAAATTTGCGTCCTTTTTTCCCCACAAATAGAGCTTTCTTTTGAAGTTATTTGATTGCTTCTGTGATTTTTATTTTTTATATAAACGGAAAAATACCGAATATTTTGAAAAAAAAAGATATTTTCTACTTTTTGTTATAAGAAAAATCCAATAAACTCAATTTTAATCATACATGTAGGCCAAAATGTATTCAGCCACATGTCTTTGGTAAAAAAAATGTCAATAAGCGTATATTTATTGGTTTGCGCAAAAGTTATAGCGTCTACAAACTAGGGTACATTTTCTGGAATTTACGCAGCTTTTAGTTTATGACTGCCTATCTCATTTCTTGAGGTGCTAAAATGGCAGGGCAGTACAAACCCCCCCCCCCCCAAATGACCCCATTTTGGAAAGTAGACACCCCAAGGAAATTGCTGAGAGGCATCTTGAGCCCATTGAATATTTACATTTTTTGTCCCAAGTGATTGAATGACAAAAAAAAATAAAATTTTTACAAAAAGTTGTCACTAAATGATATATTGCTCACACATGCCATGGGTATATGTGGAATTACACCCCAAAATACATTCTGCTGCTTCTCCTGAGTACGGGGATACTACATGTGTGGGACTTTTTGGGAGCCTAGACGCGTACGGGGCCCCGTAAATTTTTGATTTCACTCCTCACTACCTATCACAGATTTGAAGGCCATAAAATGCCAAGATAGCACAACCCCCCCCAAATGACCCCATTTTGGAAAGTAGACAAGCCAAGCTATTTGCTGAGAGGCATGGTGAGTATTTTGCAGCTCTCATTTGTTTTTGAAAATGAAGAAAGAAAAGAAAAATGTTTTTTTTTTTCAATTTTCAAAACTTTGTGACAAAAAGTGAGGTCTGCAAAATACTCACCATACATCTCAGCAAATAGCTTGGGGTGTCTACTTTGCTAAATGGGGTCATTTGGGGGGGGGGGGGTTTGTGCCATCTGGGCAATAATTCCATGGCCTCCAAAACTGTGATAGGCAGTGAGGTGTGAAATCAAAAATTTACACCCTTAGAAAGCCTGAAAGCAGTGCTTGGTTTTTAAGGTCCTGTACGTGGCTAGGCTCCCAAAAAGTTTCACATATGTGGTATCTCCATACTCAGGAGAAGCAACAGAATGTATTTTGGGGTGTAATTTCACATATTCCCATGGTATGTGTGAGCAATATATCATTTAGTGACAACTTTGTGCAAAAAAAAAAAAAAAATTGTCTCTTTCCCGGAACTTGTGTCAACGTATAAAATATTTCATGGACTCGACATGCCTCTCAGCTAATAGCTTGGGGTGTCTACTTTCCAAAATGGGGTCATTTTGGGGGTTTTGAACTGTTCTGGTATTTTATGCACAACATTTAGAAGCTTATGTCACACATCACCCACTCTTCTAACCACTTGGTTAGACAAAACCCTTTCTGACACTTTTTGAACCCTTTGAACCCCCAAACATTATATATATTTTTTTAAAGCAAAGGCCCTACAGATTAAAATGGTGGGTGTTTCATTTTTTTTTTCACACAGTATTTGCGCAGCGATTTTTCAACCGCAATTTTTGGGAAAAAACACACTTTTTTATGCTAATGCAGTAAAACACACTATATTGCCCAAATGTTTGATGAAATAGAAAAGATGATCTTAGGCCGAGCACATGGATATCAAACACGACATGCTGTAAAATTGCGCACAAACGTGCAGCGGCGACAAACTACATACATTTTTAAAAGCCTTTAAATGCCTTTACAGGTTACCACTTTGGATTTACAGAGGAGGTCTACTGCTAAAACTACTGCCCTCAATCTGACCTTCGTGGTGATACTTCGTGGTGATTTATATATGACGCCAGACTGATTTACAGAGAAGGTCTACTGCTAAAATTACTGCCCTCGATCTGACCTTCATGGTGATACTTCGTGGTGATTTACATATGACGCCAGACCGATGCACGAGAGCAGGAGGGGACAGGGTGCTTTTTTTTTTTTTTTAATTTTTAATTTTGCTTTTTTATTTTATTTTTAAACTGTTCCTTTCATTTTTTTTGTCATTTTTATTGTTATCTCAGGGAATGTAAATCTCCCCTATGATAGCAATAGGTAGTGACAGGTACTCTTTTTTGAAAAAAATTGGGTCTATTAGACCCTAGATCTCTCCTCTGCCCTCAAAGCATCTGACCACACCAAGATCGGTGTAATAAAATGTTTTCCCAATTTCCCAATGGCGCTGTTTACATCTGGTGAAATCTAAGTCATGAAATGCTCGTAGCTTCCAGTTTCTTAGGCCATAGAGATGATTGGAGCCATTCTGGTCTCTGATCAGCTCTATGGTCAGCTGGCAGAACCACCGGCTGCATTCTCAGGTTCCCTGTTAGGACAGGAGAGCCAGAGAAAACTATGGAAGACGGTGGGGGGACATTCCCTCCCACTGCTTGTAAAAGCAGTCTAGAGGCTAATTAGCCGCTAGGATTGCTTTTACATGAAAGTCGACCGTTGGCTGAAAAGAATGATACCAAGATGATACCTAAACCCGCAGGCATCATTCTAGTATAACCACTCAAAGTCCAACAACATACCAGTACGTTGCTGGTCCTTGTTGGGCATATATTGTAATCTTATTTTTCATGCAGCCTGTGGGCTGAACGAAAAGAAGAGATGGATCGGTGGGTATGCCCATCAATAGAATACCTCCCTTCATCCACCCACTTCTAATGATGGGCATACATGCACCATTTTGTTTTTAACTGTGGTGGTGAAATCACCTCCTACAGCGCTGGGGCTTTATGTATCGTGGGAGCAAACGCTGTTGCTGTCAAGATAAATAAATCAGTGCTGATTGAATGGTGATGAATTGACCAGCATGTAAATTGCTTTGGTCCACAATAGATCTATAGAAATCTTCGGTGAAAAACAGCGAATAAAAATCAAGTGACTAAAATCAACTGTTTCCACCTGAATTCCGGGTTGGCCAGTGAATGGGGGCAATACGGGTGCTGCAGAAGTGGTGGGTTCCCAATTAGGATTGGCGAATGCAGCAAGAAGGGCACTATGGGCTCAATGGGCCTGTTTTTGTCTTCTTCTACTACTTCACTACTTGTGCTTGCCACCTCGCCAGCTTGAACTGCACTTATGAGACTTGCCACATCACCAAGTGTTACTGCAGTGCTGGATGTATGATCAGGATGTACTAGGCCACTGGTGCTTGCCAGTTCACAAGAAGGAATAGCGGCGCTAGTACTGGCTCTCTGCTCCATGAGGGACCTGCGGTTCTTGCACCTCAACGACAGCAGAAGAAGATCGGGGTCTGGTACGCCTGACCTTGGCAGGGACCACAACTCTGTCGTCTGAGCTATCTGTCAGGGTGCCGCTGCTGTCTACAGGTTCGTATTCTGAGCCTGAATCTGACAGATGAGTGACTTCCTTCAGACACTATACTACTAAGGGAGGCGTATGGTGCGTGCGTGGGTGTTAGCGGTACTGGCACTAATCTGACGCTGCCTGGGGCGATGCAGACCCTATCTGACGCTAAAACCCAATTTTGATCACCCGCTGGGTGATCAGGGGGATAAACCTTCATTGGGTAAAATACGGCGGGTGCCCTGACGCTCTAAAAAAAAATCTAGCTAAACTGCGTCACCCGTGACACTTATACTGTGATCACAGGTGATGGGTTAATCAAGGGGTTAAACCTTTATTGGGGGGGGTTAGGGAGGGTCCCTAGACCTATCTGGGCCTAATACTAATTACCCTAACAATGATTAGTGTCACTAATGACACTAGTACAGCGATCAAAAAAAATCTGAACGCTGCACTGGGTGACACAGAGACAGGTGGTGAAGGGGTTAACTGGGGAGGTGATCGGGGGAGTGATCGGGGGGTATATTGTGTGCCTACGTGACCTGGTGTCAGTGTAGTGTTGTGCAACTCATTGTTTGATGCTCCCTCCTCTCAGTCTGGAAAGAAAAGACCGACACGAGGAGAGAGGACATCACTTCCTCTGTCAGTGTTTACAGTTACACAGACAGGGGAAAGATATCATTCGTCAGGAGCGATCACCATGTCCAGGCCAGATTTCATTGGCCTGGGCCTGGCGTGCGCCCCCCCGCCGGCCACGCACCCGACGTAGCATAACGCCGATTCGCCTGCCTGTGCCATTCTGCCGCAGTTCGGGTGCACAGTGCACTATGGGAAGCGCAACGTCTATGCAATCATGAGATTGCAGACGAGACGCTTCATTTGCAGGCTTTTGACCTGCCTTGTGGAGCAATCGCTTGCGCCGGAATACTTCCGCCCGGCGCCTGCAGTATCACTACGGCCGGGTGCTTTGATCGAGATCGGCACCATCCTAGGACATGGGCAGTGCTTTCCCTCTGAGTTACGACGTCACTTCCTGTTTCCCTGTGCCAGTGATAAATCGGAAGTGACGTCAGCAGCTCCGTGAAACGCGCGGCCCAAGCGGAGCCAAGTAAGTAAGCCCCACCGAATGTACCGTAATCTTGGAGGCTCATTACTCTGATTGTCCCTAACAACCCCTAGCAGTACATGAGTGGTCCCATAATTTTAAACAGGATGCACAAACTGCGATAACAGATTATCATTCCCATGGCAGCCTTACTGGGGGCTCTGACATGAGGATGTCAAATACTGGGGGAAATAACATTAAATATAACCACGTAATGAAGACTGTATACTAAGTTATTGGCAGATAATATAAACAAGGAAAAGTGGGGTTTAAGTTGATATCATATAGCAATATCTACACTGTATATAATGACATGCAAAAAATGTATCACATATGCTGGTCAATACAGAGTTTGCTTTTTTCACATAGAACTAAAAGATATGCTACTCTGGAATTGGATGAGTCAACTGATCTTCCTAGCTGGAAATGACAAAACAGTGCCAACAGTGTAACTTTTCAGTTTGTTTGCGCCGATCTGTGAGGCTGTGCTATATACCATGATCTGTGAGGCTGTGCTATATACCATGATCTGTGAGGCTGTGCTATATAGCATGAACTGTGAGGCTGTGCTATATACCATGATCTGTGGGGCTGTGCTATATCATGATCTGTGAGGCTGTGCTATATCATGATCTGTGAGGCTGTGCTATATCATGATCTGTGAGGCTGTGCTATATCATGATCTGTGAGGCTGTGCTATATACCATGATCTGTGAGGCTGTGCTATATACCATGATCTGTGAGGCTGTGCTATATAGCATGAACTGTGAGGCTGTGCTATATCATGATCTGTTAGGCTGTGCTATATAGCATGAACTGTGAGGCTGTGCTATATCATGATCTGTGAGGCTGTGCTATATCATGATCTGTGAGGCTGTGCTATATCAAGATCTGTGAGGCTGTGCTATATACCATGATCTGTGAGGCTGTGCTATATCATGATCTGAGAGGCTGTGCTATATACCATGATCTGTGAGGCTGTGCTATATCATGATCTGTGAGGCTGTGCTATATACCATGATCTGTGAGGCTGTGCTATATCATGATCTGTGAGGCTGTGCTATATCATGATCTGTGAGGCTGTGCTATATACCATGATCTGTGAGGCTGTGCTATATCATGATCTGTGAGGCTGTGCTATATCATGATCTGTGAGGCTGTGCTATATCATGATCTGTGAGGCTGTGCTATATACCATGATCTGTGAGGCTGTGCTATATCATGATCTGTGAGGCTGTGCTATACCATGATCTGTGAGGCTGTGCTATATCATGATCTGTGAGGCTGTGCTATATCATGATCTGTGAGGCTGTGCTATATCATGATCTGTGAGGCTGTGCTATATCATGATCTGTGAGGCTGTGCTATATCATGATCTGTGAGGCTGTGCTATATACCATGATCTGTGAGGATGCGCTATATACCATGATTTGCAAGGCTGCGCGATATACCATGATCTGTGAGGCTGCGCTATATACCATGATCTGTGTGGTTGATCTATTTACTCTGTCCTGTGATGCTGAGCTATATACTCTGTCCTGTGATGCTGGGGCTGTATACTCTGTACTGTGATGCTGGGGCTGTATACTCTGTACTGTGATACTGGGGCTGTATACTCTGTCCTGTGATGCTGAGCTGTATACTCCTGACACTATGGGTGGAAGCAAGTGGAATATAGGGGACGGAGTGGATGGATTCTATAAGGGGTGGGGCTTATGCAAAGTGGGAAGGGTCAAAAATGAAGGGCGTGGTCTGGCACCCCCCATCCTAAAACTTCACTAGCCCCCACTGCTCATCACTATGCAGTATTACTAAACAAGAAGCAGAGTCTCATCTGTAATAAGTAATGTGACTGCCTCATATAAAGATGGTATTGCTACAATAAATAGACAATAAAGATGTGTCTAAACAGGTAATATGGTCTTTTATATTACTGTAAACCTCTAGGGGTAAAAGGCAGCCAATGAACTATACCCCTCCAGTGCTGCCCAAAAGCCCAAGTAGTTATGCAAGCAATGACTTTCTCAAAGTCAGGATTTGCATATCTACAAGCATGCCCCCCATTTGGTGTCTGGAACCTGCACTGTGGGACACCTATTTTTCACTATTAGGAGAAGTCGATTGTGAAGGTCTAGTGAGCATTGGAGGAATGTAACTTCCACCAAGAGGTATCTACTAACAGCTTATGCTGCCAGCTATCTGTGGCAAAGGACAATTTGTTGTTTTCCCCATAGCACAAAGCAAGGTCCATAAAAACATGGATGAGTGAGTTTGGGGTGGAGGAGCTTGACTGGCCTGCACAGAGTCCTGACCTCAACTAAAAAAGAACACCTTTGCAATGAATTAGAGCAGAGATTGAGGCAAGCCTTCTCGTCTAACATCAGTGCCTGACCTTTCAAATGCACTGCTGGAAGAATGGTCAAACATTCCCATAGACACACTCCTAAGCCTTGTGGACAGCCTTCCCCGGAGGAGTTCAAGCTGTTATAGCTGCAAGGGGTAGGTCAACTCAATATTGAACCCTACGGACTAAGACTAGGATGCCATTAAAGTTCATGTGCGTGTAAAGGCAGGTGTCACAATACTTTTGACAACATAGTGTGAGGTGTCAGGTGCTTCGGAAGCGCTGCCAATTCATTCCAATGGGCAGGGATGGTGTATACAGTGCTCCTACACCGCTCTAAAGATGCTGCTTGCAGGACTTTTTTCCTGTCCAGCAAGCATGTGAGGGCACTCAGGCTTTCACAATGGGGAGGCATGAGATGTGCTTTTCAGGTGCTTTACATGCGATACTTTTAGCGCTAAAACGCCTGAAAACTGCCTCGGTGTGAAAGGGGTCTTAGAGGATCTTTGCACTGCTCCAAAGCTACCGGTGTCCTCCTCAATCCTGTTAGCCAGCCTGGTTGCCGAAGCCCAGAAGCCCACTCACACTCCACACCACTCTCCAAATCAAAGAAAATGGGCCATAAGCCAATGATGTCTTGGAAAACCTTACTAAACCCAGTCATGGGTGAAACGCATTACATGGTGGCCTCATGTGGAAGGTCTAAAATTTGTGCTGTTTAGCCTGTTCAATAAAGGTAACTGAATTTCAAGACATCATTGATGTGCAGCACTATGTAATATAAGGACCTACCAAAATCATCCAATCCAATTGTGTCTGATAAGGCGGGCTCCTGCACTACATAGTTGTTAGTAGAGTTAAAGAAGATTGTACAACCAGATTGTAACATATGTGGTGAGCTTTAATCATCCAATAAGATGTTAAAATCAAATTGACATTCTCCTACTAAGTGCTTATTTGCAACTGAGCGTTTCCTGACTGCAGTCTCTTTGTGATGGTTATGTGGGCAACTATACAAGTATGATAAATAGTTCCTGCAAGAGTAATTGTATAAGAATAACTCTACAGAGGTACAGACAAAATTAAAAATTCCAACAGTGTATGTGTAATGGTTTGTCCTACTCAAGTCAGTGAGGCTGATTCATTCTGGAAAGAATATATAGTGTTATTTATTAAAAATTATAGCATTACTTTAATGCAAACACAAACATACTATGTTACCTATATATATAATTCTTTTTTTATTGTTTAACAAAGAGCTTATGTTTATACATCCTTGTACATGTAACCATGTACTTTTATTTTATTGTGTAATCAATAAACCTTTTTGACAAGGAAAAATTATAGCATTACAGGACGTGAAGAGATAACCAAGCTGTGCAGGTGAAAATATTTTGCACGCGAAGTTCAATATAAACATAGAGGAATCAAAAAATACCCTACCCAACACTACAACTTTTTCTAATACAACATACATTGTCCACAGCACAGAATTCTGAAGAAACTTGTTCTTTTCCTCTCACTTACACTCTTTACAGCATGTTCTGTTATTATGTCTAATTATACACATTTGTGCACTAATTGGTACTGTACGCCATAACCTAAAACAAACTATTCTTTCTAGCTTTGCAAATAGTCCTAAAGTGTATTTAAACTTATGAACAAAAAATGTCATATATTGCAGTTTACCAGTCTGTAGATGTAGTGGCTGCATTCATTTTCTTTTGTCCTTTTCTTTGTTTTTTCTAAGTTTTACCTGGCACAACTACCAGTAACACTTCCCGTTTCAGGGTGACAATGCTCACTTCTGCACATAAGTAGCATTGTTACTATCACTTCTGTACAGAAACAGTATTTTTACCCTCACTATTGTGAAGAAGCAGAATTGCCACCCTCACTATTGTGAAGAAGCAGTATTGTCACCCTCACTATTGTGACGAAGCAGTATTGTCACCCTCACTATTGTGAAGAAGCGATATTGTTACCCTTACTATTGTGAAGAAGCAGTATTGTCACCCTCACTATTGTGAAGAAGCGGTATTGTTACCGTCACTATTGTGAAGAAGCAGAATTGTCACCCTCACTATTGTGACGAAGCAGAATTGCCACCCTCACTATTGTGAAGAAGCAGTATTGTCACCCTCACTATTGTGAAGAAGCGGTATTGTTACCCTTACTATTGTGAAGAAGCAGTATTGTTACCGTCACTATTGTGAAGAAGCAGTATTGTCACCCTCACTATTGTGACGAAGCAGAATTGCCACCCTCACTATTGTGAAGAAGCAGTATTGTCACCCTCACTATTGTGAAGAAGCGGTATTGTTACCCTTACTATTGTGAAGAAGCAGTATTGTCACCCTCACTATTGTGAAGAAGCGGTATTGTTACCGTCACTATTGTGAAGAAGCAGAATTGTCACCCCCACTATTGTGAAGAAGCAGTATTGTTACGTCACTATTGTGAAGAAGCAGCATTGTCACCCTCACTATTGTGAAGAACCAGTATTGCCACCCTCACTATTGTGAAGAAGCAGTATTGTCACCCTCAATATTGTGAAGAAGCGGTATTGTTACCCTTACTATTGTGAAGAAGCAGTATTGCCACCCTCACTATTGTGAAGAAGCAGTATTGTCACCCTCACTATTGTGAAGAAGCGGTATTGTTACCCTTACTATTGTGAAGAAGCAGTATTGTCACCCTCACTATTGTGAAGAAGCGGTATTGTTACCGTCACTATTGTGAAGAAGCAGAATTGTCACCCTCACTATTGTGAAGAAGCGGTATTGTTACCGTCACTATTGTGAAGAAGCGGTATTGTTACCGTCACTATTGTGAAGAAGCAGAATTGTCACCCTCACTATTGTGAAGAAGCGGTATTGTTACCGTCACTATTGTGAAGAAGCAGTATTGTTACCGTCACTATTGTGAAGAAGCAGCATTGTCACCCTCACTATTGTGAAGAAGCGGTATTGTTACCCTCACTATTGTGAAGAAGCGGCATTGTCACCCTCACTATTGTGAAGAAGCGGTATTGTTACCCTCACTATTGTGAAGAAGCGGTATTGTTACCCTCACAATTGTGAAAAAGTGGCACTGTCACCCTCACTTCTGTGCAGAAACGACATTGTTATCCTCACTATTGTGAAGAAGCAGCATTTTCACATTCACTTCTGTGCAAAAGCGGTATTGTTACCCTCATCTCTGTGCAGAAGCAGAATTGTCACCATTTACCTCTGTGCAGAAGCGGAATTGTCACCATTTTCCTCTGTGCAGAAGCGGAATTGTCACCATTCTCCTCTGTGCAAAAGCGGAATTGTCACCATTCCCCTCTGTGCAGAAGCAGAATTGTCACCATTCCCCTCTATGCAGAAGCAGATTTGACACCACTCCCCTCTGTGCAGAAGCAGAATTGTCACCATTCCCCTCTGTGCAGAAGCAGAATTGTCACCATTCCCCTCTGTGCAGAAGCAGATTTGACACCATTCTCCTCTGTGCAGAAGCAGATTTGACACCATTCCCCTCTGTGCAGAAGCAGAATTGTCACCATTTTCCTCTGTGCAGAAGCGGAATTGTCACCATTCTCCTCTGTGCAAAAGCGGAATTGTCACCATTTTCCTCTGTGCAGAAGCAGTATTGTCACCATTCCCCTCTGTGCAGAAGCAGATTTGACACCATTTTCCTCTGTGCAAAAGTAGAATTGTCACCATTCCCCTCTGTGCAGAAGCAGAATTGTCACCATTCTCTATTATGCAGAATTGTCACCATTCACTACTATGCAGAAGCAGAATTGTCACCATTCTCTATTATGCAGAATTGTCACCATTCACTACTATGCAGAAGCAGAATTGTCACCATTCTCCTCTGTGCAAAAGCGGAATTGTCACCATTTTCCTCTGTGCAGAAGCAGAATTGTCACCATTCCCCTCTGTGCAGAAGCAGATTTGACACCATTTTCCTCTGTGCAGAAGCAGAATTATCACCATTCCCCTCTGTGCAGAAGCAGATTTGACACCATTTTCCTCTGTGCAGAAGCAGAATTGTCACCATTCCCCTCTGTGCAGAAGCAGAATTTTCACCATTCTCTATTATGCAGAATTGTCACCATTCACTACTATGCAGAAGCAGAATTGTCACCATTATCTATTATGTAGAATTGTCACCATTCACTACTATGCAGAAGCAGAATTGTCACCATTCACTACTATGCAGAAGCAGAATTGTCACCATTCACTACTATGCAGAAGCAGAATTGTCACCATTCACTACTATGCAGAAGCAGAATTGTCACCATTCACTACTATGCAGAAGCAGAATTGTCACCATTCACTACTATGCAGAAGCAGTATCGTCACCCTCTTTTCTATGTAGAAGCATGGTCACCCTCACTAGTCACTACTGTGCAGAAGCAGCATGGTCACCCTTACCACTGTGTAGGTGGGGCATTGTCAACCTTACTTCTGCACATATGGGACACTGTCACACTCACTTCTGTGCAGAAGCAGCATCGTTGCCCTCCCTATTGTGAAGAAGCGGCAATGTTACCCTCAGATCTGTGCAGAAGGGGTATTGTCACCCTGGGACTGGAAGTGTGTTATTTTGTACACGGTGACCAGCCGGTAGTTACTGCAGTGCACTTTTTACCATGTGGTTGATTCCAGCAAGGTGTGCAATCGAAGTATACTCTGTTTCTGCGAGGAAGTATGTTAGGACTACAGAACACCTACACCCCTCCTGCTCTCCAAACCTGTCGGCAGGTGCTCCATAGTTCACACAGGTTACCAGGACAGGGCTGATAACATTGCAGAACACACAGGACATAGGATAAAGTTGCTTTCTGGTAGGATCAACAGGTATGTCATTAATTTTTATTTAAGACTGTGCTGTCATTATCACCTCAGGACAACAGGAGCCTCAGGAGAAAAGATGCAGGACTGGCGTGCTGCCGGACCAGCTATTTCCAATAATGTAATATTATTATTATTCTTGAGGACCAGCCTGCATCCCTAATGGCTCATCGCTCTTTCTGAAGTGGACCTAAACTTTGCTTCAAGGTACATGTTAATATTTAGAGGAATCATTAGGGACACAAACTGTAGCAGCGTATCCTGTGAAGGGGGAAGGCTATGGTAGAAAATGTATGAGGCTGCAATGCCATATAATGGTAGCTGAATGTCATATATGTGTGATCTCAGTATTAGATGTGTGGGTCTTTTTTATGCCTTTAGTAAATCACATTATTATTAAAGGAATATTGATGTATATAAATGTATGTAACAGTACAATTAGTTTAGACATTACATATTATATTACTATTACTTATTTATGTATACTAACATATCCTGCAGTTCTTTACATAAAGCACTGAATATCTCACTCCTCTGAGGCTAAAGAAAAAAGTTTACAATCTAATATCTTCAACATCCTATATCACAAATACACTAGGGACATACTGTTGATAAATGTGAAATAAAAAAGGAATTTAACACATCCACTATTATTGTGCAGCTCTGGAAACATCCAAACTGTTACCATCCTTATCGGCCCTGAGTGAGCCCTGGTTCACACTGAGGCAGCGCGACTTGCAGCGCGATTGCCTAAGGCGACTTGGACACGACAGGGGCGGCGACTTGCAAAACGCCTTCTATATAGAAGTCTATGCAAGTCGCCTCAAGTCGCCCCCAAAGTAGTACAGGAACCTTTTTCTAATGTGGAGCGACTTGCGTCGCTCCGATTAGAACGGTTCCATTGTACAGAACGGGACGCTACTTATCAGGCGACTAGGTCGCCTGACAAGTTGTCCTAGTGTGAACCGACCCTGACCCTTTTTTTTGCAGCAGTTTTTCCAAAGTAGTTGGATGCCCTGTACACACAAGCGGTTTTGCCGCCTGAATAAACTCCAAAGGTTTCTCCAACGGAACTCAGACGGAATTCCGCTCAAGCGGTCTTGCATACACACGGTCACACCAAAGTCCGACCGTCAGGAACGCCGTGACGTACAACACTTACGACGGGACTAGAAAAAGGAAGTTCAATAGCCAGTAGCCAATAGCTTCCGTCTCGTACTTGCTTCAGAGCATGCGTTGTTTTTGGTACGTCAGAACAGCATACAGACGATCAGTTTTCCCGATAGGAATTGGTTCAGTCGGAAATATTTAGAACATGTTCCATTTCTAGGTTAGTCAGAATTTTCGGAAAAAAAAGTCTGATGAGGCATACACATGATCGGAATATACGATGAAAAGCTCCTGTCGGACTTTTTCTGTCGGACATTCCGCTCGTGTGTACACAGCTTAAGGGGAGTTATTACCTCTGTCAGTCTTTTTTTTTTTTTTTTGTAATGAGTCCCATTAGGGAGATTTCCCTTCACTTCCGGTCCCATAACCACAGGAAGCAAGAGAAAATCTCTCCAAATTGAGGGAATCCCTGCAGTTTTGTCCCCATAGACTTCAATGGAAACGCCTGAAAAGCGAGACATAAGCTTTTTTTTGAGCATTTTGTTGTACGTTTTCTGCTAATAACAAGAGCTCTCTGCCCCTTTTTCAACAGTACTCCACATCTTTTAGTTGAAAAACGCCTGACAAAGCTGCAAAAATGTTCAATTCTGCTCAGAAATGCTTGAAAAAAAAAGCTTGCAAAAAGTGCTTGAAACAATGTTTGAAAATCGAGGCACATTTTGAATCCAACTACTTTGGAAAAACTGCTGCAAACAAAAAGGGTCACCCAGGGCCGATAAGGAAGGTAACAGTTTGTATGTTTCCAGCCATGATTTCAAAGCACTCTCCTAAAATGACAAATCGCACAACATGCATTTCAGATGCCATTCATTTTAAAGGCGCTTAAAAATGCAGTGCGGTTCTGCCGCGATAAATCGTACTGCAATGGCGGCAAACCGCATCAAAAAAAGGATCTGGAGCTTCTTTTGGGCGACAAGCTTCGTGTGATGTGGTTTGTCGCAATTGCAGCAGGATTAATAGTGCAACAATCGTGGCAGAACAGCACTGCATTTTTAGGTGCCATTAAAATGAATGGCATCTAAAAATGGGCATTGCGTGATTTGTCATTTTAGCGTTTTGAAATCATGGCCAGAAACAGGGCGATTCGGTCCGCAATTCAAAAGGCCCAGGTGTGACTGTAGCCTTAGTGTCAGTTCACACAGGGGTGACTTGTCAGGCGACCTAGCCGCCTGACAAGTCGCCTCCCGTTCTGTACAATGGAACCGTTCTAATAGGAGCGACGCAAGTCGCTCCGACTTAGAAAAAGGTTCCTGTACTACTTTGGGGGCGACTTGGGGCGACTTGCATAGACTTCTACACAGAAGTCATTTTGCAAGTCGCCGTGGCAGTCGTGTGCAGGTCGCCTCAGTGTGGCGACCTGCAAGTCGTGCCGCAGCTGTGTGAACTGGGGCTAAGGGTTTGTGCACATCAGGTGCAACATAGGAACGTGTGCAAAATCGTGTGCTTCTCCACACTGCACAAAAACACACTGCCTTCTGACATGTGCGTTTGTGGCTGCAGCAACGCATGGTACTGCAGTACCATGAGCTTTGGTGGTGTGCGATTTTAAAAATTGTGGCTGCACTATTTTTGTGCGTTTTACAGGAATGCACAAAAAAAACACACGCGTTCAGGACACACCCTATTGTATAAATTAGTCCTTAGTCCCCGTTCACACTGAATTCAGCTTTGAAATCATGTGACTTCACTTGAAAAAAGCTGCAGGTCAGTGCGACTTCAGGTGCGACTTGGCTGACATTTGTGCGACTTCATGCACAGATGTCCATGCAAGTCGCACCTTAAAATCGCATAAAAAAAGGGCAGGAACCTTTTTTTTTTAATTGGTGCTGCACCGCAAAGTCATAGTTGCACCAATTTGCACAGTTTAATTGCCGACATCGGGGTGCGACGTGCCGTGCAATTTGGACTTTGCATAACAACTTGCACTGGTGTGAACAGGGGATTAAAATATATGTATTTTTTTTGGATAGAGTAGGGAATTGTTTTTAAACCCTATCGGGTTATTTGTTTCTGCCCCTGTCCTACTAATTTGATTTCTCTGGAGACAAAAGGAATTGAGAGCAAATCTCTCAAAAGCCAACTGAATTGATATCATCAAGAGCTGTCACAGGAACACATTACATTGGAGGATTTTATCTCTTCCCCTGGTGACAACTCAAAATCTTTGCATTCCCCCTCACTTTCAGTCTTGGTGACAACAGTCAAAAAGGCAAAATAGAGGGGAAAAACTATCCAGCGGGGGTACAAACATTAATAAAAACTTGACATAGGCCCTAACCCTTCTTTTCTCCATCCAAAAATGACTATTCCATCCACTTTAACCTATGAAAATGATTTGTCTTTGGGTGGAAAACAAAATTTCGGGACAACATACTGAAATAAAGCAGAAAATAGAAGCAATCGCTGTGTGTTTGTCTGTGTCCATGAACCTGTATGGAAGTGGTTTTATAATTATCAGCTGCTGCACCTGCAGGGCTCTAATGAGGAAATTGGCAGGGTCTGCATCCCTTCAGATGTGATTTTCATTTGGGAGTATCTCACCAAAAATGACATTTTTGCTGCAGGGGATGCCAAAAATTGTATTTGGTATCTTAGTGCAGACTTCTGGGAAAAAATCAGTGAGCCAATCACACAAGCTGGAAACGACATAGGCAGATTATTCTGTGTACACAACACCTCCAGACAGTCATATTTCATTTTACAGAAAATAACAGTGGCTGCAGATTGAAAAGGAAGGGTCATTTTTAATAACATTCATGTACAATATGACTTGTGTTGCAATTGTTTATGATATTTTATTATTATTTATTTTATTTTTTTATCTGCTATTATTTTTCCTACGAAACCTTTAAGTTTCCAGTATAAACAGCAGGCCACACTTTCATTTCCCTCCTTGAAATCTATACTCTGCTTTAATCCAATGCCATATAAACCATCCTTAGGAAAACTTCAGTGCTGATAACAAGTTGACAAGCTTTTACAGAGCTCCAGACAGCAGCATGATTATCTCTTAGTGCCTTAACATAGGCACAGCATTTGTCCCTGCTTATGCTGCTATCTGATGGATATGTTCTCAGCATAGCCAGCCTAGGGAACTATAAAAAGCTAAAGCAAATATTGTCTAAATACAAGAGGCATGTGCATTCTTCTTTGGATCTTGGTATGCTTTGTGCATTTCTTCCAGATCTGTGCAGTCATCACACTTTCCCTCTATGCAAGAGCTTCCTCTAATAAAGACCAGTCCCTGCTTTTCTCCCTCCTTGTGCAAGTTTGACTGGTCTTGTCGCCACCCCCTCCAGTAGATTTCTAGTGGTGGGTGGAGCCTGCAGGGTCACTCCCACAACTCTGCACAGGCTATGTACAGTGATACAGTCACTGCAACTTTTAAAAAGGTCATATCTGGGTCTGCCAAGGCATTTGGTGGATTTTTGATCCTTTGTGGCTATTGAGGAATATATTTAGATGAAAATGTTATAATATATAAAAAACACATGTTAATAGTTCAAGCATTATATAATATATTCCCTTTGTACGATCCAACCCTAGATTCCCTCTCCAATCATTCTATGGCCCGTACACACAATCAGAAAAATCATACAAAAAATACCGCATTCGAAGCGATCGTACGATAATCTGATCATTAATACACAGCTTTCGAAAGCCGATCACGATAATTCATGCAAAATTATATCAGATCGTACGATTTTCGTTTAACCATACAGTTGTCCAAAAATACAACACAATACCTGACATCACTTCCAAATGTTTATTCTGTTGTAGGAGAATTTTTAGAACTTTAGTAACCTCTTTATTTTCGATATGGGATTCGCATGCTAAAAAAAAAAAAAATCATTTGTTTGATAATCTCATCGAGTGTACCAGGCGTTATTGAGGCCTGATTCACACCTATCCATTTTTAGTGCTCTTTGCATATTTGCACTACAGAACGTGTTCCATAGGATATCATGGTAAATGGACTGTAGTGCAAATCTGCAAAAAGCACTAAAAATGCATAGGTGTGAATCAGGCCTAAGGGCCGGTTCACACCATAGAAACGCAGTCTGGATGCTTATTTGCATGTGCATTTTTGACGCGTTGCAGTACGTTTTTGATGCGTTATTGGTGCGTTTTTGATGCAGTCCAGTGCATTTTTTCCCTCCATTTTTTTCTTAACCTTAAATAAGAACATGTGTTCCAGTGCATTTTGGTTCATTTTTGATGCGTTTTACAGCGTTCCAGTACAGTTCAGTGCAGGAAAAAATGCAGCATGTTCTACTTTTTTTTCTGGAATTGGAACACACTGGAACTGCAAGCATTGGTGTGAACTATGCCATTGAAAACCAATTAACCTACTTTCCATGCGTTTTTGATGCAGAAAAAAAAACGCACTGGACTGCATGTGGTGTGAACTGGTCTTAATGCCTGGAACACACGATTATCAGACGAATGATCATCAGTTTTTTTGGGGGGTTTTTTTGCATGCTAATCTCAAATAAAAAATGAAGAGTTTACTAAAGTTACGAAAATTCTCGTATGACAGAATAAAAATTTGGAAGTGATGTAACTGGGGTTGATTTACGAAAGCTGGACAGTGCAAAATCGGGTGCAGCTCTGCATAGTAACCAATCAGCTTCCAGGTTATATTCTCAAAGCTTAAGACCCCTTTTACACAGAGGCGCTTTTCAGGCGCTTTCACGCTAAAAAAAAAGCGCCTGATAAGCTCACGAAAACCTACCGTCAAAATCAATGCATGCTTTCACATTGGGGTAGTGGGCTGTCAGGGGGGTGAAAAAACGCCCCTCTCCATTGAAATTAATGGAAAGCTCTTCAAAAGCGCCTGAAAAGCTCTTCAAAAGCGCTCAAATGTTTTATTGGCAGTTTAGAAGCGCCTCAGTGTGAAAGGGGCCTAATTGAACAAGCTGAAGTTATGCTGGCCATACAATATACGAAAACTCGGCCGAAATTTGGTCACTTGGCTAGTTCCTTCATTTTTCGGCCAGTTAATGGGCACAAAATCGGTAATCGTTGGGATGTTTTTGAGCTGAAAAAACGAAGGATAAGTTCAGAAATTTTCTGCCGAACGAACGATAAATTAAAAGGTTAATGTGTTTCCCGTCCAAACTGTTTGCACTAGGTATATGTAAAAAAACAAACAAAAAATTGATTCATTTATGTCCACTGTACGATTTATCGGTCATTACAAGATGACACCATCGTTTGCTCTCATGGCCAAATGTTCGTTTTTTGAAAATGGGTTTGGATGATTTTTCGTATAGTGTATGGCCAGCATTAGAAGCTGATTGGCCCCCATGTACAGCTGCACCAGATTTTGCACTCTCCGGTTTTAGTAAATCAACCCCAATGTGTTGCAGTGTATTTCTATTGTGATTTCGAACAACAACTGTACTGATTAAACGAAAATCATATGATCTGGCATCGTACGAGATTTTTTTTTCCCCGATTGGATAATATCAGGTGAACTGTCATGATCGGCTCTCGAAAGCTGTGTACTAACGATCAGATTATGGTACGATCGCACCGAAAGCGGTATTTTTTGTACGGTTTTCTGATCGTGTGTACGGGGCTAAAGGGCTATAAACGTGAAAGTTGGAGCAATGTGATGCCTGCTGCTTGGACTTTATGATGTGAAATGAGCTGCACAGGGCAGACTGATTTTCCATGTTTCAGTGTCAGGCTGCTAAGGCATTTCTTCTTTTATAGGCCACCGCCAGAACATTTCACAAATTACTTTTTGTTCCAGCAATATTTGCTCTCAGTGTGGCTTCGTGTTTTCTAAAGCTCAGCAGATGATGTCATACACCTGGCTTTTTTTTTTTTTTCTTTTTTCTTTTTTTTTTTCTGGTCTACACTCAAATAGACACCCACAGCAAAATAATAATAATAATAATAAAAAAAAAAGGTTCCAGTACAAATGCCAATGAACAGTGGTCTGCAGCCATAAATGACCATTTCATAGTACTGCCTGCCACATGCCAGTCGAGATTAGAATAGCAAATTGTTCATTTGTCGAACGTAGCAATGCAGCACGGAGGATCTGCACCAGAATGCCAAAATGCACAACAACAAAGAATGTTTTCCTTGTAATCGCACTGCATATCAGCCAGCGACCCATGAAATACACCAGAAGTTCAATGGAAAGACAAGGCATTGTCACCACTCTACTAGAAACTGATGGAGGAGGCTGAGCGAGATGCCACTTAGGGTACCCGCTATCCAAGATCAGTACCGCTTACCTATCATAAAGTACATATGCGGCCCCCATAGCCCCTCTTACTGACCATTGCCTGCTGAATGACACAGGAGCATGTTATGGGAGGCAAGGCATGATCAAAGACACCTAGACCATACATCCAAATTCAGGAGGATGCAGCAATGGCAAAAGGTTAGGAGAAAGGTTAAAGACACCTGATAGGAACACAACAATGGCTCACCTTCCTTCAGGATCAGATGGTAGAGACAGGGATGCAGGCAATGGAAATAGTCAGGCTGCTTGCTGGTGATCAGAGCTGTGTCTGGCTGTCCTCTGAAGTGCTGGGTGCTGCAGCAGCTGGTGCTTGTCAGGTGCTGGCCTGGATGCCCAGGGAATGACATGTATGCGGTGCAGAGATGTGGACAGAGGGGGGTTATACATGCAATGTTTAGAGCTGATACAGTGTGTGCAGATTGTATTGTCTGGGAAGGAGGCAGCTCCTCCTCCTCCTCCTTGTGCTGCTCAGCTGTCACTGCTGTAGATGCTGCTGGTGCTAGGCTCTGTCCCCTGGTATGTCACATGAGCAGCAAGCAGGCAACTCTCCATTCATACTGTCCTACACCTGCAGGAAGGTGCTGACTGAGCAACCTGCTCATCACAAGTCAGGTGTGCAAGAGGCTTTAATATTTCAGGATGGGGATCAGGTGATCGCAGCAACCAGAAAATCAGCGGCATGTATATTCCTAGCCATCCACCAGTCGTAAATGGCATTACTTTGATGTCACCCTTTCTGTTATGCAGAATGATATATAATCATACTACGTACAGTACAAAAAATATATGTATTGAAAAAATAGTGTACTAAAATACTGCAACACTGATATACTTCAAACTAAAAAAAAAAAAAAGTAATATAGTACATGTAGGTATGTATTATTATTAAGGATGAGCTCCGGCGTGTTCGCACACTTCACGTGCAGAGCTTGCCAGGAAGGCAACACGGAGCTGCGCTAATCACAGGCAGTGAGACATTTTCCGATCTCTGCAGCCGCACATCGGGAAAATGTCTCACTGCCTGTGTGCCCGCGCCGACTTCCTGGCGGGCTCTGCACGTGGGCTGTGCGAACACGCCAGAGCTCATCCTTAATTAATTATACAGGATTTATATAGCACCAACAGTTTGCGCAGCACTTTACAACATGAGGGCAGACAGTACAGTAAAAACTGTTTTTATACATTTTTATATATAGTTAAGCTTTCCATACACCATACAATTTTCGCATTCAATTTTCTTTAGATTTACCTTCAACTATGTAGTGCAAGGGCCTGCCTGATTGCATACGAATTGAAAGTGTTTAGGTTTGACCTCCTATTATATGTTTTTTGGTAAATCCAAAGGAAAGTTGTACAAGAAAATTGTATAAAAGGGCAGATGAAGCGGCTAAAATAGGGGCACAAGAAACACATCAGATAATGACAGAACAGGAAATCATAGAGATAGATCATACAGTCCTTACTGATATGCAGCACAATGCATCCCCTGGGGAGAAACAATATTGGAAAACAAAAGGTTGCACAATAATAGGTAACATCTACACATCACCTGAAGGAAAGCCGGTATTGCCAAAATCCTTATTTAGGTATGCAGCAGTATTGACACATGGAGTAGGCCTCTTTCACATGAACGATCTGTTCAGGTCCGCCTGTCAGTTTTTTAGGCGGACCTGAACGAACCCTCCATAGACCTCTATGGAGCGTCCATAGGTGTGCGCAGCCTCTTGTATTAGGGTTTGCACCCCAAAGCTCAAATACATATGCATGTGTATATGTACTGACGGTGTTAGTAGGGCAGTGGACAGTGTCAGTAGTTTTATTTTATTTTTGTATAAATTATTTTATTTTGTAACATTTTTTTGGGGGATGAAATATCAGTGGTCTAAACAGGGGGGAATATGCACCACACAAGGCGATTAGGGTGTGCCTAGGCACACCTAACACACTGTGTGTACGCCTATGGGAGCGTCGGATGTCAGCGGTGACATGTCCGCTGACATCCGACCCGCTCCGGTCCGAAAAAGTGTAACGGAGGAAAAACCTACTTTTCCATCCGTTTTCGGATCGGATTGGGTGACGACGGACTTTACGGTCCGTCATCATCCGATCCCCCATAGGGGAGAGCGGCGCTCTGACAGGTCTGCTGCTGCACAGCATGCAGCGACGGACCTGTCATCTGCCTTCTCAGCAGATATCGGCGGAGCGATCCCCGCAGAGCAAGCGGATGTTCACGGGGTGGATCATCATGGATCCGTCCCGTGTGAAAGAGCCCTAACTCATGTGTCAAACAGGGGGATGACTGAGATGTTAAATAAGGTATGTACAGCCTATGGCTTCACAGACTACTAAAAAACTTTTTGTTCTCAATGCATTATATGTGCAAGACACAATGCTCAGGGAGGCATAAGACCACGGAAAGGGAAGTTCTCCAAACCGTAATATCCATTCCAACACATTTGCATGGATTTTATTGAACTGGACAAATGTGAACAAAAAAATATTGTCTGGTAAAAGTAATAAAAAGAAAACATTGGCACTCACCCAAGTGGGAGGGGCCGTATCAGGTTCTTCTCACCACTCCCACGGCTATAAGGATTGCAGAGAGGTCTACCTGGATTCACCAGTCCTATTGCAAAAATGTTTTACAGGCAGAGTAGGGCCAGTTGGCTGCAAGAGATCCAGAAAATTCGGCTACGAAGGGAGGTTTCACACTAGGTGAGACTTGTCTCAAACCGGTGAAGTCTCCCTCCCATTCCAACTCCCCTACCTTATCTGCTGGAATCTCTGTAGCTGGGTAGGATGAAAGACAGTAATTATCCTTGGATTACTGGTGACTCTAGGAGAGGCATCCATAAGAGGGGGTATACGTTCTCGAAGAGCAGAGGAACTTTTGGATTGGGGAATAACAGGAAAAGCATTGAATTTAACCTTCATAGAAGGAATAACTCGTACCATTTTAGTTGACTTTTGTCAGATTGCAGATTGTGAATATACAACTGGGGCTAAGGGACTTCTATGGACAGATAAATACATTTCCTGGCTCTGGAATAGGGCAGGATGTCAAGCATGGGATCAGGCCCTGTGGACCACAGTGCATCAAGATTGGGGGTATAATCTACCAGGGCCTAAAGAGAGTGGAATAAAAGAAAGACTCACAATTACAAAAGCGGCCAACTCCCCCTGCACACATAGTGAGAACTGTAACCAATTATTGATAATAACATTAAAGTAGCCAAGGAAGGAAGATCAGAGGTTGTACCCTATGGGAGCATGGGTGTCAGGAACTGACCCCTCAGGCAAATTTTTCCTTGAAGTAATACCACCTAAAAAAACTAGACAACAGGATAAGGTAGCCGTGAGGGAAAAAGAGGAGGGCCACACTAAAATAGAAATTTTGAATAAAACCATGAGATTCACTAACTTAACTGTAGAGAATGTCATAGCCCTAGAGACAGGATATCAGGAAAAAAATGAGTGGCTAGAATGGTTGAGATATAGAGTTAAAACCTTAAAAAGAGAAAATTGTTTAGTTTGTGCCGGAGCCAGACCACATTTAGCAACGGTCCCTTTTCCTCTAGATTACAATACAGATCCAGAAGTTTTGAAATGTATGTTGCAGTTGTATAATAAGAGTTATAAACCTGAAATAAATTCTACCTGTCACACATTGAGTTTGTTGTTTCCTCCAGTACAGAGACCTCAGATACCTTCAGCGGTTACTGCTTATGCGGGCAACTTTACTTGTCTTGCACTCCCAGGGAACTGTAGTGGGGTGGATCTTGGGTCACTACACAATGACTACTGCAGGGAGAGGATTAACGAGGGCAATGGTGACTGGGTTGACATGACATTCAGAGAGCTGATGTCTGGTGGATGTGTGGGGATAAGAAACTGCGAGCTAGGATACCTGCCAATGCCCAAGGGGACTGTGCTATGGTCCAGCTAGCTATGCCCTTGAGGATCCTGTCAGAACACCGTAGACTAAGAGTCACCAACGGTATCGAAGGGGCACCTTCTCTCCCAAGGGGTCATTTGACTTTCAGATCTACATAGACGAGATTGGGGTTCCGCGTGGAGTGTCAGATGAATTTAAGGCTAGGAACCAAGTGGCAGCTGGCTTTGAGTCTGTTTTCTGGTGGGTGACTATAAATAAGAATGTTGATTGGATTAACTATATATATATATTATAACCAACAGCGATTTGTGAACTATACCAAGGACCCAGTGAAGGATCTCGCAGAACAGCTAGCTCCCATATCTCTAATGGCATGGCAAAATCGTATGGCCCTAGATATGATATTAGCTGAGAGAGGGGGAGTATGTAAAATGTTCGGTACTATGTGTTGCACCTTTATCCCTAACAATATAGCTCCTGGAGGGACCGTGACCAGAGCCCTAGAAGGATTGACTGCTCTATCGAATGAATTAGCAGAAAGCTCGGGGATTAATGATCCATTGACAAACTGGCTTGAAGGTTGGTTCGGGAAATGGACTGGACTTATCACCTCATCTTTGATCTCTATTGCCGTGGCTTTAGCCATCTTGGTTACTTATGGATGCTGCTGCATTCCCTGTATTCAAGGACTTTCATAAAAATTGATTGATAGCGCAGTCACAAGAACAATGTATCAAGCCCTTCCTGCCTCTGAGGAGACCTGTGTGGACATTGAAGCTCAACTTAATGACATACAGTCCGAAAGTGCATAAAACACAGGGACTATCATCAAGATGTGTTGAGACAAAATAGCCGCACAAAAGGAGGGAATGTTGGAAAAGTTTTAATGTTTATCGTGTGACTATTTTATCTAAGATGGAGACTGATAATTCTAAAATGGCGTCTAAGGACACGTTGCTTTAACTTGTTTTCTTATTTATTGTTTTAACTAACTGCCTAAGGCCAGAAAACCACAGGCTTTGCTATATAAGGGAATAAAATTGTAAGAAGCTCACTGTGAATTGGCAAATAAAGCTGTTATGCGCCATGAGCCACCGGTGAGCTTCTAGCCAATAGGATTCTTTTTGTTGATCTCACAAAAGAAAGTTACATCCTGTACTCTGGATGACTTCTGCATTTTAACTCAAATGTGTAAGAAGCTCATCCTTTTGTGTCACACAATTGAAATAAATTGTATGTATTTCAATACATCTGGAGTTTGACTGAACACAGGAGAAGAATATTGCTAACACCTAGCTGCATAGAAAGAAATCCACGGAGAGTGATACACATTGGGTTTGATTTACTAAAGGCAAATAGACTGTGCACTTTTCAAAGTGCTGTTGCACTCTGCAAGAGCAGTTGCTCCAGAGCTTAGTAAATGAGCAGAAGCTCTGCTGACTTCCATCATTCAATCATGTGCAAGCAAAAATGCTGTTTTTTTTATTAACCTTGCACATGATTGGGTACTCTTTGCAAAGTGAAGCTTTACCTCATTTACTAAGCGCTGGGGCAACTGCACTTTGAATAGTACACAGTCGGTTTTCCCTTAGTAAATCCACCCTATAGTTGTGAACGCAGGAAGAGCTTTGTCAGAGAAGTAATGGCAACTTGAAATTGACTTGATTGAAGAGGTCAGAATCCACTAACTTGTACTGTAAAATTTGCAGCGCCAACATCTTGACCAAATGTGATTTAATTTGCAAGAACATTGCAAAAGCTTCAATTTCCTGTCCAGGCATTCCACTTCTGATGATTTCCAATGGTAAAATACAGAAAGGAGAAAAGATGTAAAGCCTTGCAGCTGATGGAGGTGGGGGTTTTGTTTCCCTGTTATGGTTACTGTTAGGCCTTGAATTTCCTTTATTCATCTCTTCCTCTTCATCACAGTTGGACAAGATGCTGGTTGATTCCAGCTTTTCCTTTATTCATCTCTTCCTCTTCATCACAGTTGGACAAGATGCTGGTTGATTCCAGCTTTTCCTTTATTCATCTCTTCCTCTTCATCACAGTTGGACAAGATGATGGTTGATTTCAGCAAATCCAAATGAGATTTTATAAAAAAAAAAAAAAAAAAAATTGAGATTTTATAAAAAAAAAAAAAAGGATACAGACTATAATTATTCCTCACATCACCAGCAGAACTCAGCAAAACCTCATGTCTGACTCACTAAGGTTTTCCCTTTTTAGAAGTGACCCTTTCATCATTCCATGTCTCCTCCTCACTATCAGGCTCCCATTGTCCACCAACACTTCACTATTACTGACCCCAAATTGCATGCACCACAATATGCAATTCTTGCATCAGGTTCTTACTGCTCACACTCTACTTTCCCAACATAATTTGCCATAGGTATCACTGTACAGTTAGCAGCACTATCATGGAATAGACTACTATTCTCTCCCCAAACAGTATCTTTTTTTTTTCAATTTCCACATTGCACTCAGAATGTTACATAGTTACATAGTCACATAGTAGGTGAGGTCGAAAAAAGAGACAAGTCCATCAAGTCCAACCTATGTTAATTAACTTCACTATGCTTTGCTGTTTTCTAAATTTCAACTTCCTGCTGAGCTCTAGCAGAAAAAAATATGTCACATTCCAGAGACGTAGCTTAAAGCTTTTAGGCCCTGAAGCAAAAGTTGACATGGGGCCCCCCACTACCACCTGCCACTTCACTGTATGGCAAGATACTCCTGGCAGGCTTGTCTGTAAAAGAGGAAACTCAGAGGGCCCCAGAACACAACAACACCTCAGTGCTCACTCCATCCCACATCTGATGGTGTGCACATAGTGCCTAAAGTGATGCTGCCCTCCACTCCAAGCAAACTCCAGGGTGGATGGGCTCTCTGAATTACAAGTCCACCGCTTTCACCCAGCAGCTCCAAGTGTGGCCCGGCTGTCCCCATAGTCTATGTGTGTGCACGATTCAGCAGGGTTGAGAAATGCTGAGCAGGGTGGGGAGGGAGGGGCTGTACTGGGCTAGGCTGGGGGGCTTTATAGAGAGAGAAAATAAGAGGGGAATTAAATATGACGTCCCTGCTCTCCATCCTGAAGCAGCATCCGCTGGAGAGGAGAAGAAAGGAGGGGAGGCCAGCAGTGCTATGGGGGGTGGGGGGGGGGCCTGGGTATCAAAAAAAAGAACCTGGACAGGAGGGGTCGCATATATTCGAACAGATACTGTTTCCTCTTACAGCAGCTGAATGCTATCAGGAGAGAGAGAAGGAGAAGCCAGCTTTCAGCTGCACAGGCTTCACAGGTCCCATGGAGCATTGACAGGGTCGCCATTGTGACCCCTGAAGCTACACGCATGTCACATTCACTATAAAGGAAAAGCATTAAAAATAAACTTTTGTGGGCAGTGATGTCCTATGAAGAAGTATGTTTGCATAGACGGAGAGAAGGAGGATTTCATAGTAACCAAAGGTAACAACTTCTCAACCTGCTGTTCATCGTCACCATGATCTTCCTGATGGGATTGTAAAGACAAATGAGCTAACCAATTGTCAATAAGATCTGCTTTGTTTGGCATAATAGGCTTGCTGCCACTTTAGGGCAAATATTGGTGTTGCTGCTCTTGATATGTTGACTGTTCCTTTAAGTGATACCCTTCACCCTCTTTACACCTCTTTATACTTAGGATAACACTACATAAGTCAGGGGACAATAGAATATAATATGTTGTTAATGGCATGTCCAAAAACCCTTCCTTTCGAATGACATGCCGGCTATTTGATCAAATTAACGTCAACCAATTTACATGCACAAATCAAATTATGTGGCTGTCTGAAACATGGAAAAATCCTTTTACAATAGTCTTGTAATGCCATACAATTCTATAAATAGTTATACTATCAAATATATGCAATGATGCCTTTAGAATTGAGCTGGGGCACCCTGGATTATTTAGATCACAGCAATATTTGTAAAAGGCAAGGAAATCATTCAGCAACAGTTGTCTGGTAGCTTTGCACAATTCAACACAAAAAGATACAAGTAAAAGTGTAAAATAATTCCTTTACGTCACAGTGAGCTTCAAATATTTTAGCTTGCCGTTAAACATTTAAAACAAAAACAAAAAACAATTTTTAGTTGGTGTTAAACAATCTAGCAAATTAAGGTACCAGTTACAGTATAAAAAAAATGCATTTTATTGAGACACACAAAATTATCGGTATTTGCCTCGCTGTAATGCTTTAAAACACAACCAAGTCAACAGAATAAATTATGTTTTTTTAAATTGGTGTGGAGCTTCACCAAATGATTTGGCTCACTGCAGCACTTTTATATCACAAGAAAAGTCAGCCTGCAACAATTGTCTAAATGTGCCATATGACACAAATAACTGTATAAAACTGTATACATTGGTACATTGGGATGCTTTGTGATGTAGTAAAAAAATGTTCACTACTGAAAAAAAATAAAAAAATAAAAATAAAAAGTTGGTATTCATGTAGTATGGGTATTTTTCATGTATGCAATCTGTGGATGCTTGGTGTATTTTTTTGCTGCTCACAGACAACTGACATATAGTACAGAAGTTACCATCTTTTCCTAAATTCTCCTACTCTCTTTCTCTGTATTTTTATTTCTCTGTCATTACTTATTTACATACCTTATTTATCCCTATTCCAGTGTTCCTTTTTACCTACAAGAAACCCCTGGCAAATAGTCTGAGATCTCAGGGAACATCTGAAATAATTTTCATATTTACAATTCAATAATATGATCAGCAAGCTGTAGATATAACAACAATTATTCTTAGAAATAGCATTAAACAATAGAATAAATATTAAAACTTACCTCCTCAATGTGAAACTTGTGCTTGCTTTTTTTTTTGCACAGATACACAATTCTGGGTCGAACTCAAGATAAGCAGTGTACAGGGGGTCAGCAGGGCAGAACACAGTGGATCCAGGAGGGAACAGTACAGGGGGACCAGAAGAGGCCAGCACAGTACAGGGGGGCCAGGAGAGCACAGAACAGTACAAGGGGAGCAGATGGGAATAGTACAGGGGGACCAGAAGGGAACAGTATAGGGGGGGGCAGGAGAAAACAGTATAGGGGGCCAGGAGAGAACAGTATAGGGAGGCAGGAGATAACAGTAAAGTGGGGCCAGGAGAGAAGTGTACAAGGGGGAACGCAGTGAACAGTACAGGGGGGAGGGAACAGTACAGGGGGAGCAAAGAGGGAACAGTACAGGGGGGCCAGTACAGTGGGGCTCAGAGGGAACAGTACAGTGGGGCCAGGAGGGAACAGTACAGGGGGGCCAGGAGGGAACGGTACAGGGGGGCCAGGAGGGAACAGTACAGGGGGGCCAGGAGGGAACAGTACAGGGGGGCCAGGAGAGAATAGTACAAGGGGGGCAGGGGAGAACAGTATGGGGGGAGGCAGGAGGGAACAGTTCAGTGGGGACAGGAGGGAACAGTATAGGAGAGCCAGGAGAGAACAGTCCAGGGGGGCCCAGGAGAAAACAGTACAGGGGGGGCAGGAGAGAACAGTAAAGGGGGGCCAGGAGAGAACAGTACAGGGGGGAGAAGTGAACAGTACAGGGGAGGATGAGTAAACAGTACGGGGGGACAGAACAGTACAGGTGTAGCAAAGAGGGAACAGTACAGGGGGGCAGGAGGGAACAGTACACAGTGGGGCTCAGAGGGAACAGTACAGGGGAGAACAGTACAGGTGGGCCAGGAGAGAACAGTACAGGGGGGCAGGAGAGAACAGCACAGGGGGGCCAGGAGAGAACAGTACAGGGGGCCAGGAGGGAACAGTACAGGGGGGCCAGGAAGAAACAGTACAGGGGGGGCAGGAGGGAACAGTACAGGGGGGCCAGGAGGGAACAGTACAGGGAGTCAGGAGGGAACAGTATAGGGCAGCCAGAAGGGAACAGTACAGGAGGACCAAAAGGGAACAGTACAGGGGGGCTAGGAGGGAACAGTACAGGGGGGCCAGGAGGAAACTAAAGGGCACAATACTGGGATCTGTAGCAGTTTTCTTCATGCTGAGTAGCTCAGGGAAGTTGCTGGATTAGATCATGGAGGAACCCCTTTGAGAAGCACTTCCCTATACTCTTAAATGCTGTTTGAATGCTACTAAAAAGTAAAATGTAAAAATTACCCAACACTTACTCCAGCTAGACAATCTAAAGAACCTAATGATAAACTATAGGTTTAAAGTAAGAAAATGCTTTCTAAACTGTCATTCCACACATACATATATATATATATATATATATATATATATATATATATATATATATATATATATATATATATATATATATATATATATATATAAATGAATGAATAAACAAATAAAAGCTCATCAGGGGAAGCCCTTTCCTCTGTACATTTTTATAAAGGGGTAATATGTTAGCAGAGTTTCAAAACACTACTACAGTACAGCTACTTCATCCACATCCCCTGTATCTTTTGTACCTGTTTCTTTTTTAATGTCTTTTGTGCAGGGTTCTCATTTGCGGCGTTTATATTTCAGATCCATGCTGTAAGGTTATTGGTTTAACTTCTGCATACCCTAGCATTTTTAAAGACCTTGATCTCATATAAATTAATGACCATAGTAAAATAATAATTCAAATAATATCTGTTAAACTTATGAATGACATTATAAAAATGTGTTTAAGATTGAAATGTAAATTTCCCCAATGTGTTAAATTGTAGTCATTTTGTTATGTTTTCCTGTTATTTAACTAGAGCTTTCTATCACACAAATGGTTGTAAAGGCCGGTAAGGGATTATAAAATATATATTTTCCCTGTATTTAGTTACAAGTAATTATGAAGAATTTAGAGCTTGTTTTGTCAATGGGGTAATCTAACATCAAAAAATACCTTACTCCATGGTCCTTCAGGTTCCAGGCCAATGATTCCAGTTATATTGACAGATCTCACAAAGCTTCACTTTTTACAAGGAAAAATCATGATGGATCACCACATCACTGGATAGCAAACCGACTACTTTACTACATTTCTGCATACAGGATCCGTGCTCTTTCATGGTCCATCCCACACAGGGTGCTTTTTAAAAAACACAATATGGTGTGGAGCTTGCAATTTCTCAATCCAACAAAGTAAATAAATTAACTTCAGTGATACTATACATATAAAACTGTACTACAATCCACCTCCCTCAGCTACGTCCTTATCTAAGTGAAGTGCAAGTATCAGTAAAGGGCATAAGTCAATAACACACAATATCTCAAATGACAATCACTGAGCAATATAGTGCATGAATATTGTAAACAATACAAAAAAGTCAGCAACCCAATATTGGTAATAGACCCATAGAGTATTGAATTGATTGATTTATTGCGGATCAATGACCTTACACCTCTTGATTCCAAACATCTCTTCTCAAGCCATCCTGCAGTGCAATGGATCAAAGTCCTCTATGAGCAAAGCTAATATCATGAGCTGGGAAAATCTCTTCATATACTCAGGAGTTGGACTTGGACTAAAGAAGTAAGCCTAGGAAGGAAGGAAAAATCCTGGATGGCCACACACCGTTGAAGGCATCTTTATTGAAAGATTAAAATCCAAAAACAGTCATATCTTATGCATAGAAAACTGGGGAGAACAGCTAACGCGTTTCACATCACAACAGATGCTTAGTCATAGCTCAAAGAAGTCAGCCTGCTATTTAGTAATGCGGCTATCCATTAATGACTAATCCTCCTTGTTGTTGGGAGAAATGAACTGTACATATCACTTGGAAGTGCAGAGAAGTGAATTTTAATGGGCCGTTTAAAGTAGTATGAATTGTTACATACCTAAGTTTCTTATTGCTGGTCTCTGACTGGTCTTGTGACCCCCACCCACACACACACACACACTTTTGCTGTCAATATAATGTACAATGCAGCATCAGCAACCACCACTGGCCCTGCATTGTACGTGATGACATAGAGGGGTTGATTTACTTAAGGGGGAAGTCCAAGCTAAAAGTAAAATCCCTGCATCCCTGCAACATTCTAACACTAACCTCTCTAGCCCTGTAAAGAAAAAATGAGTATACATACCTTTTCTGAAGCCAATCCGATCCGGTCTCCAGCGGCGGAAGCTCTGCTGAGGACACTGCCAACAATGGCTGTGAAATGAATGGGGAGTGACATCACCCATAGACTTACTATGGGGCTTCCGCTGTCAGACGTGTCCTCTGCACCCGCCCACACAGCGAAGCCGTGGCTGACAGCTCAGCGTGGGATCGGGTCGGATCGCCTGCTAAAAAGGTATGTATAGCGATTTTTTTCTTTACAGGGCTAGATAGTATTAGAATGCTGGTTGCTATAGATGCAGGGATTTTAGTTTTAGCATGGACTTCCAATTTAAAGTAAATAGACTTTTTTTTACTAAAGGCAAAACCACTTTGCACTTGAAAGTGCAGCCACTGTAGATCTGAGGGGGACATGCAAGGAAAATAAAAAACAGCATTTTTGCTTGCACGTGATTGGATGATAAAATCAGCAAAGCTTCATCTCATTTCAGATCCACCCCTCAGTTCTACAGCGACTGCACTTCCAAGTGCACTTCCAGTGCAAAGTGGATTTGCCTTTAGTAAATCAACCCCTACATGTGTCTTTAGTAAATCAACCTGAAAGTGCTCACCCACATTGACAAAACAAGCGTTAAATTCATCAGCTGGGGGCATAGTTTTTATCATAAAGAGCAGGGATTGCTCGCTTTGAGGCTCCATGCACACTGGGTTTAAAAAAAAACGTCTGTTCTCTTGGGAGTAAAAAACGCTTATATGGAGAATTTTTTGTTTAGACGAGCTTAGGAGAGTTTTACGTTTTTTTTCTGCCAGTAAGCTCCAATCCGAAACGCAAACCAGAAGGGTTTTTTTTCCTGCCTCCAAACGTTGAGCTCAAAATATGCCTGTAACCGTCCGAATATGCATGGGCACATAGGATAACATTGAGCTGCTTCTACAAGCAGAACACAAAACTCCTGTAGAAGCAATGTTTTTTAAGCCAGTGTGAATGGAGCCTGAAGTAAATTCTTAAACTAATGTAGCACCCTTGTCCTAAACAGGGCTGCTAGTATATTTAGTTGTGCTAGGTGGTAACTAGTCTGGCTAATTTGTCGTCTTGATCAAATGGTTTTCGCCTTAGCTTGGGTGTAACTGTAATTTCTCTCTTCTGTCAATAGGTGGCACTGTTACCTTTGGCATTAGTAAAATAGATTACAGTGAATTCAGGTTATGAGTGAATAGACTTTTCTCATCCAACCAGCAGGAGTTTCTTTGGCCGCTGAGGCTGCTGGGATAGTCTATTTATTCAGTATGAGTAAGGTGATCAGGGTTTCTTTCCACCCAGGCTGTGGCCTGGGTGGTTGTGTTTGGCGCAGCAGTCAAGGTGTAGGCCTGAAGCCTTGGGCCTAACCACGTGTAAAAGGGCTCGGCCTAGGGAGGAGCCTGATCGCTGCCTGGAGGCAAGAGAGAAGAGGTTGCCAGAGGGTCAACCACTCTTGTTGCCGGAGGCAGGTGTAAAGGGTTGGAGTTCTGAAGGAATACCAGAGGAAACTCTTCATCAGCCAGGAATGGTGAAGTGGCTGGGAAAGCTTCAGGAGAGAACCCATCCAAGGACTACAACGGGTAGCTGTGAGTAAAGCTTGAAGGAGTACAGCGGGTAGCTGTAAGTAAAGCTTGAAGAAAAGTACAGCGGGTAGCTGTGAGTAAAGCCTGACGAATCCAGCAGGGAGCTGTGAGTGAAGCTTGAAGAATACAGAGGGTAGCTGTGAGTTAAGCTTGAAGAGTCCAGCAGGTAGCTGTGAGCTTAGCTTGAGAATCTACAGTGGGATACTGTGAGTAAAGTTGTTGCTATAGGAGACAGTAGTTGCTACGAAATACAGATTGCTGCATTCAGCTTAAACGCCCTTTTTCTGTATTGCTGTCTGTCTAGTTCTATTTTTGTCCAAGGTTTCTGCCAAGTTGCTATTGCATTTGCCTAAGGTTGTCCTGTGTCCTACCACTCTCTCCCACTGTTCCTGCTAGGAGAAATAAAATTCTTTTTGTTCATTTTTAAAAGTGACTGGCACCCATCTTTCCACCATACCTAGTAACCTGCACCCTGAGGAGAGGAATGTCAGCCCTTCCTGACTCTGAGGTTCACCACCAGGCCTCTGGAGGTCGGGGAGAGCGCTACACTAAAGTAAGTTAAAATTGAACATTCACATTCTTACCAAGGCCCGGTCTTGACTGATCCCTTTTATTCCCCTTTACGGATTATGAGTGTTGAGTGAACAGACTCTTTTGGGTTCACCTTATAGTTTTGTAACCTCTGCAATTGCACTTAGCCTATGGAATTGTGTGTTTATATGGTGCCTGAACTGCTTGATGAATCCCAGTTTAATTATAATTTATAATAAGGAGTGCTTTATCTCTGACCTAGTATATTGGCACTATGGCATACCTGTGTTACGTTCTGTAAATTGTAAACAACAGTGACAAACTTCTCCTAGGCCTCGTTTTAAGATGAGACACTCCTTTCCAGGGTAAACATGGCTTGATGTTCCCCAAAAGGAGCTGCACTCTATCAGATTATTCCTCCGGGTATGTCTGTCTGTGTCTGTTGGTCTGTATCTATCCATGCGATTCGTGATTGTTAATGTCTGCCTGCCTTTGCGCATGTAATAAAGCATATGTGAGTGAATCATGTCACTCACACTGAATAGAAATGTGAGTTTTGTTGTACTAGGCGGTCATTTATATCCTGTAATAAACAATAAATAGTGTTAGGATTTATCTCAGAGTTTAATGGTCTTCATATATCCACGTTGCCTGAACCTAATATATTTACACAGTGACTAAACTCAGTTAACCTTATTACAGCTCATGTAATGTGTAAGTAAATTTAGAGAATAAAGTTTCCTGGTATAACGTAGTGTTGCCACCTTTTCTTCAAGCCAAACCCGAACACTTTAGCAGTGCACAGCAATTTTTTATTTTTAACCTCCCTGGTGGTATGATTATTTCAGATTTTTGCGTCTCAAAGCGGTACAATTGTTTTGCATAGAAATTTGGCATTTTATATTGTAGGCCTGTAATTCTTAGCAATAACACACTGTCCACCAAGAGTCTAGTAGATATTTTGGGTATGATGAAGTTTGAAACACAAAATCATAAATTATAATATAATAAATAACTATAAATAATAAAAAAAAATAATAATATATTAATAATAAAATTAATTTTCCCACAAATCACTATCGCTCAATTCTGCAAGTGTTCTAATTTACTATCGCTGTTTTGTAGCTGGTCTAAAGCCACTTTTGACGTAAAGGGACACTTTTTGGTTGCTATGGACAATCTCCAGTTTCCAGGCAGAAAGAACAGTGTATATCATATAAAACTTCATGCAGGGCATGGACCAAAGCACTGGGGACAAAAGGGATGTGAAATAATTTCATACAGTACTGTAATCTGTAAGATTACAGTACTGTATGTGTTATGATCTTTAAATTTTCTTGAATTTGCCGCTAGGCTCCGCCCCCGTGCGTCGCAACGCTCGCAGGGAATGGAGCCTGGCACAGAGAGGCTTCTGGCAGAGGACGGAGCCCGCAGACAGAGCGGGGGACATCGCAGGATCCCGGGGACAAGGTAAGTAACCAGAACCAGGATTCTGAGATGTAATCCTGAGTGTGGTTCGGGGTTACCACTAATGGTGCTGAAATTTAACCCCGAGCCACACTCGGAATACCGTCAGGGAGGCTACGGGGGAACATTCTGGACTCTGTTGTAGAGAGGAACTCTAATGTAGCGGAGGTTTCTGATGACCAAAGCCCCCACTTACATCAGAGTTCCCAGCATTCCCCCTTAAATCAGGGTTCACAAAGCCCCCCTTACATCACAGTCTGCAGAGCACCCCTTACATCTGAGTCCCCCTCGTCTTAGTGTACCCGCTCTGGGCGGTACGAAAGAGTGTCACAGACACTCGGCTTAGACAACTGCAGTTAGCCCTCTAGACAGTTGGCAACCTTGGTGATTAGGGTGAGCCCAAGCACACCTGGCCCATTTTAACGCCTATGCACTCACCTATGCACTCAGCGGTTCTGGTACTTGGTTACTTGAAACCACAGTCCAATCTGAATAATGTGTCCAGGTCAGGCAGTCTGAAACCTGGACACATGATTCAAAACCTGAACTGTCCGGGTGAATCCCGGACTGGTGGCAACCCTAGTATAACAGCCAATCAGCTTCCAGGTTTTATCGTCAAAGCTTAATTGAACAAGCGGAAGTTAGAAGCTGTTTGGCTACCATGCACAGCTGCACCAGATTTTTCACTCCCCGGTTTTAGTAAATGAACGTCTTTGCAACTTAAAGTGGTAGTAAAGGCTTTTCTTTTAAATCTACACCTACAAAAAAAAGTGTATTTTTTCCCAAAAAATTGCGCTTGTAAAACCGCTGCGCAAATACGGTGTGACATAAAGTATTGCAACATCCACCATTTTATGCTCTAGGGTAGGGATATGCAATTACAGACCTCCAGCTGCTGCAAAACTACAAGTCCCATCATGCCTCTGCCTCTGGGTGTCATGCTTGTGGCTTGCAGAGTCTTGCTATGCTTGATGGGACTTGTAGTTCTGCAACAGCTGGAGGTCTGCTAATTGCATATCCCTGCTCTAGGGTGTCTGGGGAAAAAAAAAAAAAATTATATATATATATATATATATATATATATATATATATATATATATATATATATATATATATATATAATGTTTGGGGGCTCTAAGTAATTTTCTAGCAAAAACATGATTTTAACTTGTGAACACCAAGTCTGAAAAATAGGTCCGGTCCTTAAGTGGTTAATTTGCATGGAGAACATGTTTTTTTTTTTATTATTGCGGTTTACTATCACTTTAAGTACATATTAAACTATATTATTCTTAGATGCTTGATAGATATTTCTTTGGTAGACGCAAAATAAGCTTGCATGTCAACAACAAGATATTTCGTTTCCTTGTCTTCGTTGAGGGATGTAAGTATAGAGCCTTAGCTCCATGATCCATGTTCCCCATACTATTAATATTGTGTACCAAACAACAAGTCTGTCAGTTTAAATTAGGCTCACCATCAGGAACAACTGAGTTTTGAAACACACCTGCTGTTGTATGGTATAGCCATATGTGCATCTTCTTCTAGAAAATAATGAAGTCCTAAGAAAAAGTTATGCCTCTGCTTTATATTACAGTGTCCCTGCAGCAGTAGATGCAGTCTCCCAACCCAATCACCTTGTGTCCCTTTTGTTTAATACCCCAGCTTTCATTCATTTTATTATTCATACCCGATTCAATATGTAAAAAAGATGTATAGCAGCAGCTGTACAGTAATTTCTGATAATTACTGCCAGACTCAGTGTCGTTCCCCTTGCACTGCCACCAGAAGCCCTCTTTTTTGTTGTTTATTGCTGTGTTTTGGGCCTTGGGACATCCTACCATTTCTCCTGTTTTGTTAGTTATAGTCCCCTGTTAGACATTCCCTGCTTCCCCATGTGTACTATTACTTCTGTTCTTGAACTGATGGAGCAAAGTGTCCCCCCCCCCCCCCCATTAACTTATTGAGCATATTGTTACTTGATGCTCATTCACCTTTAAAAAAATTCTCAAAAAACATGATTTAACCACTTGCCGCCCACCATATAGCAGTATGACGTTGGGAAAGTGGTTGCGATATCCTGACCGGACGTCATATGACGTCGCCAGGATATCAAGCCGTTGCGCGCCCCTGGGGGCGCACATCACGGCGATCGTTGTTGTGGTGTGTCAGTCTGACGCACCGCAACTCCGATCTAGGTAAAGAGTCTCTGATAGGGACTCTTTACCACGTGATCAACTGTGTCCAATCACGGCTGATCATGATGTAAACAGGAACAGCCGTTGATCGGCTTTTACTCACTCTCGTCTGACAGACG
This sequence comes from Lithobates clamitans, assembly GCA_037952925.1. Classification (NCBI taxonomy): domain Eukaryota; kingdom Metazoa; phylum Chordata; class Amphibia; order Anura; family Ranidae; genus Lithobates; species Lithobates clamitans. Next base: position 1,313,553 of record JBBGZY010000376.1, on the reverse strand, counting down.
CAAGTAGAGGAGAGTCGATTGGCTGCTCTCCTGATGGGGGGGGGCTGTGCTGATTGTTTATCAGCACAGCCCCCTCGGATACCACCAGGAAGCTGCCAGGACCACCAGGGATGGCCACCCCACTGGGCCACCAGGTATGTCACCCTAGCACCCTAGACCACCAGGGAAATGTCAATCAGTGCCCAGGCAGCTGCCAATCAGTGCCAAAGTAAAATGCCTGCCAGTGCCACCAGTGATGTCTATCAGTTAAATCTATCAGTGCCAGCCATCAGTGCCCATCAATGACCATCAGTGCCGCCTTTCAGTGCCCATCAGTACCGCCTATCAGTGCCCATCAGTGCCCAGCAGTGCCATCTATCAGTGCCACCCATAGGTACCCATCAGTGCAGCCTTTCAGTGCCCATTAGTGTAGCCTATCAGTGCCCACCAGTGCCCATCAGTTCCACCTATCAATGCCCATCAGTGCCACCTATCAATGCCCATCAGTTCCACCTATCAATGCCGCCTATCAGTGCCACCTATCAGTGCCGCCTATCAGTGCCCATCAGTGCTGCCTATCAGTGCCCATCATCAGTGCCACCTCATTGGCGCTGCCTCATCGGTGCCGCCTTATCAGTGCCAATCAGTGCAGCCTATCAGTGCCCATCAGTGAAGGAGAAAACTTACTTATTTACAAAATTTTATGACAAAAACAAAGAAAAACTTTTTTTTTTCGAATTTTTCTGTCTTTTTTTATTCGTCTAGCAAAAAATAAAAACTACAGAGGTGATCAAATACCACCAGAAGAAAGCTCTATTTGTCGGAAATAAATGATACAAAATTTAGTTTGGGTACAGTGTAGCATGACCACGCAATTGTCATTTAAAAAGTGACAGCGCTGAAAGCTGAAAATTGGCCTGGGCAGGAAGGTGCGAAAGTGCCCGGTATTGAAGTGGTTAAAGTGGAGTTCCACCTGTTTTTTAGTTTATTAAAAATCAGCAGCTACAAAAAGTGTAGCTGTTGACTTTTAATAAACAGACACTCACCTGTCCCACAGTCCGGCGATGCGGCCGCCCGAAGCCTCTCTCCTCTCCCCCTCCTCTCCTCGACACCATCATAGTAACTGTAAGCTGTCACAGCCAGGTGCGCACTGCGTATGTGCGAGTCGCTGCGCTCTACTATTGGCCAGCCAATCTTCTGGGACCTGTGATGTGTCCCAGAAGATCACTGGCAAGGAGGGGCTGCCTAGGGCGAGAGGAGAAGTTGCCTAGGCGGCCAAGAAGAGGAAGAAGGAAGTGGGACAGGAAGTCCCTCTGAAAACAAGGTATCCACTGTGTATAACTTGAGGCTACTCACATCAATGGGTAAATGTAAGGGTTTACAAACACTTTAATATTCACTTTCAAAGTGAACTGTCTCTATTCCTTTTTTGTAAATCAACCTTACTGCATCTTTGTAAATGTCTACTATCGATGGTTTGAAAAACTAGCATAAAGTACTGGTCAACTGTTCTCAAAAATGAATTGTTACTATTCATTAATCCAATACAAAAAATGAAACCAAAGGACAAGAATGCAATACAGTCCTTAGAAGTGCTGGCTGTCCTAGTTTTCTTTTTTTTTAAAGCTTAGAACATTCTCAGCAAATACAGGAAACATTCATCATACTAGTAATGCCCCCCCCCCATGTAATAGAGATGAAGACATGTTTGTATTCCATATCAGGAAAAGCAGCAGCCTAGTGTGGCAAGCATGACTTCCTCCATAGATACAGTGGATGAATGATGTAGCTCCCTGGGTCAGAAAGAGTGGTATTTGCAAGATCACCTAGTGAAAATAAAGCAAAGGAAGCTTAAAAGAGGAAATCTAATGTAGCCACCACACCAAGGTCTAGTAAATTGCAATATAGGACATTTTTGGTTTTGGGTTTACATACACTCTATGTGCTGTTGTTAACTAGTTGTTTATTCTTAAAACAGATGGCTCCCTGGACAGAGTAACAGTTAAAATGGACCTGTTTATTTGCAATACAAAGCTGAAAATTAAAAAGCAGCTTGACATGACTTTCCCCCTCCAATTTTCTCACTTCATCCCTTTTTCTCATCCAGCTTTATAAGCAAACATCACAGGGAAGCAAACCTAGCTCTCTCTCAGCCTGATTAGTTTAACATATGAACATACAAATAAGATGGCACAGATCCCCTTTTAGTGGGCCAATACCCCTCTAAAACACGAGTGCCATTAATGGTAACAGTCTATGGATGGTTTACATTTTATTCAAATTGTATGTTTTGTTATATAAGTGTAATGCCCCGTACACACGGTCGGACATTGATCGGACATTCCGACAACAAAATCCTAGGATTTTTTCCGACGGATGTTGGCTCAAACTTGTTTTGCATACACACGGTCACACAAAGTTGTCGGAAAATCTGATCATTCTGAACGCGGTGACGTAAAACACGTACGTGGGGACTATAAACGGGGCAGTGGCCAATAGCTTTCATCTCTTTATTTACTCTGAGCATGCGTGGCACTTTGTCCGTCGGATTTGTGTACACACGATCGGAATTTACAACAACGGATTTTGTTGTCGGAAAATTTTATCTCCTGCTCTCCAACTTTGTGTGTCGGAAAATCCGATGGAAAATGTCCGATGGAGCCCACACACGGTCGGAATTTCCGACAACCCGCTCCGATCGGACATTTTCCATCGGAAAATCCGACCGTGTGTACGGGGCATAAGAGTTCACAAATATAAAAATATATTGTTTATTGAATTTATGGGTTGCCTAAAATATATTTCAAAATAGCAGCTTAAAGTGGAACTGTAAGAAACGGTGAGCAGGCAGGTTTTCATTTCAGAAAAGACATACACTGTCTCTTCTACAATAAATTGCCCCTATCTGGCTGCTTGCTATCTTCCGAATCTGTAAATTGAGCTGGGCCAGCCTCTGATTGGCGGAGTGACAGCCTTCTGTGCATGTGCAGAAGTGACATCACGCCTCGCCAGCCAATGAAGAGGCCCCGAAGATTGGCACTCGGAAGATTGATTGAAGATATACCCTGCAAAAGAAACAATATGGGCACAACAGACTGTGGGAACTCAAAGTTTAAAAATACACTATATTATCTAACGTATTGAGACACCTGCCATTACACGCACATGAACTTTAAAGCGGAGTTCCACCCAAATTTTGAACATTATCTCTATGCATTCTCTTCCTTGCCTAGATGCTGACATGCTGTGTAAAAAAATTTAAATCGCCGTAATTACCTTTTTTTTTCTAATCTTCTTAGCACTTCCTGGTTTTCCTCCCATGGGAGTAGGCGTGTTTCTAGCCTCTCCCAGACCTCCCACAGTCCCCTGGGAGCTAGTCTCAGACTTCCCAGCATGCATTGTGCAACAGCGTCATCACAACATCTCGGTGAATGCTGGGAGCACAGCATCACCGCATCCAGTAAATACATGCTTGTGGGCTTCAAATGCCCACAATGAAGATGGAAACCGCCTTCAGTGAATTTTATAAGTTATTCTTTACAACGAAATCGGACACAGGCGGACTTATTACACAGAACATGTGAGTAGATAATCATGAGAAGAAAAGTTTGTAAATGAACTCCAAAAAAAAAAAAACGATAGATAGGTGGACCCCCGCTCTAATGGCATCCCAGGCTGTAGGGTTTAATATTGAGTTGGCCCACCCTTTGCAGCTATAACAGCTTCAACTGTTCTGGGAAGGCTGTCCACAAGGTTTAGGAGTGTGTCTATAGGAATGTTTGATCACTCTTCCAGAAGCACATTTGTGAGGTCAGGGACTGACATGAACAAGAAGGCCTGGCTCACAGTCACTGCTCTAATTCATCCCAAAGGTGATCTATAGGGTTGAGGTCAGGACTCCAAGTTCCTCCACCCCAAACTTGCTCATCCATGTCTTTATGGACCTTGCTTTGTGCACTGGTGAGCAGTCATGTTGGAACAGGAAGGGACCATCCCCACACTGTTCCCACCAAGTTGGGAACATGAAATTGTCCAAAATGTCTTGGTAAGCTGACACCTTCACTGAAACTGGAAGGGGCCCAGCCCAACCCCTGAAAAACAGCCCCACATCATAATCCCCCCTCCACCAAATGATTTGGACCAGTGCACAAACAAGGTCCATAAAAACATGGATGAGCGAGTTTGGGATGGAGGAACTTGACTGGCCTGCACAGAGTCCTGACCTCAACCCAATATAGTGATACAGTGTATATGTATCTTTTAATACAAATTGATTGGCAGCTGTAAATTGCATGCATGAGCACCACATTACTGATCATTCCTGATCAAAATTGTCCTTGACCATGAGGAGAGAATATATTGAGACATCCAATGCATTTTTAAAGTCAGATTTTGTGAAATCTTCTAGTCCAACACCACCCTCTCCCCAGACTGACAATGCTGATGTCCAAAGGTGTCTGTTTTACTACTTCATCTGCAATACAGACACCCTAATGCCCTGCACACACAATAGGATTTTCCAACAACAAATGTTCGATGGGAGCTTGTTGTCGGAAATTCCGACTGTGTCTATGCTCCATTTTCCGTCTGAATTTCCGACAAACAAAATTTGAGATGTGGATCTCAAATTTTCCAACAACAAAATCGGAAATTCCAATCATGTGTACACAATTCCGACGCACAAAATTCCAAGCCTGCTCGGAATCAGGCAGAAGAGCCACACTGGCTATTGAACTTCATTTACTTGGCTCATCGTACGTGTTGTACGTCAGCGCGTTCTTGATGTTCGAAATTTCCGACAAGATTTGTGTGACCGTGTGTATGCAAGACAAGTTTGAGCCAACATCCGTCGGAAATAAATCTGCGTAGGGCGCCCGGCCGCTGGTTTCCCTACTCTTCGTCTCTGTGCTATGTAAGTTTTCAGTACTGTATTATAAATACCTCTAATAAATGTTATAACATCTAGTGTGTGCTGCTGGGATAAAGCATGCACATCTAGGGGGATGCAGGGGATGCCTCTGCTGCATGTTATTCAGGCAGCCACTCTGTAGTGTCATTATAGAGGTGCAGCACTGGAGGACATGTCCTGATTGAACGGAAGCAAACATCCCCTGCGCGCCTCTCTGATCAGTGCTCTCTACTGCAGCTGCATGCTTCCTCTAGTACAGGCTTCTGTCACACTGATGCCCGGGCAAAGGGGGTGGATTCAGGGGCGGAGCCAAGGGGAGGCAGCAAAATGAGATTTCGCCTGAGGTGTCAAAAATCCTTGCACCAGCCCTGCCAAAGTAGTGTATGAACTACTTCGATGTCGCTACATATATATGAACATATATGAATGGTTATCATTGGAAAACATAGGATACGACTTGTCATTTGACTTTGATGTCCGACATATGACAAGTCGCATAAGTGTGAATGGGATGTAAGACACCAGTTAACACTATATATGGAATATCAACACTTAATGTCATGTCTAAAGCTATCAGCTATAACCCCAGTATCTTTTTCTTCAGCTGGCAGCTGGCTTCTAATGAAAGCGATCTGAGTGGCTCATTAGCCACTGAATCGATTTCTGAAGCAGCGGGAGGGGACGACCCCCCTCTCCCGTCGCTCACTGGTGTCTCTCGGGCTTACGGTTTCCACTGGCCCGTCTGAGAAACGATCCAACAGTGCTGCTGGCTGGTCACAGACACAGTGAGAAACTAGATCTTCTCTGATTGCCTCTATGGCTTTGGAGGACCAGAGTGACATCATGGCATCACGTCCGGTACAAGTTGGAAGTAAACATTTTTTTTTTTTAAAGCAAAAGATAAAAAAAAATGTTTTTTGATTTTTTGCTTTTAAAGAGAAATTAGAGATTAGTGGTCTTTTTTAACCCCAGATCTCTCCATAAAGAGGACCTGTCATCCTTATTTCTATTGCAAGAAAAAAAGTGACTGTAAAAATAAAACATAAAATTAAAAAAAATAAAAATGTAAAGCCCCCCTTTACTCCGTGCTCGCGCGCAGAAGCAAACACATAAATAAATCAAGCATGCATATGTAAATGGTGCTCGCACCACACATGTGAGGTATTGCCACGAACGTTAGAGTGAGGCAATAATTTTAGCATTAGACCTCCTCTGTAACTCTAAACAGGTAACCCATAAAGGCGTTTAAATCATTGCCTATGGAAATTTTTAAGTACCCTAATTTGTCGCCATTCCACGAGTGTGCGCAATTTTAAAGCATGACGTGTTAGGTATCCATTTACTCGGCATAACATCATATTTCACTGTATATTAAAAAAAGGGGTATATAGTGTGTTTTTTTTAAATCTGTGAAAATGTATATTTTCCTCCAAAAAAATTGCATATGAAAAACCTCTGCGTGACGTGACATAAAGAATTGTTAAACAATCACCACTTTATTCCCTACGGTCTCTGCTAAAAAAAAAAATACATAAAAAAAAAAAAAAAAATATATATATATATATATATATATATATATATATATATATATATATATATATATATATATATATATATATATATATATATATATATATATATATGTATATACCGTATTTATCTGCGTATAACACGCACTTTTTCCCCCTGAAAATCAGGGGGAGATCATGTATGTGTGTTATACACTGATCCCTGCTGTCTCTGAGGACAGGGGAGCGAGTGCCACTGAATTACATAGAGCCGCGATCTCCTGTGTACCCGACGCTCCGTCACACACAGTCACGCCTCCTGGCTCCGCATTGGGCCACTGTTCTGTCTATCATATGAGCAGGGCCAGGAGGCATGGCTGTGAGTGACGGAGCGCCGGGTACACAGGAGATCCCAAATCTGTGTAATTCAGCTGCGCTCGCTCCTCCTCTTCCCTCAGAGACAGCAGTGATAATCCAACACTGGCGAGGCTGCAATGATAGGAAATGTGAGGCTGCAGATGGGCACTGAACAGGCTGCATTGTTGGGCAATTGAATGGTTGCAGATGGGCACTGGACAGGCTGCATTGTTAGGCAATTTAATGGCTGCAGATGGGCACTGAGCAGGGTGCATTGTTGGGCAATTTAATGGCTGCAGACGAGCACTGAGCAGGCTGCATTTTTGGGCAATTTAATGGCTGCAGATGGGCACTGAACAGGCTGCATTGTTGGGCAATTTAATGGTTGCAGATGAGCACTGGACAGGCTGCATTGTTAGGCAATTTAATGGCTGCAGATGGGCACTGAGCAGGGTGCATTGTTGGGCAATTTAATGGCTGCAGACGAGCACTGAGCAGGCTGCATTTTTGGGCAATTTAATGGCTGCAGGTGGGCACTGAGCAGGGTGCATTGTTGGGCAATTTAGTGGCTGCAGATGGGCACTGAGCTGTGACCCTAATTTTGCTTTAAAGTTCTTTATTTAAAATGTAAGTTTTTTTCCTGAAACGTCCCTCTTAAAATGAAGGTGCGTGTTATACGCTGATAAATATATCTGATATATATATATATATATATATATATATATATATATATATATATATATATATATATATATATATATATATATATATATATATATATATGATATATATAATGTTTGGGGGTTATAAGTAATTTTCTAGCAAAAAAAAACGGATTTAAACTTGTAAACAAAAAAGTGCCAGTAAAGGCTTTAAAGAAAGTGTGTACATTTTATGTATTGCAACTTTTTATGTTGACAAAAAGATTACATAAATTGTAACCTATAGCTAATTTTATTTTACATGATTTTATGTGGAGAGCTGATTGCTGATTGATTACATTTTAATTTTTGCATAAGTAAATTATAATGTGGGTCAAATTCTGGTTCAAGGACTCTGATTCACTAGTCTCTGATTACTTGTAATGCATAGATAATATTAATGACATTGCATAGTGAGGTAGGGCAAAGTTAGGAATTGTAAGATACTATACATAGTGCTTGCCAAGTTTTTCACTTTTGTGCTGCTAATTAACCACTTCCTATCAGGGCCAATTCTGGCACTTCGATCCTACATGTAAAAATCATCATTTTTTCTCTAGAAAATTACTCACAACAAACATTATATATGTTTTTTAGCAGAGACCCTAGGAAATAAAATGGTGGTCGTTGCAAGAATTGTTGCTTTTTCTGTAACGCATGCGGCGATACCTCATATGTGTGATTTGAATGCCGTTTACATATGTGGGTGTGACTTAAGTATGCTTTCGGTTCTGTGCTCGGGCACGCAGGGATGGGGGGGGGGTGTTTTAATTTTTTTTTAATCTCTTTTATTCCTATTACAAGGAATGCAAACATCACTCGTAAAAGGAATAGTGTGTAACAGGTCCATCTCTCTGCCTTTCCAGCCATGTCCTCTGCTTTGTTTACTTCCGCTGGTCCAGGCGTGACGTCATAATGTGTCATAATGTGGCGCCTGGGCCTTTGAGGGCCATAGAGATGACTATGGTAAACTTACTGCGGTGACTGATTCATTCTCCGGCTCGCCGATCGCAGGGGCGAGCCGAGAGAAGCCCCGGAGCGCAGCGGGAGGGGGGGGGGGAGTTCCCTCCCGCCACCTGTAAGAATGATCAACTGGCTAAACGGTGCAGAGAATCACCGGAAGAAAAAGATGATATCTGGATGATGCCTGTAGCTGCAGGTATCATTCAGATATCCCCTCTCAAAGTCAAGGATGTCATATGACGGCCTATGGGCGGGGTGGTTAAGAAAACATCTAAAAGTAATTCATGTAAATACTGGCAATAAGTGTGAAAAAGTAAAGACAATGAATTTATAACTTGGATGGCAGCATTGTGGACAATGTATATGAGTCATCTACATTTCTTACCTAAAGTACATATGGGGTAGAAAAAGCAAAAACAAATTCTAGTGAGCTAAAATTATCCCTCTGTTGCTGTTCTGCCTGTATTTTTTATAGTGTAAGGGCTTTCTGGACCTTTTACGTTCATATATTGTTCCCTCTTCATTATCTTGTAAGTCTCATAGGTATTTGGACCTTTTAGTATCCATTATCTCTTGCTCCAAATTCCTTAGGTTTGAAGTCAGATCCATATTATTATCAGATATTAAACGCTCATATACAGTATAATAAGTGATTGTGTAGGCAGCTGTAGTGCAGGGCAGCCTAGCTGGTTGTAATAGGTAATGGGTTTGCAAGTGTATATACTCACTTTTCAGCCAATTTGATATGTTTATGTGTACAATTGTTCAGAGCTGTCTGCCTCTATCATTGTCTCCGGCACCATTTTGGAGAAGCCTGGTGTCCTGATAGGACAGCAATCTCGGGAGATTTGGTCGGCCATTTTTGGGTGGATACCTTATATATGGAAGCCCAGCCACGTTGAAGGGAGTTCACGCGTGTGTATAGACAGGGACAGAGACCCGCTTGTGAGGGAGAGTTAGGAGGAGATAGGGAGAGTGTTCCGGCCTGTGAAGGATAGCTCAGGGTTCCTACAGAGTTCTGTATCAGCTCTAGTTCTAGAGAGTAGTGCCAGGATGAGTCTAGAGTTGGGGTCGGCCCAAACTGTTGCTGGCAGAACGAATAGGCCATAGGTGTTGGCTGTCCGTTGAGCATCACTGTCGCCACTGGGCACCTCAGATGCTGGCAGTGTGGACGGTTAGGCCACGTCGCAAATATTTATGCGAGACGGGGAGCCCAGAACGTACAAAACCATCCTTTAAACTAGAGACTCCTGTGGCGGAGGGGCGACCCACGGGAAATGTTTGTTCACTGCCTCAATGTGATCCTGCAATGATTTCTGGGTGCCCAGTGGCGACAGTGATGCTCAACGGACAGCCAGCTAGATGTCTGATGGACACTGGATCAGAAGTCACCACTATGGCCTATTCGTTCTGCCAGCAACAGTTTGGGCCGACCCCAACTCTAGACTCATCCTGGTTGAGGCTGAAAGCTGCTAACAACCTACCAATTGCAGTAGTAGGGGTCACTTGGATGTCCATGAAAATTCATGAGCAAACCCTCCCTAGGGTCGGGGTCATGGTGACCCGAAAGTCCTCCTTCCCAGAAATTCCAGTGGTGTTGGGCATGAACGCCCTAAAAGAACCGGATTTAACTCGCCTTCTACTGGAGGCTTCAACGCAAGCATCCGGGCAGTCAGAACCACAAATGCAGAATCTGATCAACACTTGTCGGACTGTTCAGATGCAGGGTTATAAACACACAGAGAAAGTGGGGGTCATCCATCTTCCTGCCCATCATCGGGTTATTATACCCCCACGTCAAGAGTTGGTATGCCCCCTTCCGGTGGTGGCTAGAAGACACGTAAGAGGGGCCACTGTGATGGTCGAACCACAACGCAACCTGGAAACCAAAGGTGAATGGTTGGTAGCCAGAACTCTGTCTGTTGTCCGGCAGGGACAAGTGCTGGTGCAACTGGTTAACCTGGGGTCCACACTGATACAAGTGCCCTCGGACGTGGCCATTGCAGATTTGTATACAGTACTCAAAAGCTGCATTACTGATCCTTGCCCTGGGGTGGAGGCCGCCTGTGCTGCTTTGCAGATGGCTCTACCTGATTCAGCAGAGACCCATCTCCCGAAATTGTTAACACAACTGGCACTTTCGGTGCAGGGGATGACCCCAGAACAAAGCAACAAGCTCCAGCAATTAGTTTGCAGACATTTGATGGAATTCTCTCAAGACCCTGGAGACTACAGCTCCTATTCGGGAAAGGTATCGTAATGTACCCCCGGCTCTTTGTCAAGAGGTCAAAGACTTATTACGCGGAATGCTGCAAGGGGGGGTGATTCGAGAGAGCCATACTCCCTGGGCTGCTCCCACAGTTCTTGTGCGGAAAAAGAATGGCAACTTATGTTTTTGTGTGGACTATCCCAGATTGAATGCCTGTAACCATCGGGATGCTTACCCCTTGCCCCGGGTCGAAGAATCCCTAACGGTCTGGAGACAGGCCCAGTATTTCTCCATGCTAGATTTGGCCAGTGGATATTGGCAGGTCCCGGTAAAAGAGGAAGATCGTGGCCTTTATCACCCCTCTAGGACTATACGAGTTTAATCGGAGGCCCTTTGGCCTGACTAATGCCCCCAGTACGTTCCAAAGGCTAATGGAACGTTGCTTGGGAGACTTGAACTTTGAATCTGTCCTGATTTACCTAGATGACATTATCATCTTTTCCAGAACGTTCGAGGACCATTTGCTACATCTGGATCAAGTCCTCCAGCGGCTAGCTCAGTATGGCCTTTGGCTATAACAGCTTCAACTCTTCTGGGAAGGCTGTGCACATAGTTTAGGGGTGTCTCTATTGGAATGTTTGACCATTCTTCCAAAAGCACATTTGTGAGGTCAGGCACTGATGTGCGCGAGAAGGCCTGGCTCGCAGTCTCCCCTCTAATTCACCCCAAAGGTTGAGGTCAGGACTCTGTGCAAGCCAGTCAAGTTCCTCCACCCCAAAATCACCCATCCATGTCTTTATGGACCTTGCTTTGTGCACTGGTCCAAATCATTTGGTGGAGGGGGGATTATGGTGTGGGGTTGTTTTTCAGGGGTTGGCTTGGCTCCTTAGTTCCAGTGAGGGCAACCTTAAAGTGGTGGAGATCTACCTGAACAACATAGGAGAAGTCAAAGATCTCCGGGCACAGTGTCGCCTCCTCACACCTGATTTAAATCTCTTATTGCAGTACTACCAAGTAGCAAACGTGTGCAATACACGGCAATCATGGGTTTAAATTAGGCGGCGAGAAGGCAACATATCGCCTCCTTCCCACCTATCAACACACACTCGGATCGCTTTTCAGAGGTGCAGCACTTGAATGAGCCCTTAGTTGCATTCAGCAGCAGCACCTTTGGGCTTGTTCACACGTAAATTTGGGAGTAGTAAAATAGCAGGATATAATAGAAGTCTATGGCTAAGCGCAGCAAACCCGCAGGAAAGCTGCAAATACACTGCACTACATCACGGGTGAACCGTAGCACATCAGTGTGCAAGCAGCCCTATACTATTATGCCCAGTGTATTGCTTCACACTGACCTGAAGATCTCTTCATTCCTGCTCCTGGCCCCACTCTGGAGACTGCTAGCTGGGATAAGAGGTGGAGTGCAGTTGGTATCACTGCGCATGGGACAGGAGCCGACACTACAGAGGAGACATTGGCTTATGCGGCTCTTGCTCCCTTCTACAGCTCCAAATTTACAAGTACAGTAATACCTTAGATTGCGAGTAACTTGTTTAACGAGCGTTTTGCAATACGAGCTATTATTTTTTTTTAAATCCTGACGCGGTTTGTGAGCGTTGTCTCGCAAAACGAGCAGGATTCAAGCCTCTGCGGTGTGCAGTGCCACATTTGGCCAAAGGTGTGGGGCGCCGGTGACAATCCGAGCCGCTCTGATGCACTTGGAGCCACCCGGAAAGGTTCCCGAGTGTTTCCGAGCCTCTCCGACTCTTTCCGAGTGTATCTGCGCAGCTCTGAGCAGTTTCCGAGTGTTTCCAAGCCCCTCCGACTGTTTCTGAATGCATCCGATCGGCTCAGAGACTGGTTTCCGAGTGTCTCCAGCGCTCCCCCACCTCTGGCCATATGCGGTACTGCATACAAGCCTCTGCGGTGTGCAGTGGGCGGCACAGTGGTGCAGTGGTTAGCACTCTCGCCTAGCAGTAAAAAAGGGTCGCTGGTTCGAATCCCAACCACGACACTACCTGCCTGGAGTTTGCATGTTCTCCCTGTGCCTGCGTGGGTTTCCTCCGGGTACTCCGGTTTCCTCCCACACTCCAAAGACATGCTGGTAGGTTAATTGGCTTCTGTCCAAAATTGGCCCTAGTATATGAATGGGGACCTTGGATTGAGGGTAGGGATTGATGTGAGTGTGCGATGTTCAGGGTTAGGGACAAGGGTCAGGGTTGTAGACCCACACTCACTCAGGTTGAACTGGATGGACTGGTGTCTTTATTCAACCTTACTAACTATGTAACTATGTAACTATGTACAATAGAAGTCACTGTGGAACAAATTATCTGAGTTCCCATTGACTTCTATGACTTCTATGTTGGTGGCCTGTGTCCTGTGGCAACCCCGTGTGAGTCTAGTGAGGCCTATAGCACATGTCTGATGGCATCCTCATATCAAGTATCATTGTTGATATAAGGATGCCATCAGACATGTGCCAGAGGCCTCACTATACTCACACAGGGGGGTGCCAAAGGACACAGGCAGGGCTGGACTGGGACAAATATTTGGCCCTGGACTTCTTCATGACTGGCCCACTTTTATTTTGAGTGTCCCCAACAGCGTCCCCCTTACATCAGAGTGTCCCCAACAGCGCCCCCCTTACATCAGAGAGTCCCCAACAGTGCCCCCTTACATCAGAGTGTCCCCAACAGCGTCCCCCTTACATCAGAGTGTCCCCAACAGCACCCTCCTTACATCAGAGTATCCCCAACAGTGTCCCCCTTACATCAGAGTGTCCCCAACAGCGTCCCCCTTACATCAGAGTGTCCCCAACAGCGTCCCCCTTACATCAGAGTGTCCCCAACAGCATCCCCCTTACATCAGAGTGTCCCCAACAGCGTCCCCCTTACATCAGAGTGTCCCCAACAGCGTCCCCCTTACATCAGAGTGTCCCCAACAGTGCCCCCTTACATCAGAGTGTCCCCAACAGCATCCCCCTTACATCAGAGTGTCCCCAACAGCGTCCCCCTTACATCAGAGTGTCCCCAACAGCATCCCCCTTACATCAGAGTGTCCCCAACAGCGCCCCCCTTACATCAGAGTGTCCCCAACAGTGCCCCCTTACATCAGAGTGTCCCCAACAGCATCCCCCTTACATCAGAGTGTCCCCAACAGCGTCCCCCTTACATCAGAGTGTCCCCAACAGCATCCCCCTTACATCAGAGTGTCCCCAACAGCGCCCCCCTTACATCAGAGTGTCCCCAACAGTGCCCCCTTACATCAGAGTGTCCCCAACAGCGTCCCCCTTACATCAGAGTATCCCCAACAGTGTCCCCCTTACATCAGAGTGTCCCCAACAGCGTCCCCCTTACATCAGAGTGTCCCCAACAGCGTCCCCCTTACATCAGAGTGTCCCCAACAGCATCCCCCTTACATCAGAGTGTCCCCAACAGCGTCCCCCTTACATCAGAGTGTCCCCAACAGCGTCCCCCTTACATCAGAGTGTCCCCAACAGCGTCCCCCTTACATCAGAGTGTCCCAATCAGCAGCTCCCTTCACATCAGGGTCCCCACCAGCAGCCCACTTCATATCACAGTCCCCATCCGAGAGCCCCCATCAGCAGCCCTTCACATCAGTGTCCTCCCTCTCCTCCCCCTCCCACATGTACTCACCATTTTGAAGGCAGCTTCTCGTTCCTCTCTCCAGTCATGTGATAACAAGTGATAGGGGAGAGAGGAAGGAAAGTCTGCCATTGGTCTATCTCCCCCTGCAGGCTGGAGGGAGCATAACGTCTAATGGAAGGAAGCTTCTCCTCCTGACAGGAGTGAAATTGCGATCACTCACTATCAGAGAGGAGCGGCTCCAGGACTGCACCTGACTGGCCCACTGAGACATCAGCCCACCGGGAATCTCCCGGTAGTCCCTATGGCCAGTACAGGCCTGGACACAGGCCACCAACAAGAGTGCCAAGGACTGACATGCTGCAAGTATGAGGACCCCTGCGGTTGGTACAGGTACCTGCTCATGTCAGAGGACCATTTATTTAATAGCTGTCAGCTCATCTCTCCAATCCATGGTAAACTTAGGCTTTCATCTTGCACATCAGGCGCCTTTACCTACCAAGCATCAATATTTTAGGACAAAAGGCATAACAATCTTTAACACGATGTGGGGTGGCAGCATTTTCTATCTAAATATATGCCAAGAACCCTTGTTGTTTTTTCTGCTTGCCAGGGTTCTGGTACTGAGATTTCCCTTCACCTATTGTAACATTGACAACAGTTTCACCAGACCAGGTGGAAAATCGCCAACAGAAAAATAGACAGGAATAAAAAAGCTTTTCTTTAGTAGAGTAGGGTAAGGCTACAACCCCTGGCAGCTGTCTGTTGCTGTCCCTGTTGCAGGTTTTCCCTCACTTCTGGTCTGGTGGAAACTTTCACTATGACAGTAAATGAGGAGAATTTTTTTTTAATGGAGCCCTGGAAAACAGTACAAAACCAAACAGGGGTTCTAAACCTTTCTGACCCTGACTTAAAAAAAGCAGCTACAAAATTTTCTTTTAGGAATTAAAGCGGAACTTCAGTAATTTTTTCATCCTTTCATCTATTAAATCTTCTGCCCTTGTTGTTTTTAACTTTGGATAGTAAAGCATTTTTTTTCTGCCAGTAAATACCTTGTACAGCCCACTTCCTCTTTCTTGCCTGGTAAAAAAACTTAGGCTTATGACATCATGCACAGCTCTCTCTCACTCTCATGAGAGTTTGCCAGGAAGGGGGGGGGGGGGGTGAGTCATAAGAGGGCCAATGAGAGCTGCAGAGATGGAGGTGTGCCTCTGTGTGTCTGTGTAAATTCAGGAAGTAAACAGGAAGCAGCTTCAGCTGCCCACAGTTAAAATGGCTGCAGCCAGACTTAGTGGAGGGAGATTTCTGCAGCATATTTGGCAAGTACAGAATCACAGTATATATAAAATAATATGCAAAGTGGTTGGAGGGAAGCTTCAGAATGGCAAAGATGTTTTTATTACAGATTATGTGAGCAGACTGCAGTTCCTCTTTACAGTGGGTGTAAATCCTGTTACACCACTTAATAACTTAATAACCTATAATAAGGCTTACCTGTATGTACTGTAATTATGTCCTAAACCTGCAAGGTTTAGGAGATATTTACCATATACACCATATACAATTGGCGCATGCGCACTGAAGAAACGCTTTGACCGTGCCGTTTCTGGCCGTGACTGGCGGCGTGCGGGAGTGACGTCATCGCAGCTCCGGCCAATCACAGCGCTGGAGCCCACGAACCCGGAGATAACTCCAGGAAATATGTCGCCGGTCACAGCGGTGCACGGGGACAGCTGCAACAACTTCGATCTAAGGTAAGTATTTCATAATAAGCTAGTATGCGATGCATACTAGCTCATTATGCCTTTGTCTTACAGGGTGTTTTTTTTTTAATTTAATTTAATTTTAACCACTTTAAGCTCCAGTTGCTTGTGTGCTATGCATGGAAAGTCCTTCAATCATTTCATCAAGATGAAGTCCACAAATGCTTATGGTGCTAGGGACATTTATAACTTCATGCACGTGTCTTATGTGGCCTCTGTTCAAAAAGCACTATGGGGTAGATCCAATAAAACTGGAGAAACAACAATTTGCAGAAAAGTGATATTGAATCCAAAGGCGACTGATCAGATTTTTGTTTATACTTTCTGTAAAGTAAAAGAAAAAATCGAATTGGTCGCTGTTAGCTAGGAGCCCAATTTTAAGCTCAGGTTTTTTCTGTGTGCTTTTTATGCATCAGTATGTAGTAAATTGCTGTCTTGGCATATACAGTGATGGCATAGCCTACTGAAAGCAAAGATAACTTGCCTTAATCAGAATACAGTTCACACTCTGTACATTTTCAAAGCAACTGCTGGATCTGTTAGAAAATGATAATAAACATACATTTTCTACCTATTTTTATTTTAGATCGTGTTACATGGACACATTTCTCATACGTTTGTTACTCATTAAGAGCAGAAATGGTTACCAAGCCACCACATATACATTAAACACCATGTTTCTGGAGAACCGCAACCTCAATACTTTTCAGTGCTTAAAAGTAAGCAACACAATATTATAGGTGCGGAACTCTTATAAAAATATTAGAGCAATATAAACATTTTGGTAGTTAAAAAACATTTCTTTATACATATCTATAGATCAGGCATAAAAAGAGTAGATGAGTAGGAAAGACTGATCTAGTTCACAAAGAAATTCCGACCCTCCAAAAGAGGTAAAGTTGGTAGCTAGGCAAAGTAATGTATATTGTGCATTCCAAGAATAAAACCAATGCAAGTAAAGCACTATATGAAGCAATTACACTGTCCTTACTTAATAATAAATAAAAATGCAAAGGAAGTAAATCAGACCAACTCATACATACATTCATACTGGATGGCATAGACCTATTCAAGCTGCTGATACATGCGTGACATTTTAATTCAAATACAGCAGTCAGAACTCATCCAAATCCGACGCTGAGCACTTATTCATGGCACTTTTATGTCTCCTTTCCAGTCTTTAATCTTGTCATTAATAATATATGGCACAGCAGAAACCAGCGTTCACACTATAAGTAGCTTTGTCCATACACTAGTTAAAGGCTGAATGTGTTGTTGGATTGTGCTATAAAAATGGAACATTGTGGAATTTGTTTGATGTTTTGTATCTCTGAACCATATGAATACTAAACATCAAGTCTGCAGCTTCCACTAGCTCATATTTTTGTGTATGTGCACTGATTACTGTGGACCACCAGCTATATAAATCCCGCATGTAGCTGGCTTTGATGTAGCAATGTGTTTTAGTAAGAACACATTAATACATGCCACCTAAAGTTTTTGTTATGCTAATGCTCTTTGAAAGGTCTATCATAGGGATCTGCTGCCCTCTACCGTTAGCTTCTAATTTCAGTGTTGTGTATAGTTATGTATTAGCACTTCCTGTCTTTTGGATGCTGGCTTTGAGAAACCCAATAAGGAGGAAGTGGAGAGAGACAGAGAACTGAGCAACATAGCCTTATGCACACAGGGGCTACTACTGCTGCTGTATTTTCACCCAGATCAGAAGCAGTGACTATTATGTGTGTATTCCTAGGTTCTTATAGTTTAACTGCAGTTGCCCATAGCTTCTTGAGTGTATTTCTGAATCCTGTCATATTGTTAGTATCTCACATGCACAGTGGAAGATAGCTAGGTCTGTGCTAATGTATGGTGTATGGTAATAAATAACGTGTACTCAGAATAATCTAGAGTGGTTAATGGGGTACCCCAAGGCTCTGTCCTAGAACCAATTCTGTTTAACTTATTTATAAATGATATAAAGGATGGGACACAAAAATAGAGAGAAAGATGATACTCTTTCAAGTATAGTGGGATTTTTAAAGGGAGATAGTGTGTCTGTTGGTAGTAGGCCAGTACCACACGGGTTAGTAAAAAATATAAATTTTATTAAAGAATAATTTAAAATATATGCGCATTACAGACATGACATATAAGAACATCAACATGACCATAAAGTAGTTTGTTCAAAATGAATTAGTGATGAGTCAGCCGACATGTTTCGCAAAGAATTTTCGCTTCATCAGGGTATAAACGACATCACTGACTTATATTAACTGTATAAAGAACAAGTAATCATTAAAACTATGATTGCATGGTGGCCATCCATAGATATAAATCAGACACATGATACGGGAAATCTAGTAGAAGATTAATTCTAGTAATGCTCATCTACTAATACAGGTCTAAAAGGCAGAGCAACCACCACCATTGCCAGACGTCATCTAGTGTACCAACTGGGGCATAGTACCCATGGGTGCCAGATCCCAGAGGATAATGCCAACAGGGGAACTGGACCGCGCAATTGCAGGGCAGGAATCTGGCAAAACATGTAATAAAAGGGAAACTCCTTAATTCCCTTATCAGCAAAAAGTGTATATGCAACAGTAATGCTCAATCAATTGTTCCACATTATAGTAAGGCAATAGTAAATTTAAAAGGGGTGCAATTATAGGGAATAGGCTGAGAAACTCAACCTCGTATATAGTAATTTGCCGCATAAGGTAAAGGCCTGAATATAAGAACAACCCCCTAAGTTAAGAAAGCATGATAGTAGATATATACCAATGTGTAGACTGAGGGCTTAAAGGATATAATCCTGGCCCAGGTGTCAGAGCCAGACTTACTGTTGGAAATGCTGACTGCAGTTTGGCATAACTAGTTGTAGTGTTCACAGGGGGGAGTGTGTCAGAGATATATATGTAATGCCCCGTACACACGGTCGGATTTTCCGATGGAAAATGTCCGATCGGAGCGTGTTGTCGGAAATTCCGACCGTGTGTGGGCTTCATCGGACATTTTCCATCGGATTTTCCGACACACAAAGTTGGAGAGCAGGAGATAAAATTTTCCGATAACAAAATCCATTGTCAGAAATTCCGATCGTGTGTACACAAATCCGACGGACAAAGTGCCACGCATGCTCAGAATAAATAAAGAGATGAAAGCTATTGGCCACTGCCCCGTTTATAGTCCCGACGTACGTGTTTTACGTCACTGCGTTTAGAACGATCAGATTTTCCGACAACTTTGTGTGACCGTGTGTATGCAAGACAAGTTTGAGCCAACATCCGTCGGAAAAAATCCTAGGATTTTGTTGTCGGAATGTCCGAACAAAGTCCGACCGTGTGTACGCCCTATAAGATACAGTTAAAATAGCGTGACACAGTGGGTCCACCGTGGCCCAATGGTAAAGCATGGCAAAAACACGCCAGTATATACAGACATAAATATGAATAAAGCTTAATAATCCCCACACCAACCAGATACCAACATCAATGTATGAGAAAAAGGGCATAAAAGCATAGAGCTTACCTATAGAGGGGGGTGTCAGCAATTCAACTCCTAGCAGGAGAGCCAGTTCCTGCCAATTCCGATGGGCAGTCGCAGGGTGCGTCTGTCAGACAGCACACCGACGCTCCCATCTTAAAACTGCGTGGTCCCACCGGAAGTGAAAAGGTCACGGGCGACCTCCGGCATCACTTCCGGTCCGGACGTCCCTGCAGAGATGCGCGCGCATACTCCGAGGCGGATGCACGCGCATTCACCCAGGGAGATGCGCGCGCATTCTCCCAGGGAGATGCGCGCGCATTGCCCATTTCACGCTGGAGAGCGTGAAGGGCATGCGAGGGCGGATAGAAAAAGCTCCGCCCTCTAAGGCAGGGATGTCCGAGTCCCCCTGTCTAAGGCTAACGCAACCCAGTGAGGCACACAGCGACGTCAGCATGGGGGGGCCATTCATCAGTCCCGCATAGACTGCAGCGAATATATAATGAACTATATACAAATATGCAAATTTATACAAAAGCCTATACAGGGATCGTTCCCTTATAGCAAACAGGCATGTATAGGCATAACTCTTAATGAGATTGATGAATAAAGATGCACTATAATACCCCAATCTCTATATATGTGGTATAATGGGATAAAGGGACATAGGGCTTGAAAGGGACTGGTTGTAACGGGTAAATATGTCATCACAGAAAGGGTTTGTAGGAGAGTGCTGTGTTGAGGCCAGGTGGGTAAGTAGCCTGTTGGCTAAAGATCCACCTGGCCTCTTTCTGAAGTATCCTTTTGTCGACATTTCCTCCCCTTTCGAAGTCAGGAATGACTTCTAAGGCAAAAAAGGATATAAAGGTAGGATCAATGCTATGATGAAGGCCAATATGCTTGCAAATAGGAGTGTACAATAGCCCTGCATCCAAATAATACAGATGGTCCTGGATTCTTTTGGCGAACGGGCGTTTGGTTTTTCCGATATAAAAATGCGCCGCAGCGACACGTGGCGAGATAGACAATGCCAGTTGGGGAAGCAATCTGTAATAGATTCTAAAGGCAACTGCCTAAAAACGACATTAAACGAACCTGTGTACATGTACACATAAGATAACTTTGGATGAGTTCAGGGGCAGCTGAAAAAAGCAGCCAACTGCCTCTGAACTCATGTAAAAGTTTTATCCCAAGAGGAAAAAAAACTGTTGCTGTACCCGCTTATAAAGTGTTAGCTGCAATTTGGCTTCAATTTGTTGGTGTATTTAAATCTGCTAGTATATCTAATATTTAGACATGTGCACACTAAAATATTTTGTTTCGGAATTTCGTTTTCGTCTGAAAAATACATTTATTTAGTTACTCCCGAAATTCGTTTTTATTTATTTTGTTTCGTTAAAAAATGCATTTGTCCAAAAATCCGAAATAATTAAGGTCAAATCTGTCATTGAAGGCTTATGGTGTCTGTCGAATGTTCTAAGAAGATTCAACGGAGCAGCTAAACTGTACGACGCCGCAATCGTACATTTCCGGTCGAGTGTTCCGCCTACAAGCTAAAGTAGAATTCTAATGTTGCATGACACTAGTAATAATTATATTTATTAATTATTATTACTAGTCAACCAACATTAGAATTCTTCTATAGCCTATGGGCGGAGCATTTGACCATAAATGTCCGCTCGCTGCGACTGCTTCGTCGAATCTTCATGGCGAATCTTTTCTCTCTATGTCAAATAATCTTGGACTAATAGAGTTAGGTTAGGCACATTTGACCTTTATTGCTATTGTCTCTATAATGTCAAATCTTTTCTCTCTATGTCGAATCTTTTCTTTCTATGTAGTATAATAATCTTGAACTAATAGAGCTAAGGTTAGGCACATTCGACCACAGGTTCAATGGACACAGATCGCTATTGTCAGCGTCATGTCGAATCTCCTATCTATATCGAACTGTTGTCACAACTAAAACGAAAATAAAGCATTTGTTTATGCCGGATCTTTCGGTTTTTGGATTCTGCATGCTCGTTTGTTAAAACGATAACGAAAATACCCAAAATTCAGGCGAAAATGCATTTGGACGAAAACGAATGCACATGTCTAACGAATATCTGGTAATGCCCTTTGGCCTATGTAATGCCCCTGCCACCTTCCAACATCTAGTCAATGACATTTTCAGAGACTGTTTGGATATCTACGTAATCGTCTATCTAGATGACTTTTTGATTTTTTCCACATCTCTTGAGCAGCACCAGGAACATGTCGGCTCCGTCAGCATGGGCTATATGCCAAGCCAGAGAAATGTGAATTTGAGCGGCAGAGTGTTTAGTTCCTCTGCCTAGTATTATCTACAGAGGGATTCAAGATGGATCCACAAAAAGTTACAGCCATTCTGGACTGGCTTGCACCCTCAGACAAGAAGGGAGTGCAGCGCTTTGTCGGCTTTACAAACTTCTACCGGTGATTCATCAAGGGGTTCTCCGCCATTATCTCAGTGATTACGCAGCTAACAAGGCAGAATATTCAGTTTCACTGGACTCCCGAGGCACAGGCTGCTTGGGCAAATTTAAAGGGACTTTTCACGTCAGCTCCTATCCTGAGTCATTCTGATCCTGCTTTGCCTTACCTACTCGAGGTAGACACCTCAGAGACAGCGGTAGGGGCAGTTATCTCCCAACGCCAAGGTCTCAAAGACTTAATGCACCCAATAGGCTTCTTCTCTCATAAGCTCTCTCCGGCCGAGAAAAATTACGATGTGGGGGACCGAGAGCTCTTGGCCATCAAGGCTGCACTTGAGGAATGGAGGTATCTGTTGGAAGGAGTGGTGCATCCCATAACTCATTTATACAGACCATAAGAATCTGGAGTACCTGAGAGCTGCCAAGCGTCTGAGACCACGCCAGGCACGGTGGACATTGTTTTTTTCCAGATTCTCATTTCACAGTACCTACTGGCTGGGCTTGAAGAACATCAAACCAGACGCCCTTTCTCGTATGTTTGATGATCCAAGAGAAGTGTCAGCTCCATATACCACCCTATCAGAAGGTAACTTCCTACTTTTACAAACAAATCTGATGTCTATCTTGAAGCAAGCTTCAGCAAGTATGCCGGGTCCTCCTGGAACTACCCTATTACCCAAGGATGGGTTACTATAGAAGGGTAATAAAATCTTTGTGCCAGAAGATATCCGAGTAACAGTGTTAAGTCTGTGCCATGACCATCCCCTGGCTCAGAATACATAAGACCCTGGAGTTAATACAGCGCACGTTTTGGTGGCCAGATCTTGAAAAGAACTGCAGGGAATATGTAAATTCATGTGCCACCTGTACCCGAAGTAAGACTGCTAGAAGCAAGGCCTGGGGTCTGCTCAGACCCCTACCGGTTCCTGACAGACCCTGGAAAATTACTGTCATGGATTTTATAGTGGAACTTCCCCCATCAGAAGGTTGATCGGCTATTTTTGTAGTGGTTCACAGCCTGTCTAAAATGGCTCACTTCATGCCACTAAAAAATACGCCCTCTGCCACGGAAACTGCCCAGCTTCATAAAGGAGATTGTAAGGTTACACGGGGTTCCAATGAACATTGTTTCAGATAGAGGGGTGCAGTTCACCTCTTGCTTCTGGAAGGCATTGTGCAAGGTGCTAAAGATCGAACTGTCTATGTCCTCTGCCTATCACCCTCAGACTAGTGGGCAAACCGAGAGGAGGAACCAAACGCTTGAGCAATATCTCCGGTGCTTCACCACTTTTGTCCAAGATGACTGGGTAGCATTACTGCCCTTGGCGGAGTTCGCCTTCAACAATGCCAGTCACTCGGCTACAGGTCAGTCTCCATTCTTCTCTAACTATTCCACCCGACCTTCCTACCTGAACTCAGTCCCGATTCCACGGTCCCAGCAGTTCAGAACACCATTGATTTCCTGAACCATAACAGCAAATTATTTCAGGAAGCCATGATCAAGGCACGGGAAACTAATAAAAGGATGTTTGACAGGAACATGAGAGGGGAATTGTGCCTTCAACAAGGCAATCAAGTATGGCTGTCTACCACCAACCTCAGGATGACTTGCCCCGCAAGGAAACTGGTACCCAAATTCTTTGGTCCCTTCCCAGTGAAGAGTAAATTAAATGAAGTTTCATATGAACTTTCCTTACCCGACTCACTAAAAATCCACCCACGTGTTTTTTTCACATGTCACTACTAAAGCCTGCAGTGCCGGATCCCTTCCCAAACAGGGGATCAGGACCGCCTGATCCGAGGATGAGAAGTTTGAGGTGGAGGCCATCTTGGATTGAAGAAGAGGAAACCAGCTTCAATACCTGATCAAGTGGAAGGGGTGTGGTCCAGAAGAGAACTCCTGGGAACCCAAGCAGAACGTCCATGCCCAAAAGTTAACCCAGGCCTTCTTTTGCAGCCATCCTAAAAAGAGAGCTCTCCTGGGCACCCGGAGGTTGCCCTTAAAAGAGGGGACAATGTCAGGGACTAGCTCCGCACATTAGAAGATGTTTGCCAATGCGCATGCGTGACATACAGAAAACGCACACGAATGTGCGCATGCGCATTTGCTTGACGCCCTTTGGCGCCTAGTGGCTTATAAAAGATGCTCCAGGGGCACTAGGTCCTTGCAGTTTTTATCTGTAGCTGTTCCCTGAAACCTGACTCTGTGCTTGTATCCTGTTCCAGTGTTTGACCCGGCTTCCTGACCACGCTTCTATCCCCAGTCCTGACCTTTGGCTTGTTTGACCCTGCTTCCTCCTGTCTGCTGGCCTGATCACCTGTTGCCAAACCCAGCCTGGACTCTGACTACTCTCTGCCTGCTGTTTATGCTGATTGCTCTTCTGTCTATGACCTGGCTTGTCTGACCCTGCTCCAGCCTGGTGTCCTGCATCCGCAGCATACCTGCATCTGCTAACCTACACCTGCAGCATACCTGCACCTGCTGACCTGCATCTGCAGCACTCCTGCACCAGCTGTTTCAACTTCTCATCTGGCACCTAAAAAGAACCCTGCAGGCACTCTTACCCCACTGTGCACTTACCACCTCTGTCTCAACTCCAGTGGTGTCCGAGCCAGGGTTGTACGAGAGGTCTTCCTCTGCACGTCAGGCTCACACCTGGTACGTGACAGTGTGTATATTGTTCGGCAGGATTCATGCCCTTTGCCTGACATATCTACTTAAACATCTTTACTACTTTAGGGTCTTTCATGGGCATCTTGGACACCCCACAATTCCTCCCAGCCTATGACAACCCATTGGCCTTTCACTGATGGTGCAGGAAGGGCATTAAATATATCTACGAACTGCTGGTCCTTAACAGGATCAAATCTTTTCAGTACCTTCATGATCATTGGCAATTACCTGCAAATTAGGTCTTTAAATATGTCCAAATAAACTACCACATTCGCAGCTTATTCAAATGCCATTCAGGACCTCCCAAACACCTGACCCAGTTTGAGAACCATTCCTGTAAAGACCCCCATCTGAAGGGTCTGGTTTCCGATCTTTACCTTTCTCCTTAACTCTCTGGGCTCCCTTGAAAATTCCCATATGTCAACAAGTGGTAGAAAGACCTTGCTATGACCTCTGACCAAAATATAAGGAACAAGATAAAGCTTTCCACCCACAAATGTTCTTGGAACATCTTAGCTCAGGGGAATGCCTACAAACTTTTTTTTCGAGGTGGTTAATGACTCCAAACTGCATTTCTAAGTTTGCTCCTTTATTTGGTGGTCCTACCGCAAAGCAACCTGCTTCTGGACACAGGTGTACACCATGATCAGAGCAGTCTTTAGGCCCCATGTACACTGCTGCTGCTAAACGGACGTTCAGAGGCAGTTGGACACTTTTTTCAACTGCCCCTGAACTCATTCAATGTTATCTTATGTGTACATGTACACAGGTTCTTTCACTGTCGTTTTTAGGCAGTTGTGTTTATAGGCCTTTTTTTGAAGGCAATAAAATGAGTTCAGATGCCGAAGCTTCTGACGTTTCAGACGACAAACGCGTCTAAACGCAGCTAAACGCGGTAACCCTGCGTTTAGTTTATAGGCGTTTTTCGTTTTTGGCCATTTAAAAAAAAAAAAAATTTTTTTTTTAGAACCGCTTCTAAATGCACACGCGGCAAAACTCAGCTAAACGCGGCATGTAAACGCGGCAATACGGACGTTTTAAACGTGGGTTACTATCTGTCAAGTTAAATCGTTGAGGAGAGATTGTAAAAACATCCCGTGTACATGAAGCCTTAAACATCTCCCTGGTCCGCAATCCATGGGAAGCTCTACTACACAGACCAATTTTGACTCTCTCTACTAGCAAGAGGAAGCTGGTAGAGTTTGTTTTCCTGGCAGCCAGGCAGACGATAGTCAGAGCCTGGCGTCAACCATTTTTGAACTTAACTGAAGTTCAACAAAAGCTTATGGGCACAATAGTTCATGAGAAACTCACTTCCATTCTGAAGGACTCCCACACTAATTTTCTGAAGATTTGGGATCCATGGATAACCTACAATGATCACCTGAACATAGATTGTACCCTACTCTCAATGCGATCAATTCTGCAGCCCACTATCAACATGCCTAGCTCTTGGCCCACAAGGAAAAAACGATCCTGACTGCCCCCCTTTTTTTCCCTTTTTCTCTTTTCTCTCCTCCCTCCCTGGGAAATTCTCTTTTCAACTACCCTCTCCCTTTTTGGTCTCTCTTTACATACACCTAACCTACCCTACTACCTCCCCTCTCCCATGTGTGGAAGGGTACCCCCCTCCTTCCTCTTCCGTGCAGAGGCGCACACTATAATTGATGTGGAGCACTCAGGGTTTTATTACCTTTTTGCACCTCCACTTTGGCAATGGATCCCGTCGTTGTAACCAATTAAGGTTTACAAGGCATACTTTGCCTCTGTCTTACTGTCTCTATTGCACTGTTCTGATGTGCTCATATATGCTGTATAAAACACTAAAAACCTTAATAAATATTTTGTAAAAGGAAAACTGTGTGAAGTGTACCTAGATGAATTGATGCTGTTTTGAAGGTAAAGGTGGCCACATTAAATATTGATTTGATTTGGATTCCTCTTCTGGTCGTTTACTTTTCATTTTAATTGATAAAAATAAACTATTAACACTTCTATTTCTGAAAGCATTCTAATTTACAGCATTTTTTCACACCTGCCTAAAACTTTTAGGCAGTATATATATTGTCAACTGTGTATTTAGTTGCTTGCCAGAAGTTGAGTTTTAAATGTTGTGTAGAGAAGGAGCCCACACATATAAGGCAGTCCCAGCAGTTCAGATATGCCACAAAAGGTCAAAGATGTTAGAGCAGAGGATGTGATTCTAGTTCACTACACTGTGCTAAAAATAATACATAGAAATACTGTAATAAAAATGAACCATGGAAACAACACATAATCATAAAATAGAAAATGGAGCTGGATATTTTCAAGTATCAAAGAGAAATTGCTATGAACATATTATAAAGCACAATCGTTTTCTACAGAATAATAGTGATGTAAGCAAGAGGCTGATGGCTGTCAATAATCTAATATTACTTCCCCTCCAACCCCCTCTGCAGTTTTCAGGATTTTCTTAAGGATAATGAGCCACAAATACAAATTTCCCCAGCATTGTTGCTGGATGTGTGGCCGACCATATAAACATTATTGTTCTCTATGTATCAGCATACCTACAAACAGCCCTGGATTTCACAGGACTGTCCTGAATTTTGAAGGACATGTCCTATTTAGATCTCCCTGGCTATTTGTGTAATCAGGCATGAAACTCTATTTACCAGGATTCACCCATGTAACATGTACAACTATTATGTATGCAGAGCCTTAACTCACTCTTGCAGGTGCCAACTTCTCCAGTCCTACACTAGTAGGACTGGAGTGCCTAAAGACGTGTACACATGACTGGACTTTTCTACCGGACTGGTCCGACAGAACGAATCCGTCGGACAATCTGACCGTTTGTGGGCTTCATCAGACCTTCAGCGGACTTTTTCTATCGAAAATCAGACAGACTTTAGATTTGGAACATGTTTCAAATCTTTCCGACGGACTTGAGTCCGGTCGAAAAATCCATTTGTCTGTATGCTAGTCCGACAGACAAAAAAGGACGCAAGGGCAGCTATTGGCTACTGGCTATGAACTTCCTCATTCTAGTCCCTTCGTACGTCATCACGTTCAAACCAACGGACTTTCGAACTGACTTTAGTCCGTTTGTGTGTGAGCAAGTCCGGCCGTTCGAAAGTCCGTCGTAACTCCGTCGAAAGTCCGTCGGAAAGACCGTCGGACCTTTGATGCTGAAAAGTCCGCTCATGTGTACACGGCATAAGGCAGCAGGATTAGAGGGGTGATGTCAAGCCTCAAAATGTACAAAATAGGAAAACATTTTTTTAGCTTGTTCCCCATTTTTTACCACCTGCTTAAAGCAGTTTAATGCTAGGTTTACACCTTAACGTTTTTGTGGCCCGCCTTTGTGCGGGCATGGCAGCTCATTTAAATGAATGGGCTGCCATGCCTGCGTTTCCACAAAAAAAAAAAGGTGCATGCACCTTTTAAAAAATGCAGCCGCAGGGAAACCGCATCGTCTTTATGACCATGCAATTTCCCATGCAGTTCCCACACCCACAAACTCGCTGCAGGCTTAGATGCATGGGGGTGCCATTCAGAATGAATGGCACCCCACGCATCCCCAAAGAGAAAATCGCGATTTGGTTGTGGGTGCGGAAATAGATGCGATTCCTGCACCCGCAGCCACACGCAAAGATGTGAACCTAGCATTTAACCAAAATCCAAAAAGGTAATATATTGCAGCCTATCAATCATTAGATGTGGCGGCTGCATTCATTTTCTTTTTTAAGGCTTTTCCCCCCTCTGTTTTCACCTGGTGATCCAGCCAGTAACACACCTCCTGTATTAGAGTGGCTACACTCTGGATAAAGTAGCAACAGAGATACCTTTGAACAGCAGCATTGTCAGCCTGGGGGGAAAGGTATTATTAGTAGACATCTGCACACTGAAATATTTTGTTTCGGAATTTCGTTTTTGTCCGAAAAATTAAATAATTTAGTTACTCCCGAAATTCGTTTTTATTTATTTTGTTTCGTTTAAAAAAATGCATTCGTCCGAAAATCCGATATAATTAAGGTCGAATCTGTCATTGAAGGCTTATGGTGTCTGTCGAATGTTCTAAGAAGATTCGACGGAGCAGCTAAACTTTACGACGCCGCAATCGTACATTTCCGGTCGAATGTTCCGCCTACAAGCTATAGTAGAATTCTAATGTTGTATGAATAGAAATATAAATGGGGTGGTTGGTGCTACCCTAATTAAATTAAATAATATACGTGTACAAAAAATAATAAATTAGTAACTAATACCCAATGGGGCCATAACATGCTTAATCTATAAGCGGTGGTAGTGGGTATATAAATGTACCTCTCTTGTGAGGAGTAAGTATATGTGCATTTACCTTCTAGTGAATGGGTTTGACCGTGTCTGCACACACATGTGAATAAACCAAATACTAAACCATAAAAAAACCTAAAGCAAATATAAATAATACAATTAGTGTACTTTTTCTAAAAATATCTTCTATCTCTCTGTATTGATAGTGAAAGTTAGAGATAAATCCCCATTGGTGTGAATCATCAACGGGTACATGTTCTCTCTTAGCTAAGCAAGATTCTCTAGGCATGTTAGCTATCTCAGATATTATTGTCTCTAAACTTGTCTGACTGTAACCCATTTGGACAAATTTATCTTTGAGCGTGTCCGCCTGTTCAAGAAAGTCATCAATATCCCTGCAATTACGTCTTACCCTCAAGAACTGGCCCTTGGGTATATTCCTAATCCAGGCGGGATGTTGGCCACTTTTAATGGACAGGTAACTATTACGGTCAGTGGGTTTCAGATAAACCTTAGTACTAAGCCTAGTGTTTTGTTTAGTGATGGTTAAATCCAGAAAATTCACCTGCTAATCACATAATCTAACACAATATTATTTGCATTATTATTGAGATATTGTAGGAATTCCACAACAGTTTCCTCCGGTCCCTCCCAGTTTTATTTTTAATTTTATGTTTATTTTAATTTTATTTTTATTTTCATTTTTAGTATTATTTTTATTTTCATTTTTATTTTTATTTTTACTTTTATTTTGTTTTTATTTGATTTTGTTACATGTGATGTTTTTATATAGGGGGTTATATATTTACAGTACATACAAAACATACTGCATTGTCATTCATATGCACAGCTCTCATTGTTTATTTAAATCTATTGAAAAAAAATTTTTTTCATTTTAGGAGGGCTGATACATTTGCCCTTTTGAGGTCAGTCTAGAGGTGTCTAGTATTATCGAAGGTTTATAAATTTATACTAATGACCTTTAGGATGTTGGTTTATTTTTATTTTTATTTTGGTTACTACCTTCTCACCATAGGTAGTCTCTGTATGTTATACAGAATTTATCTGTTGCATGCTGTTATGATGTAAGGATAACATCTGGTTAGATTATGAGCTAATATCCCGGGGTATTAAATTTACTGCTCAGCTCTCACATATGTATATTTATAACCATCTCTCATTAGATTTATGAGTGGTATCTTTATTCCGATTTTTATTTTTAGATTTATTTTTTAATCATGTCTTTCCACATATTAAAGATTTTTAGGTGCATTATTTATAAGTAGGTTTCGGAATGTATTAATATGTTTTATAAGTAGAGTGTGGAATGTATTTATTCACCCCTTTATTGTTGTACACTACATCAGCTCAGTGAATGATGATGATGGGGACACGGGATGCGCGCAGGCACTTTGTTTATGTTTCACCAGCCGTCCAACAACTATTGGATCAGGTTTGCGTGTCATACATATTAGGACTACATTTCCTGTTTTGCTAACACTTCCGCCAGTAGTTAATATGGAGGTAACGGCTTCTGCCAGTCTTCTGAGCGGAGTTTTAGGGGAAGGGTTGCTGTGCCATACAGCCAATCCTAAGAAGAAGTCGGTATGACGAAACATGACGGAGGCGGGGCTGTACGGCAACCTAGCATCTGCGCATGACGTCTGACGTTCTGGGCTCTGTACTTGGTCGGCTGAGACTACCTCGTAGCGCTGAGGATCCACCGAGGAGAGGATTGAGAAGCCATTATCAGCATCCCAGGTCCGCCGTGACCATCAGTACACTGCTAATATCTATTGTACGGAATGTCCTGTTCATGCATTTACATATTTGTCTAAATCCTAGCCCGTTAAGGAGGTCCTTTCGTCTTTGATCCAATGTGCTACAGCTTGTGTCACCCCTTGGGGGGTCCTACACAAAGCCTGTGTGCCGCGCATGAGAATGCAAGGCATATTTATTTGGTGAGTGCGGCTTCACTAGGGGGAATCACAATCACGACCGGTGTGGTGAAGGCATACATGCATAGCGGTTGAAGATTCATTGCACATTCACCTCTTCAGTGGCACTGTGGTTTTCTTCATTTATTATTCACAGCCTGGACTTTTATGAGTTTTTGAGTCTGGACTTTTTGTATTCACAGAATTTAATTATTTACCATTTGATTATATGGGACTCTAATTTATTTGTTCTATACAGTCACTTGAAATAGTCATTTTATGGTAATATTTGATTTGATAGTTTGCTTGTGGTTTAATAATATGGTTTATTCACATTTAATCACTATTATTCAGGATACATTTAGTTTGTATATTAGCGCCACTATTTCATTTATTTATTTTGGAATACTGTGATATTGATTTATTTTTTCAAGTTGGCAGCTACAATCATTTATTTTCAGATAAGCGCAGTGGAGGGTCACCAAGTTTTTTTGCGCAACACTTGATCACTCTATATAATATATTCTCTATAATGTCGAATCTTTTCTCTCTCTATGTGGAATCTTTTCTCTCTATGACGAATAATCTTGGACTAATAGAGTTAGGTTAGGCACATTCGACCTTTTTTGCTATTGTCTCTATAATGTCGAATCTTTTCTCTCTATGTAGAATAATCTTGGACTAATAGAGCTAAGGTTAGGCACATTCGACCACAGGTTCGATGGACACAGATCGCTATTGTCAAAATAAAACATTTGTTTATGTTGGATCTTTCGGTTTTCGGATTTGTTAAAACGATAACGAACATACCCGAAATTCGGAAGAAAATGTATTCGGACGAAAACGAATGCACATGTCTATTAGACAATACATTGAGTGGGACAAAGGTCTCCCAGTGTCTGATCCATTAGATGCTGGAAGGTTGCAGGTGCACCACTAATGCCCTGAGGAATGCGAGCAAACTGGAGAAACCCCAGGGGGCAGATAAAAGCTCCCTTTTCTTGATCATCCTCACTCATTGGTACTTGGTAATAACTGGATCTTAAGTCCATTACTGTGAACCATTTGCTGCATTGCAGGGCATGAAGAGCTTCCTCAATGCAAGGTAGCGTGTATTGATCTGGGACCGTTCACCGATTTAGAATCCTATAATCAACACATATTCAACACATCATTTTTCTTTCTGACCACCACTATTTTGGATGCATACAGGCTTTTAGACTCAACAATGTTGTTTTGATCTTTCCTTTTGTGCAAGCACTCTTGAACATCATGCAGATCTTTAAAAGGTATGTGCCTGGGTCTTTCTTTAAATGGAGCGCTATCTGTTAGGCGAATACTGTGCTGAATACTTTTAACACACCCAACATCCATGTCATCAGTTGAGAAAACATCATTGTATTCCATTAGCTGCTCTCCTAGTGCATGTTTGTGCTCTGCAGGACTATCAGCATCATTCAGTTGAAAGTCTAATTTGGTTTCTTTCTCCTCGACCTTGGCAGGGTAGGAGCTAATGGTTTCCACTGGGTAACAATAGGCTACCTCTTTCCAGGCTGGTATTATAACTGGGTATGTAATAATGTTCCGAACAGTAACAACATCCATTCTTGGACATTTTAAACAATAGTCTTTCCTTTCTGGTACTATCTCCCAGACATTCTTTGCAGCCTCTTTTGTATCAGTCTCTAGCAGGAAAAAGTTACCGGTTGCACTTGGCGAAATTTCCACATAAACCCGCAACACTCTCACTCCCCCGGCTGGAAGCTCTATGGGATGCCATGGATTTCCTAGGAAGATCAGGAGCAAAGATTTGGCAGATATTTTGAAGCTCAGGAGCAACAGGCAGTGAAGGTAGAGGAGTTCCCTGTTGCGGCTGAAGAAACCTTATGAAAGCCGCCTCAACGGCTTCCACATTGGAACACACAATCATAGCAGCATACTCGTTACCCCCAGGTGGATGGCTCACATAAGCAATGATTTTAAGTGGGGGATCCTCATCAGCTATCACACCAGGAATGTGAAGCTCAACTTCTAGACAACCATCCATAAAAACAGGATTTTCTCCCACATCATAAACAGGCATAATGTCCACAGGTTGCAAAGGAAGGTGGTTCAAGTGTTGCTGACAGGAGGGCCTGTATATGATAGTCAGCTGAAAACCAGCATCAAACAGAGCAGTAGTGGGTATAATTGGTTAAACCCACAAATGCTTTTTTTACCACTACTATTCCTTCATATTGGCTTTTGGAATTTACACATGCAGCAATTTAGAAATCAGATGAAAGGTTTAGCACTGGGAAACACTTTAAGATAGATAAAAAGTGCATTTTATATACAGTGGGGACGGAAAGTATTCAGACCCCCTTAAATTTTTCACTCTTTGTTATATTGCAGCCATTTGCTAAAATCATTTAAGTTCATTTTTTTCCTCATTAATGTACACACAGCACCCCATATTGACAGAAAAACACAGAATTGTTGACATTTTTGCAGATTTATTAAAAAAGAAAAACTGAAATATCACATGGTCCTAAGTATTCAGACCCTTTGCTCAGTATTTAGTAGAAGCACCCTTTTGATCTAATACAGCCATGAGTCTTTTTGGGAAAGATGCAACAAGTTTTTCACACCTGGATTTGGGGATCCTCTGCCATTCCTCCTTGCAGATTCTCTCCAGTTCTGTCAGATTGGATGGTAAACATTGGTGGACAGCCATTTTTAGGTCTCTCCAGAGATGCTCAATTGGGTTTAAGTCAGGGCTCTGGCTGAACCATTCAAGAACAGTCACGGAGTTGTTGTGAAGCCACTCCTTTGTTATTTTAGCTGTGTGCTTAGGGTCATTGTCTTGTTGGAAGGTAAACCTTCGGCCCAGTCTGAGGTCCTGAGCACTCTGGAGAAGGTTTTCGTCCAGGATATCCCTGTACTTGGCCGCATTCATCTTTCCCTCGATTGCAACCAGTCGTCCTGTCTCTGCAGCTGAAGAACGCCCCAATAGCATGATGCTGCCACCACCATGCTTCACTGTTGGGACTGTATTGGACAGGTGATGAGCAGTGCCTGTTTTTTTCCACACATACCGCTTAGAATTAAGGCCAAAAAGTTCTATCTTGGTCTCATCAGACCAAAGAATCTTATTTCTCACCATCTTGGATTCCTTCAGGTGTTTTTTAGCAAACTCCATGCGAGCTTTCATGTGTCTTGCACTAAAGAGATGCTTCCGTCGGGCCACTCTGCCATAAAGCCCCAACTGGTGGAGGGCTGCAGTGATGGTTAACTTTCTACAACTTTCTCCCATCTCCCGACTGCATCTCTGGAGCTCAGCCACAGTGATCTTTGGGTTCTTCTTTACCTCTCTCACCAAGGCTCTTCTCCCCTGATAGCTCCATTTGGCTGGACGGCCAGCTCTAGGAAGGGTTCTGGTCATCCCAAACGTCTTCCATTTAAGTATTATGGAGGCCACTGTGCTCTTAGGAACAAATGGGAAATGGAGCGCTGACAGGTGCTACTATTGAAATGAAAAATGGGACAGTGGTGTGGATCAGGAAGTGTGGTGTTTGCAAGAGGCAAACCGTTGAGGTGGTCGTTGGACCTACAGTACTGGGTTTAGATGGATGGGGTAGGCGGCAGCCGGCTTCTCAGAGCAGAAGGGACTCTGTGGGGAAGACAAGCAGAAAAAAAGAGCAGAGCCGCTCTAAGGGTAGTAGTGTGTATAAAAGACTTTAATAATGTTTAAAATATGCACTCACATTTGAGCAGATAAAAACAGGCATGTAGTGTTATGCTTTAACATCATGAGATCACATCTGGTGGACCGCTGGGCTGTGGAGGAGTCATTCCCCGGCAACTTCCTGTGGCGTCCGAAGCTCCGAGGTATGTAATTCCGTCAGACAGTGCGTCAGCTGGTCCGTGGGTAGAGATGACAGATGCTGGAGAGCCGGGGGGCGTGGCCGTATCGCTCGTGTTCAGAGCATGCGTGTTCCTTCATCAGGCGTGTGTAACAGTGAGCAATCTCCCTAGAAGCAGTTCTAGCCTCCTCAAAAGCACAGAGACATAGAAACTTCCTCTTTATGCTTTGTCTGTTTAAAATCAGCAAGCAGTTGATCGGGGCACGGTGCAGTCCAAAAGCATCTGTCAAAACATCAATATATTCTTGAGCACTGGTACTCACATGAGTGACCTTGTAAGCTCTAATGATAATGTATGCTGGTGGTCCTAAACTTTCCATGATGTGCTGTTTTTTCTTTTCCTCTGAGCAGGTCCATTCCTCTATCACTTGTGCAAAATCTTTCCACACCTCAAAGCTTTCTTCACCAGCAGGGACAGGGAGAACACCTGAAAAAGACTTTAATTTGCGATAAGAATCAGCATGTAAATTCTGAGCAATGACTTTAGTGACTTTGTTTAACAGTCATTTATATATGGAATTTTACTTTTGGATAGTCTTCAATAAAGATTTGTACCTATATCACTGAATTGTCCTCATAGAAGAGTTCCTTTGTGCTTGTCACGTTTTTCTTTTGAATTTAATCATAACTCAGAGGACTACTAAATCCTAGTGTCTCTGGATTGCTATCTATCATCCGAGATACTTGGTTTAGACGGTGGAACCGTTTAGAAATCCCCATTACAGGTTCAGGCCAAGATATGGCCAGTATGTTCTAAAGGGGGATTATCGGATCGGTATTTAGGAGCAGTTGAGAATCCCCTTTTGTTTTTCTTCTCTTTTTTTCTTTGACTTTAGTGACTTTGAGCAGCAGGAACTCAATATTTGTTTCCTGCTTAGTGGCTGTAGCAGTCAACATTATGGTTTCTCCTGATGAAGCAGTTGTATTCAATGGTTCACACTTTACAGGCAGGGCTGGTAACTTCCACCTTACTGGAGGTGAGATTACTGGAAATGCTACAGCACAACCAATTACTTTAGCCCCTTTTAGATATATGCAAAAGGGCCCTTTAACTGGATTTAAAGTGGAGGTCCGCTGAAAAAAATATATTAAAAGCCAGCAGCTACAAATACTGCTACTGCTGACTTTTAATATTTGGACACTTACCTGTCCAGGGGGCCCGCGATGTCGGCAGCCGAAGCCGATCTGTCCTTCGGCTCTCGGCTGCTGCCGCCGCCATCCTCGGTAAGGGAAAAAGGAAGTGAAGCCGTGCGGCTTCACTTCCTGGTTCCCTACTGCGCATGCGTGAGTCGCGCTGCATGTCTTCTCAGGTCCCTGCTGTGTTCTGTGTCTCACAGAATACAGCGGGGGAGGATGGGGTAGGCGGCGGAAGTGGCATAGGTCACCGCAAGCGCCGTGGTGAGCTATGCCAGGAAATGGGAGCAAATACCTGTATTAGACAGGTATCTGCTCCCTCCTCCCCCCTGAAAGGTGCCAAATGTAACACCAGAGGGGGGGAGGAATCCAAAAAGTGGAAGTTCCATTTTTGGGTGGAACTCCACTTT
Organism: Lithobates clamitans; assembly: GCA_037952925.1. Taxonomy (NCBI): domain Eukaryota; kingdom Metazoa; phylum Chordata; class Amphibia; order Anura; family Ranidae; genus Lithobates; species Lithobates clamitans. The sequence continues at coordinate 1,277,270 of JBBGZY010000376.1, read as the reverse complement.
AAATCTACCTCACTGAAACAAAGATAATGGGTATATAGTTCGTAACTCTCCTCTTCCTCTCTTTTATCCACAAGAGCGGCAGACTGCAAGGTTTCATTTTCTTGTAGCGCCTCCTGCAGTCTATGGGTGCTCACAGTGATAGGTACATACGAAATAGCAAATTACCTTTTAGGTGGCAGTCCCTCTTCCAGGGCCCACTGCCTCACAGCTTCTGTTGATAACAGTGACTAGGGATGATCCGAACACCCCCCCAGTTCGGTTCGCACCAGAACATCCGAACATGCAAAAAAGTTTGTTTGAACACGCGAACACAGTTAAAGTCTATGGGACATGAACATGAAAAATCAAAAGTGCTAATTTTAAAGGCTAATATGCAAGTCTTTGCCCTAAACAGTGTTTGGGGACCCGTGTCCTGCCCCAGGGGACATGTATCAATGCAAAAAAAAGTTTTTCAAAAAGGACGTTTTTTCGGGAGCAGTGATTTTAAGAATGCTTAAAGTGAAACAATAAAAATGAAATATACCTTTAAATATCATGCCTGGGGGGGGGGGGTGTCTATAGTATGCCTGTAAAGTGGCACGGTTTTCCCATGTTTAGAACAATACCACAGCAAAATGACATTTCTAAAGGAAAAAAAGTAATTCAAAACTGCTTGTGGCTGTAATGTATTGTCGGGTCCCTACAATATAGATGAAAATCACTGAGAAAAAAAGCATAGGTGTCCCCCCCCCCCCCACACCCAGCCCATTACAAGGCTCTTTGGGTCTGGTATGGACATTAAGGAGAACCCCACACCCAAATTATTTTTAAAAATGGCGTAGGGGGGCCCCCAGGCACTATATACTCTGAACAGAAGTATATATACTATACGGCCTGCCCTATATACTCTGCAGAAAATTGGGCCTTAGGTGTTGGTGGTGCCAGAACACTGTAACCCCTCACAGTTACTCTTGTTGGGCACAGGAACAGGCCCTGCTGTTAAATATTATTTCACAAATTGTAATTACATGTCCGTGTTAAACAGGGGAAGAAAAATTTGGCCTTGGGTGGTGGTTCCACAACACTGTAACCCATCACAGTTACTCTTGGTGGGCGCAGGAACAGGCCCTGCAGTGAAATATTAGATTAAGAATTGTAAATACATGCCCCTGTTAAACAGGGGCAGAAAAATTGGGCCTTTGGTGGTGGTGGTGGTGCCACAACACTGTAAGCCCTCACAGTTACTCTTTGTGGGCGCAGGAATGGGCCCTGCTGTTAAATATTATATCAAAAATTGTAATTACATACCCCTGTTAAAGAGGGGCAGAAAAATTGGGCCTTGGGTGGTGGTGGTGGTGCTACAACACTGTAAGCCCTCACAGATACTCTTGCTGGGCGCAGGAACGGGCCCTGCTGTTAAATATGATATCAAACATTGTAATTACATGCCCCTGTTAAACAGGGGCAGAAAAATTGGGCCTTGGGTGGTGGTGCCACAACACTGCAACCCCTCACAGATACTCTTGTTGGGCGCAGGAATGGGTCCTGCTGTGAAATATTAAATCAAAAATTGTAATTACAATACAGTGCAGCCAAAGTGCAGTTGCTATTACTTTTCTGGTGGTGTATACAGTACACAATACAGTGCAGCCATAGTGCAGTTGCTACTACTTTTCTGGTCGTGTACACAGTATACAATACAGTGTAGTGTGATGTTGCAAAACAAAATATACATCATGTCTGGAAGGCCACCAAGGAGAGGCAGACGCTCACAGGCCACTAAAAGAGGGCAAGCAGGCTCTGTGTCTACAGTCAACAGTGCTGGTCGTGGACATGGTGCATCCTCTGCAGGTGGCTGTGGGGCACGCTTGTCCTATTTCTCTGCTGCTGGCCATGATATTGAGCCAGAACATGCAGAAGAGTTGGTGGAGTGGATAACAAAGCCGTCCTCATCCTCCTCATCCTCTGTCACCCAGGCTCAGAGTAGTTTGCCTTCCTATGCAGCTGCCAAAGCGGCTCATTCCACCGTCTGCTTGTCCTCAGTCACTCCTTCTGTAGCCCCACCACCATGCATGGAGGAGTCCCCCGAACTATTCGACCACAGTGTCGGGTATATGCTGCTGGAGGATGCGCATAGATTTGAAGGTTCCGATGTTGGTTCCCAGGTTGAGGAAGGGAGTAACGTGAGCCTAGAGAGAGGGGGTTCCCAAGAAGGACAAGAAACTGACAGTCATGTTCCCCCAGCTGCAGCATAGTGCCAAGTTTGCTCCAGTGACTAGGAGGGAGGGGATGATGAGGTCACTGACTCTACTTGGGTGCCTGATAGAATAGAGGAGGAGGAAGCACAACTCCAACGAGGCAGGATGTCCTCTAGGGGCAGCTTAAAGGCAGCCACCCTACTGCATCACACCGCAGAGCTCCGCGGGTGCAGGGTGCTGCTGACTCCCCGCTGATTTTGAAAAGTTTCTTGGTGTGGGCCTTTTTGGATACGTGTGCAGAAGATCGCACCATTGCTGTTTGCAACCTATGTCTGAAGCAGATCAAGCGTGGCCAGAACAGCAGCCGCTTGAGCACCACATGCTTGACCAGACATATGACGACCTCCCATGCAGTCTGTTTGCCATATACTATATTTGAGATTTAATATCTCTCAGATATGATTTGGGTTAAATGAGAGTTCTTTGACCATGAGTGAAAGCTTTAACACAATAACAACATTAATTGGTGAGTAGTTGAAAGTCTGTCTAATACACAACCATCTATCTATAGTCTACACCAAGGAAAAAAATATTAGGTTAAAAAAAAGAGAATTACATGAAGGAATACAGAGTATATTAAAACATTAAAACATTAATCTACAAACATATTTAACATAGAAAAGGAGAAATTGGGACTTTTCAAGCGCAAACATAAACAAAAATTAGAAAAATAGAAAATATTTATTTAGATTAAAAATACATAAGTGAAAAAAGTAAAACCACAGTACATCAGTAACAAATATCAACAGAAGTATAATTGTATCTCTACATGTTTTGCCATTCACGGCTTCTTCAGTAGATTCTGTTACAATAAACTCTGTATGCATAGACTGATCACTATAATAGAAAAATTTACAAATCAGAAAAAAACACAATTTAGAAAAAACATACAATACAAAACAACAAACAACAATCCTAAATTTTAGTATCATAAACTGATAAACAGTGAACAGTAAGCATGTTCTGACCACGGCACCAACCTTCAAAGTTTCAAAAATACAATCATCAACAGTTGTGGAAAGGCACGCAGGGCCATTTGGGAGCATCATAGAGAAGGGTAATAGACTGGGAAGCACTTCTGAATCTGAAGGTAAATATGCAAAAACATAAATATAAATGAATATTTGGACATTTGAAAAAAAAAAGGGGGGGGGGGTGCAAAAGCAAACTGCCTAATAATAAGAGCCTACCTCAATACATTTTTCAGAACCAATCAAGGTCTTGATATCACCAGCAGGTTACAATTGCTCCATTTGCAAACAAGGGAGAAAAATAGACTTTTTGAATCTGAAAGATTCTCAAAGTGTTCCAAACTTCCCTTAAAAAGAAATACAAAAACAAAGTTGCAATAAAAAACAATTTTTGGATGAAGACAGAAGTAGCAAAGTCCAAATTAACCTTTACCTATTGTTTACTGGAGCCCTAGGCAGCGTGCCTCCTTGCATGGACCGAACCTAACAGTGACTGAAGATTGACTTCCTTTTATACCCAAAAAAAAAGTCTATAAGAGCGGAGCTTAAAATAGATGATATTAAAAATAGTGAGTCCGAGGTTAGGGAGGAAGTTTCCAGTCACCGGTAGAAGTGCATGGATGTGGAAGCACACAACACGTGGTAAAGTAATCTGCTTACCAGAAAGCAAAACAAGCTAGGCGTATAATTTAATCCACGGCTCATCCAGCATGTCGGCCTCCACAATACACCCTCAAGGAATGGAACAGCAATATTCGGATAACATTCACACCTGATATGACTTCTCCAGGGATTCACATCAATAGTACAGGCTCTCAGTAAACCGATCAACCATGCCCAATGAAAGAAACATAAGCGACCAATAGTAAAGCCTGTAGCAAACAGAGGAGAGACAGACGAATCATGCTTAGTGGAAAGCAATACCCCCCTCCAGACCGTTTGGTGCCAAAAAATTGGTGCCAAAACATAGTCTGAGAACATACAATTGGCTGGATTAGACCAGAGACCAGTCGCATAGGAAATTACACTTCCATCCATTCCAGCATGCCGGAAGTGACATCACGGCAGCCAAGGGAGCAAAAGAGGAAGTGGGGGATCGCATAGAGTAATCCTTCCACCTCCTCTACAGCAAGATGGAAAACCTATGGTAGCCGGGAGGGGGAAAAAATCAAATAATGCAAGGATGGAACAAAAAGAGGAGCTAGAAGCCCAACCAGTTGGAAAGAACATAAATAATATAAAACAGGGACCCAGGAGAAAACCAGCTAAGGTGGCGTTCACCCGATTGGATAAATGCCTTGAGTGTCCATATGATGCATCTAGCTCACAGCCACAACCTCCAACATCAGAAACCAAGATAAATATCCACAAAAAGTGGAATAAATGAATTCCGTTCGTGAATTTGTGGAATGTGCTGTACCTCAGTTGCAGGTTCCAAAATGCCATTTCTTTTCACGGAAGGCTCTCTACCAGTATGTGGAAGGCAATGTTTTTGTCTCGTTGGACAGGGCGGTCGACAGTAAGGTGTATATTACCACTGACTTATGGTCTAGCAGGCATGGGCAGGTATGTTACCTTTCCTTCACGGCGACTGGGTAACTCTGCTGGCAGCTGGGAAAGATGCAGGACAGGGTTCAGTATTGTTGGAGCTTGTTCCGCCACCACGCCTCCAAAATGCTAGTGGTGATTCTGCCACAGCTCTCTCCTCCAACCCCTCCTCTTCTTCCTCTATGGCCTCTTCTGCAGATTTGTCTTCTGAACCAGCGGTGCTCCGTAAGCGTTCAAGGGGCTACGCAAGCACTCAGGCAAAAAGATGCCATGCGGTGCATGAGTTACATAGTTACATATTTACATAGTAGGTGAGGTTGAAAAAAGACACAAGTCCATCAAGTCCAACCTATGTGTGTGATTTTATGTCAGTATTAAATTGTATATCCCTGTATGTATACAGGCACATATGATTATAATAAGGAATTGTCTAATAAAACTGGAAGGACGGGTGAGGGGGGGGGGGGGGAGGGAAAGGCGGAGAGGGCATGTATCTCTCCATCACACACAAGTCAGACCTTATGTAAAAAAACACACAGTTAATAAACAATTAATAAAAGAGGCAGAATTTCTAACTATCACTAAGTTAGTGATAATTGATAAAAGTAGTAGTTTTGACTGTGATGAATTCACATCACTGATGCTCACCCAACATCTAGCCACATCTCCGCCGATCATACGGTCTACATTAAAACCCAAGTCCATCTTTTTTCCCACTCAATCGAAAGGCCCATACATTGAGAGCTTTTATAGAGTGGTCTATGCTGACCTAATAAAAATGTGCAATTATACATCCAAAACTCATAACCTCTCACCTTCTGAAATTACAGCGCTGAACCACCTTACCCTTGCCGGGGACTTGGTAATCAAGTCAGCTGACAAGGGGGGTGGTATAGTGCTGCTCAATAGGTCTGACTACCTAAGGGAAGCATATCGACTCCTCTCAGATAGAGCCACTTATGCTAAGCTTAATAAAGACCCCACTGCAGAATTTGCACTGGAGGCTGACACCCTTATAAACAATGCTCTAAAAGAAGAAATCATTACGAAAGCAGAAAGTTCATTCCTGCGGAAATCTTTTTATCAAATCCCTTATTTTTATTACCTACCCAAGATTCATAAAAGTCTAACGGATCCTCCTGGCAGACCTATTGTAGCAGCGATGGAGAGTGTCACCACAGGTTTCAGTCTGTACATAGACCAATTCTTACAGCCCATAGTCTCATCCTTACGGTCATACATACGTGATGGAACGCATCTCTTAGAGCTCCTGTCTTCTTACAGATGGGAGTCCTCTTATGTATGGCTTTCACTCGATGTATGCTCTCTGTATACCTCTATTCCACACCAATTCGGATTGATGGCATTGGAGCAATTTTTATCTACTGATCCCTTAATGAATATGCGTCAGGCCAGATTTATCATAGAAGCCACAGAATTCTGCCTGACGCATAATTATTTCACTTTCAATGGAGATTTTTTTCATCAAATACAGGGTACGGCGATGGGAGCTAATTTTGCTCCGTCTTACGCCAATGTAGCTATGGGTTTTTGGGAAAACGAATACATCTACAATCATAACCCTTTTGCAGCAAACATAGTGTTCTTCGGCAGGTACATCGATGATGTGATTATCATCTGGGATGGTGACTCCGAGCTCATTACTCCTTTTGTGAAACATTGCAACAGTAATCCGTATGGACTTTCATTTACATCTGTCACAGACTGTGCCACCATAGCCTTTCTGGATCTAGAATTGGGTCACGAAGGTTCAGTCATCACCTCCAAAAACTACACCAAGCCTACCGCAGGCAACTCGTACTTGCACTACAACAGTTGCCATTTTCCAAAGTGGATCACCAACATCCCAAAGGGACAGTTTTGTCGCCTTCGACAAAACTGCACTAAAGAGTCTGATTACACTGCACTTAGTGTTAATCTCAAAAAGAAGTTTTTGGATAAACAATACCCTGAGTCCTTGGTTGATGAAGCCTATAATCACTATCTTCACGGCAAACCTCCTAGAGATAGTACAGCTCCCAAGGACTGTTCTAGCAGATTTGTCACTACTTTCCACCACAAATTTAAACACATGGAAAAAATTCTATCCAAACATTGGGATATCTTACAACAGGATCCCCACCTCTCAGCCGTATTACCTTCACATCCCAAAGTCACTTACCGTAGAGCCCCTAACCTAAAGAGCAAAATCGCCCCCAGTAAACTCAAATCCACCGTACCTTCTCCTGCTGTACCCACACTCATACCCCTGGTGGGTATGTATCAGTGCCGCAAGGCCTTGTGCAAAACTTGCCACTTTGTCCATCATGGTCAGAAGTCTTTTGTCACAAAAGGTAAAACCTATATGTTAAAAGACTTCTTCAACTGCTCATCAGACTTTGTAGTCTATGGTCTGAGCTGCCCATGCGGATTGATCTATGTAGGCCGTACCATCAGGGCTCTCAGACAGAGGTTCGGTGAGCACCGAAGGCTAATTGAAGGTGGCACCGATCCACACAGTGTCCCTAGACACTTTGCGGCGGCCCACCAGAGCTCGACAGTGGGACTCAGGGTATGGGTAATCAACAAATTCCCAGATCCCTGTCTCCCGCTGAAAGATTCAAGAAGCTCTGTTCCCAGGAAACTTTTTGGATATATACCCTAGATGCCCTATCGCCAGGAGGAATTAACGAAAGTATAGAGATTTCTACTATCCTTTAAAATCTTCTATACACATATTTTAGTTCTCTGATTTTTTATCAGATTACTAGCTGTCTAGGTTTTGTGTGAATAATTTTAAATCTTCTTCCGTATCTGCGTGCGCTGTGTGCGTGCGCATTTTTGCGTACGCACACATGCGCACACATATGCTACAATAATTTTAAATAAGAACTTTTATCAATTATCACTAACTTAGTGATAGTTAGAAATTCTGCCTCTTTTATTAATTGTTTATTAACTGTGTGTTTTTTTACATAAGGTCTGACTTGTGTGTGATGGAGAGATACATGCCCTCTCCGCCTTTCCCTCCCCCCCCCCCCCTCACCCGTCCTTCCAGTTTTATTAGACAATTCCTTATTATAATCATATGTGCCTGTATATATTCTTTTCCCCAATTCTTTTCATTCCAATTCTATTCTCTCTTACATCATTTTCTTTTTCTTTTTACATAACTGCCTCCCTATCATTGTCATGCTTTTACACTTAACTGCTGACACTTACACTTTACACTCCACTGCTGACACTTCTTGATCGTTCCTCTGGTCACTTCCTGTTTCCCGGTCCCGCCCCTTCCCTTCCTCACCCACACCAATCACCACAATCTCTGGTTGTCTTAAACCGCCCTATCCCATCCATCCTCAGCCTGATGAAGGGGCGCGGCTGTCACGTCATCACAGCCCGTACGCCCTGCAACGCGTCGCTCAACACATGACGTCATCACTCCTCGCCGGATGTTTACAGTCTTCCATGCTCTCTGCCTAGTACCGTGACTTGTCACCGCTGCGGCCGGCCTCACATCTCAGCGGTACCTCTCCTCACACACAGGCAGAGCCCCCTGCTAGGAGTTGTCCTTGACTGTCTTGTACCTTTTGATGGATGATGTCCTCCTCAGTATTGATTACTATTTTATGCTTACTGACGACCTTCAACATGTGAGTTTGATGATTATTACCTTTTTATGAAATAAACCTTGTTTTTAGTCTGCACCCAGAGGCGCCTCTCTCTTTTGCTTTTCCTTAGGATTGGAATGTGGTTTCATTTCTTGATGAAGGCAGCCCTGCTCGTGGACCTATCATTATTAACTGGACCCTTGAACTCCTCATGTCCACATGACAGTGAGACCTTACCCTATATATGTTAATGAGATACTCAATTTTTCCACTTTGGACATATACATGTGGACATTATCTATCCATTTAATGTAATGTGAGACTGGAAATATCTCAGTTTGTTCCCTATCCTTTTGTTCTTACTATTGTTGTTATTGTTGTTATCGCCAGTTCTTTGCGCCTTCACTTGCATAACATAGCATAAGATTAAACTACTGCTTAGGGGACAGGAGCCACACTGGGGCAGAGATACTGTCAGCTCTGCAGGGGCAGGCTCAGAGGTGGTTGATGCCATGCCTGCTTCAGCCAGAAACGTTGTTTGGCACACATCCTGAATTTGGTAGTGCAGCGGTTCTTAAACAGGTACCCAGGCTTACAAGATCTCCCAAGGCAGGCCAGAAAAGTCTGTTGTCATTTCCGCCGGTCATATAATGCCAGTGCTCGGCTGGCTGACATTCAAAGGGAATGCAACCTGCCCACCAACCACCTCATTTGTGACATGTCCACCAATTGGAACTCAATGTTGGCAATGCTGCAGCGGCTGCACATGCAGCAGAGGGCCATCAATGAGTACCTGTGTGAGTATGGCACCAAGACAGGGTCAGGGGAGCTTGGCTTCTTTTTGCTACACCAGTGGCTACTGATCAAGGATGCATGCACTGTCCTGTCACCATTTGAGGAGGCCACGAGGCTGGTGAGCAGCGACAATGCATGCATCAGTGATACTGTCCCTCTTGTCTTCCTGTTGGAGCACACGCTTCATGGAATAATGGACAGGGCACTTGAGGCAGAACAGCGGGAGGAAGAGGAGGACTTCCTTACCTCTCAAGGCCCCCTTTATCCAGACAGTGTTCCTGGGTGCCCACCAATCACACAGGAAGAGGACGAGGAGGAGGATTGTGTCAGCAAGGAGGTGGAGCCTGGCACTCAGCATCAGCAGCAGTCTTCAAGGGATCATTTACAGTCCGAAGAAACCCATGGACTTGTACGTGGCTGGCTGGAGGTGGCTGCGGATCATGTCGTTCCTAGTGACCCAGAGGACTCTGGACCGAATGCCTCAGCAAACCTACGCTGCATGGCCTCCCTGATCCTGCAAAGCCTGTGGAAGGATCCTCGTATTTGTGGTATCAAGGGGAGGGATGATTACTGGCTGGCAACCCTCCTTGATCCACGTTACAAGGGTAAGGTTGCGGACCTTATCTTGCCGTCACAGAGGGAGCAGAGGATGAAACATCTTTGGGAGGCCTTGCAGAAAGGTTTGTGCAAAGCGTTTAAAGAGCCTGGGAGGTTACAATTTCCTGGTCCTCTTGGACAACGTGTTGCTGAGGCTTCGGTCAGTCACAGAAGGAGCCATGGAGAAGGTGGCCATCTGACCGATGCGTTCAGACAATTTTTTAGGCTGCAGCCCCAAGGTCTGATCGGTTCCAGCAACCATCGCCAGCTTCTGAATCACATGGTGCAGGATTACAGGGGCAAGATCAGACTTGGACACCTTTCCCACCGAAAATCCTCTGGGTTACTGGGTCTTGAGGATGGATCACTGGCCAGAGCTTGCACAGTATGCAATTGAGCTACTGGCCTGTCCTGCATCCAGCGTTCTTTCGGAATGCACATTCAGTGCTGCTGGAGGCTTTGTAACCGATCACAGGGTGCGCCTGTCCACCGAATCGGTCAATTGGCTGACCTTCATAAAAATTAATCAGTCTTGGATCACCAGCTACCAAGCACCTGATGCTGATGTAACCAATTGATTTTTTTTTTAATGTGAGATCCCTTCAAGACTGCCTACGCTGATGCTGAGTGACTATCCTGTTATGTTGAGTGACAATCCTCTTCCTCCTCAGTTTTCATGCTGATAGCTTGTAAGAACATTTTTGGTTCTGGGCACCGCCACCAGTGGCCAAGGCCCAGTTTTTCTGCCTCTGCTTAACAGGGGCGTGTAATTACAATTTTTGATGCAATACTTTGCAGCAGGGCTCATTCCTGCGCTCCAACTATAGCATCTGTGAGGGGTTGCAGTGTTGTGGCAGCAGTGGCTAAGGCCCAATTTTTTTGCCCCTGTTTAACAGGAGCGTATAATTAAAATTTTTGATGCAATACTTTGCAGCAGGGCTCATTCCTGCACTCCAACTAGAGTATCTGTGAGGGGTTGCAGTGTTGTGGCACCAGCACCAGTGCCCAAGGCCCAATTTTTCAACCCCTGTTTAACAAGGGCGTGTAATTACAATTTTTGATGCAATACTTTGCAGCAGGGCTCATTCCTGCGCTCCAACTAGAGTATCTGTAAGGGGTTGCAGTGTTGTGGCACCAGTGCCCAAGGCCCAAATTTTCAGCCCCTGTTTAACAGGGGCGTATAATTACAAATTTGGATGCAATACTTTGCAGCAGGGCTCATTCCTGTGCTCCAACTATAGCATCTGTGAGGAGTTGCAGTGTTGTGGCACCAGTGCCTAAGGCCCAATTTTTCTGCCCCTGTTCAACAGGGACATGTAATTAGAATTCTTGATCTAATATTTCACAACAGGGCCCATTCCTGCGCCCACCAAGAGTAACTGTGAGGGCTTACAGTGTTGTGGCAACACCACCACCACCACCAAAGGCCTAATTTTTCTGCCCCTGTTCAACAGGTGCATGTAATTACAATTCTTGATATAATATTTCACAGCAGGGCCCTTTCCAGCGCCCACCAAGAATAACTGTGAGGACTTACAGTGTTGTGGCACCAGCACCACCACCAAAGGCCCAATTTTTCTACCACTGTTCAACAATGGCATGTAATTACAACACCAACACCTAAGGCACCAATTTCTGCAGAGTATATAGGGCAGGCCCCTACTTTCAAACACCCAACTTACAAATGACTCCTACTTGCAAAAGGAAGGAGATAACAGGAAGTGAGATGAAATCTACCCCTAGGAAGGGAAATTCTCTCCTGTAATGCCCCGTACACACGGTCGGACATTGATCGGACATTCCGACAACAAAATCCTCGGATTTTTTCCTACGGATGTTGGCTCAAACTTGTTTTGCCTACACACGGTCGCACAAAGTTGTCGGAATTTCCGATCGCCAACAACGCGGTGACGTCAAGCACGTACGACGAGACTAGAAAAGGCCAGTTCAGAACCAAGCGAGGCACCCTTTGTGCTCCTTTTGCTAATCTCGTGTTAGTAAAAGTTTGGTGAGAGACGATTCGGGCTTTTTCAGACTCGTGGCTTTCAGATCGTTTTCTGCCGTTCAGTTTGTGCTTGTGGGTTTGTTTTTGCTCTTCAGTGCGTGCAGTCAGTTCGTATCGGAGTTTTCTGTGCGATCTTGTCCGCTCGTTGCTGTTTTTCAGGTCGCTCTTCACAGGCCTTGCTGTTCTTCAGTGCGTTCTGTTACTTCGTTCTGAGCAGCCGACCGTTTTCTAGCCATGTTTCGTATGCGTACTCCTCGTACAGTTCGTGCTGTGCGGGGGCTTGGTGTTGGGGTCCTGACCTTGACACAAGTCCAGTCCATGAACAGGGTGAGGAGGAGTTCATGGACCAAGAATTGGTTGCTTCAGCGTGACCAGTTCTGTCATATGCCTTTGCTCCGTGAGATCCGTGAGAATAATCCTGATGATTTCAGGAACTTTCTCAGGATGACGGACCCAGTGTTTCACCGTTTGTTGGCTTCGCTGACCCTCTATATCAGCAGGCAGGATACCTGCATGAGGCAAGCCATCACTCCGGAGCAGAGGTTGGTCGCTACCCTGCGGTATTTGGCCACAGGGAGAAGCCTGCAGGACCTCAAGTTCTTGACAGGCATCTCCCCACATGCTCTTCTTTGTGGACATTTACTGCTTGTGTTTGTTTGAGCTGACCCTGACAGAAATGTGTGGAGTCCAGAAAATGTTGTGATTGTGTAACCTTATACAAAGCACTGTTGGCTGTTATTTACTAAATGCAAAGACACTTTTCACTACAAGTGCACTTGCAACTGCACTGAAACTGCACTTGTAGTGCAAAGTGGATTTGCCCTTAGGAAATTACCCCCATTTTCTCATCAAACAACAATTACATCACCCCAAAAGTGTTGTAGCGTTGAGACAATAATCCACACATTCTTGATGAACAATCTTTTTAATACCTGCACAATCACATGTGCATTTACCAAAGGTTTTTCTGACAAACCGACATGTTTGTTGTATAACAATTTTTGTGGTGTCATTATCCAAAATCAAAATGTGCATTTTATAGAAAACAGGCATGTGTAAAACCCACAAGAAAGACACAAATCTTGATCTTACAAAGTTCACATTTGGTAGAACTGGAAGGCAATATCAGACATGAGTATTTAGGAACTGTGTTTGATATTGCGTTCAGATGGGGGGAAATCACCCCAGGAAAAGCCAAATTTGGAAGATGCACACAAATTTCCCAATGTCAACATGTGCTAGCTGCCATCACGGGGGATCAAGGGACGTGTTTTGGGGGAGAAAGCCCTTCCTCACCGCTACTTTATTATTGAGGAAGCAGTTGCACCCCCAAAACGCGTCCATTGATCTCCCGTGATGGCAGATAGCACATGTTGACAACCTGTGTGCATCCTCCAAATTTGGCTTTGTGAAAAATCACAAAAACATTTTGCACATTGTAGCAGACAAAAGAAGAAAGTGATTTGGAGGGGCTTTAAACTCGCCCCAAAACATCAATGATGTTTTTATATTTTGGAATAACATCATTGATGTTTTGCTTGATGTTTTCCAATTGTAAATTACACCCCATGATCTCCCCGATCAGGATCTGGGCACTTTCAGATGTGAAAGGATCTTCATCCACAACCTCACGATCACCTAAAAAGAGAGGAAACCCAAAATAAATTAGGTCAAAAAAAAACATCCATCTCTTATCTGAGCCTGTGGTCGCAGACACTCACCTGTTGTGGTGACTAGTTCCACCACGTCTTCTTCCTCCTGCTCTTCTTGTGTTGGGGGGATTTTCCCTTCTTCCAGAGGGGGGGGGGGGCTCTGGTCTCCTCGGATGAGGGGTGTCCTCCGAGTCTTTTCTCCCCTATGTAAAACAAAAATGGTATAATTAGCACACAGATATTTGATGGCAGAACTCTAAAGATGAAACATTGCTTAGAAGTGGGGTACAATTGTCTATTTTAGAGTTCCAAGATGTAGCTTTTTTAGTGTCCTTTGTCAAGCTGCAATACTTTACCTGTTTGGTACAAGCTTCACAGATGGAGACCCCCCTATAGTATACACTGGAGCACCTGTGTGGCCCCCCTAAAAAAAGGGTGTTCTGGGGTCCCACACTAGTGCTCCAGTGTCCAGATGTGAAAGCAGCTGCTCAGTGTCCTCTCCTTACACACAATCTAGTTTGCATTTCATTCTAGTAACAAAGCCATCTACACAACCCAATTCTTTGAAGACAAGTATAGGGCGTCAAAATGGTGGCCAAATGCATATGGGCTAAACAATGGTATTTTATAGTCCGAAAAAAAAATGTGTGATCCGAACGAATAATGTGCCCATGAACATGAAAGTTGCCATTTTAAACTGTACAACAGTTCCTAAAAGCACATGGAGCAGCACGAACGTAATAAACACAAGAACAATAGGAACACAGCACAACTACTTACTTTTTTGCAGCACTCTCCGGATCTTTCTGTACTGCTCATGTTCTCGTAATTTCAGGTCCGACCACCGCTTCCTGAGCTGATCTTTCGATCGTCGTACCCCGAATTTCCGGTGCAGACTCCTGACCACTTTCGCCATGATCTTGGCCTTTCGGACATTGTGGTTGGGGTAAGGCCCATACTTTCCATCATAGTCGGCCTTCTTCAGGATGTCCACCATTTCCAACATCTCCCCAAAGGACATATTTGAGTCCTTTAATCTCCTTCTGGATCGGGACGTTTCAGGCTCCAGCCTTTCCTCCCCCTCCTCCTCGTTGCTATAATTAGCACGATCCTGCTGTCTCTCCGCCATGTGCTCTTCCTCCACTGCGCCGAACGAAAAGGGGCGGGGAATAGAATAGAAAGAACGTCAGGGGCGGGCGGAGTTATACGCATGCGCAGTGTGTATAAATCGCAACGCGCGCGTCTTACGTACGATCTGTGAGCGGAGGAAGGAGCATCGGAGACGCCGATCGTGCTAACGAAGGTAGGATCTAAACTTGGGCCTATACTGCTTCGAAATTGAAGCCTATATTGTAACAAGATTAGGGGAGTTTGGCCTGACATTAGGGTTTGTCTTGTGTTGTGTCTTGCAGAGAAAATGGATGGGTTCAACGACCACAATTTCCTGCCCCTGTTTATTGACAAGTACAGGGAGCTGCCCTGTCTGTGGCAAGTGAGACACCCCCACTATAACCATAAACAGAAGAGGCAGGCAGCGCTGGAGAAACTGCTGGAGTTGGTGAAGCCGGTGGTCCCCACAGCAACCATCCCTTATTTAAAAGCCAAAATTGGTGGCCTGAGGAGCACTAATCTCAGGGAGCGCAAGAAGGTCACAGATTCCCAGAGGTCCGGAGCTGCAGCAGATGACGTTTTTGTCCCCAGGCTGTGGTACTATGAGAGACTGCGATTTCTGTCAGACCACACTGAAGTCAGGGAATCCCTCTCTACTCTTCCTTCTACTCTTCCTTCCACCCCAGCTGAGGCTTCCGATGTCCAACCTGAGCCTTCCAGCTAGGAAGAAGTGGAGGAGCCCAGCTGGAGTCAGGTATAGCATTGTTCTACAGATTTCTGGGCAATAAAGAAATGATGTTTACTAGATGTTATTATTGATCACTAATTGCTGCTTGAAAGTGTTTTACATATCAATACACAGTAGTGGGCACCCAAAATTGGGACAAGAATGCAAAATGCTGGGCTCAGAAGGATAGTCTGTTATATTTGTTAACATTCAATTTGCAGCAGTCAGGAGGTGAAAATTGTGTGTGATTGATGAAAACAATACTAAAACTATGTCCCTTTTTCATACACAGGAAGACCTCAGCCAGGAGGAGGCTGTGGAATGTGGCAGCCAGGAGAAGGCGGGGATTAGTGGCAGTCAGAAGGAGACGGGGATTAGTGGCAGCCAGGAGGAGGCGGGGCTAAGTGTCAGCCAAGAGAAGCCAGGGACAAGTCGCAGCCTGACTGAGTCTCAGGTCCCTCCCCTCCGCCTGCCATATAAAAGGGCCAGGAAGGCCACTCCCAGTCCTGTGCAGGATTCAGTGTACAGGCTGATCCAGGAGGCTTCGGCGTCCCTCGGAGCCTTCCCCAGTCCTGCAGAGGCCTTTGCCTGCATGGCTGCCACCAAATTGCTGGGCATGCAGGAGGGCCAACGCAAGATCTCTGAGGACCTGATTTATAAAGTCCTTCGTAAGGGGGAGAGTGGGGAACTGACACACAAGACGGATGTCATGGAGAGGGACGATCCTCCTCCTCCTCCTCCTCCTCCTCCTGCTGCCACAACTCCACCACCACAGCCAAAGCCTGGAAGGAAGCGTGGAAGGAAGACCACAGAGTGATTGCCCTGGGTTCAGTCTGGTCTGACAGAAGATGCAGTCTCTCGTATGACCACAGCCTGGGGACACAGATGTCATCTGCTGCTTTCCGGATCTCTGGGACTTCTGGACCAGACTGCCCTCCCTTAGATATGGACTCCTCAGGCCACCAAGTTTTCTTTTAAATAATTAATGTCTGCCCTGGGGGTCCAAGGCTTCACCCACTTCTGCAGTTTCTCCAGCGTTGCCTCCCCCTTTGTTTTTTTATAGTTGTGACCCCTTAATAAAATATTTTAAGGTAAATTCTACTCTCCTGTGTGTGTTTTCATCCAAAAAGGACAGTTTGTTGGTGAGTATTCAGGTACATTTCTAAAGTACAATGTGAAATTAACAAGGGACAACAACACCAAACAATCTCCTCCTACAGATTAAATAGAACAACATATCAATGGTGTTGTGGGAACTTGTCACAAAAAACACACAAACATTTTCGGGAATCCAAATCAAAATCACCAAAAAAAAAAAAAATATGTTGTCAGATGTGAGAAATCAAAATATATTGAGGGAATCCCGATAAATAGTAACGAAAGAAGTTTGTGAGAAGTGTGTGTGAATATGAGCATCAAAACGACTTAATTCTTGTCACATTATAAAGAAGAAGAGAGTGCGCTGTATTAAACCATTTTTTACATTGCAGCGTGACGAAAGTGCTTTATCCATTACGAACGCTAAGTTTACCAGAACGAGCTGTCCCGTGTCGGAATTTCTTCTGAGCATGCGTGGCACTTTGTGCGTCTGAACAGGCCACACGCGGTCGGAATTGACGCGATCGGATTTTGTGGTCCTGCTGTCCAACTTTGTGTGTCGGAAAATCCGATGGAAAATGTCCGATGGCGCCCACACACGGTCGGAATTTCCGACAACACGCTCCGATCGGACATTTTCCATCGGAAAATCCGACCGTGTGTACGGGGCATTAGAGTTAATATGGGAAAAACGTGTCTCCTTTTCACTGATGCTTTATCACCAATCCTTGTTTCACTAAAAACCCCAAATGTTCAAAAAACATTTGTCATTGGGACAGAAAGTAAGGTGAAATCTTCTGAAGAGGTGCACAGACAGCAAAATAAATGTTACAGGAGTGATAACCCTTCCCTATGTTTTCTAAAAAGCTTAAAAATTGATTTTTTGGCTGGAGCTCCACTTTAAAAACGTACCAGTTCAAAATTACAAACAGATTCTACTTAACAACAAACCTACAGTTCCTGTCTTGTTTGCACCGCCTGTATACTGCTGTTCAGAGTATATAGGGCCTGGGGGCCCCACGCCTTTCCTTTTTTTAATTTGGGTGCAGGGTTCCCCTTAATATCCATACAACACCTAAAGGGCCTGGTAATGGACTGGGGGGGTACCCATGTCGTTTGTCTCACTGATTTCCATCCATATTGCCGGGACCCGACATTACATTAAAGCCGCAAGCAGTTTTAAATTACTTTTATTCCTTTAAAGATGTCATTTTGTGCAGGGACTGTTCTAAGCACGGGAAACACGTGCCGCTTTACAGGCATACTATAGACACCACCCAGGTACGATATTTAAAGGAATATTTCACTTTTTTTTCACTTTAAGAGCCCTTTCACACTGGCCCGCCTATTTTTAGCGGCGTTTTACTGTTGGATTAGCGGCGTATTTCGGCCGCTAGCGGGGCGCTTTTACCCCTGCTAGCGGCCGAGAAAGGGTTAAAACCGCCCGCAATGCGCCGCAATAGCGCAGTATCCCAGCGCTGCCCCATTGATTTCAATGGGGAGCAGCGGTGGAGCAGCGGTAAACACACCGCTCCTTCACCGCTCCAAAGAAGCTGCTGGCAGGGCTTTTTTTCCCGTCCTGCCAGTGCAGCGCTCCGGTGTGAAAGCCCTCGGGCTTTCACACTGCAGACAATGCTGCAGCTGTTTGAGGGCGGATTGCAGGCGCTATTTTTAACGCTATAGCGCCTGCAAAACGCCCTCGGTGTTATGGGGTCTAAGCATCATTAAAATCACTGCTCCCGAAAAAACGACCGTTTTTGAAACTTTTTTTTGCATTGATACATGTCCCCTGGGGCAGGACCCGGGTCCCCAAACCCTTTTTAGGACAATAACTTGCATATTAGCCTTTAAAATTAGCACTTTTGATTTCAAACATTCGAGTCCCATAGACTTTAATGGGGTTCTAAAGTTTGCGCAAACATTCGGTCCGTTCTCAGGTTCTGGTGCGAACCGAACCAGGGGGTGTTCGGCTCATCCCTACATATGAGTGCTGCCAGCATTGCTGCAGAGATTAAAGGGGTGGGAGGTCAGCCTGTCAGTGCTCAGACCATATGCCGCACACTGAATCAAATTGATCTGTATGGCTGTTGTCCCAGAAAGAAACTCTTCTAAAGAGGCTGCACAAGAAAGCCCGCAATTTGCTATAGACAAGCAGAATAAGGATATGGATTATTGAAAACATGTCCTGTGGTCTGATGAGACCAAGATAAACTTTTTTGGTTCAGATGGTGTCAAGAGTGTGTGGCAGCAACCAGGTGAAGAGTACAAAGACAAGTGTGTCTTGTCTACAGTCAAGCATGGTGGTGGGAGTGTCATGGTCTGGGGCTGCATGATTGCTGCTGGCATTGGGGAGCTACAGTTACTTGAGGGAAACATGAATGCCAACATGTACTGTGACATATTGAAGCAGAGCATGATCCCCTCCCTTCAGAGACTGGGCCAAAGGGCAGTATTCCAACATGATAACGACCCCAAACACACCTCCAAGATGACCACTGCCTTGCTAAAGAATCTTGGGGTAAAGGTGACGGACTGGCCAAGCATGTCTCCAGACCTAAACCCTATTAAGCATCTGTGGGGCATCCTTAAACAGAAGGTGGAGGAGCACAAGGTCTCTAACATCCACCAGCTCCATGATTGCGTCATGGAGGAGTGGAAGAGGACTCCAGTGGCAACCTGTGAAGCTCTGGTGAACTCCATGCCCAAGAGGGTTAAGGCAGTGCTGGAAAATAATGATGGCCACACAAAATATTGACACTTTGGGCCCAATTTGAACATTTTCACTTAAGGGTGTACTCACTTTTGTTGCCAGCGGTTTAGACATTAATGGCAGTGTGTTGAGTTATTTTGAGGGGACAGCAAATTTACACTGTTATACAAGCTGTACACTCACTACTTTACATTGTAGCAAAGTGTAATTTCTTCAGTGTTGTCACATGAAAAGGTATAATAAAATATTTACAAAAATGTGAGGGGTGTACTCACTTTTATGAGATACTGTATATATATCAAATACACTGCTTGAAGTAGATTAGAAATAGTACACCACGGAATGCACTGTAGACTGTAGATCTAGGCTACACTGACTGATGCAGAGTATATATATATAGATATCTATATATATATATATATATATATATATATAGATATCTATATATATATATATATATAGATATCTATATATATATAAAAAGTATATGTGCAGCGCTAGATAAGTGCCATACATAATGAAAAGAAATGTATATAATAAAGTGCAATAGTGCTAGTTAAATACAATAATATTAAGGTGCTGTTCAAATGCACTGGTAACAATAGGCTGATATCAAATACCTATAAAGGTATTCGCCATAATGTGGCAGTCACAATAAAAATCGCTGATCGTCGCCATTACTAGTAAAAAAAAATTATTAATAAAAATGCCATAAAACTATCCCCTATTTTGTAAATGCTATAACTTTTGCGCAAACCAATCAATAAACGCTTATTGCGATTTTTTTTAACCAAAAATATGTAGAAGAATACGATCTGCCTAAACTGAGGAAAAAAAATGTTTTTTTTTATATATTTTTGGGGGATATTTATTATAACAAAATTTTTTTTTTTTCAAAATTGTCGTTTTTATTTTGTTTATAGCGCAAAAAATAAAAATCACAGATGCGATCAAATACCACCAAAAGAAAGCTCTATTTGTGGGGAAAAAAGGACATCAATTTTGTTTGGGAGACACGTCGCACGACTGCACAATTGTCCGTTAAAGCGACGCAGTGCCGAATCGCAAAAAACGCTCTGGTCAGGAAGGGGGTAAAATCTTCCGGGGCTAAAGCGATTAAGGGGAACCCCGCGCCAAAATGTAAAAAAAAATGGCGTGGGGGTCCCGCTCAAAATCATACCAGACGGATCTGGTATGGATTTTAAGGGGAACCCCGCGCCATTTAAAAAAAAAAAAATGGCGTGAGGTCCCCCAAAAACCCATACCAGACCCTTATCCAAGCACGCAACCTGGCAGGCCGGAGGAAAAGAGGGGGGGACGAGAGAGCACCCACCCCTCCTGAACCGTACCAGGCCACATGCCCTCAACATTGGGAGGGTGCTTTGGGGTAGCCCCCAAAGCACCTTGTCCCTATGTTGATGGGGAGAAGGGCCTCATCCCCACAACCCTTGCCCGGTGGTTGTGAGGGCCTGCGGGCGGGGGGCTTATCGAAATCTGGAAGCCCCCTTTAACAAGGGGACACCCAGATCCCAGCCCCCCCTGTGTAAATTGGTAATGTGGTACAAATGTACCCCTACCATTTCACAAAAGAAGTGTCAAAAAGGTTCAAAAACACAAGAGACGGTTTTTGACAAGTCCTTTATTAATTTCTTCTATTTCCATCTTCTTTCTTCTGGTCTTCCTTCGGTGATCTTCTTCTTCTCCATCTTCTTCTTCCTCCGCTCTTCTCGTCCCGCATCTTCCTCCGGCTTCTTCTCCGCTCCATCCGCACGATCCGCCTCAGTGGGAGTCTTCCGCTGTGTGACGCTTCAGTTCTTCTGACACTTCTTATATAACGGTGGGCGGGGCCACCCGGTGACCCCGCCCTCCTCTGACGCACAGGGACTTCACGGGGACTTCCCTGTGGCTTTCCCCGTGTTGTCAGAGGGGGCGGGGTCACCCGTTTACATAACCGGGTGACCCCGCCCCCCTCTGACAACACGGGGAAAGCCACAGGGAAGTTCCAGTGAAGTCCCCGTGCATCAGAGGAGGGCTGGGCCACCCAGTGACCCCGCCCTCCGTTATATAAGAAGTGTCAGAAGAACCAAAGCGTCACACAGCGGAAGACTCCCACTGAGGCGGATCGTGCGGACGGAGTGGAGAAGAAGCCGGAGGAAGATGCGGGACGAGAAGAGTGGAGGAGGAAGAAGATGGAGAAGAAGAAGATGGAGGAATAAAAAGAACACTGAAGGAAGACCAGAAGAAAGAAGATGGAAGCAGAAGAAATTAATAAAGGACTTGTCAAAAACCGTCTCTTGTGTTTTTGAACCTTTTTGACACTTTTTTTGTGAAATGGTAGGCATTACCAATTCACACAGGGGGGGCTGGGATCTGGGGGTCTCCTTGTTAAAGGGGGCTTCCAGATTCCGATAAGCCCCCCCGCCCGCAGACCCCCACACCCACCGGGCAAGGGTTGGGGGGATGAGGCCCTTCTCCCCATCAACATGGGGACAAGGTGCTTTGGGGGGCTACCCCAAAGCACCCTCCCAATGTTGAGGGCATGTGGCCTGGTGCGGTTCAGGAGGGGGGGTGCTCTCTCGCCCCCCCTCTTTTCCTGCGGCCTGCCAGGTTGCGTGCTCAGATAAGGGTCTGGTATACATTTTTGGGGGGACCCCACGCCATTTATTAAAAAATTTTGGCACGGGGTTCCCCTTAATATCCATACCAGACCTGAAGGGCCTGGTATGGAATTTAGGGGGACCCCCACGCATTTTTTTTTTAAATTTTGGTTCAGGGTTCCCCTGTGTGGAAATTCCATGCCATTTTTATCAATGAACTTTTATGTGTATTGCCGGACCGAAGATTCATTATAGCCGGCGCTAGCGATAGCAGTTTTACATGACTTTTTTTCCTTTAGAAATGTCATTTTGCTGTCAGACTGTTCTTAACACGGGAAACATGCGCCCCTTTACAGGCATACTATAGACACCCCCCAGGTACGAAATTTAAAGGAATATTACACTTTTATTGTTTCACTTCAAGCATTATTAAAATCACTGCTTCCAAAAAAATGTTTGTTTTTAAAACTTCTTTTTGCATTGATACATGTCCCCTGGGGCAGGACCCAGGTCCCCAAACACTTTTTATGACAATAACTTGCATATAAGCCTTTAAATTGAGCACTTTTGATTATGCATGTTCGTGTCCCATAGACTTTAACGGTGTTCGCGTGTTCGAACAAATTTTTTGCCTGTTCGCTTGTTTTGGATGGGAACCAAACCAGGGGGTGTTCGGCTCATCCCTACTACTGAGGTATGATGGTATCACCTGTATAGTATTTAGGAGCAGAGTCTTCATAATCAGGGTGATCAGGACAGGATCTCTAACAAGCGCAGTGCCTCCACTCAATTGGGGCTTGTGAATAGCAAGTGAAATCCCAATTGAGAAATATATCTCCACATAGACAGTAATCTACACAGCATTGTATTTGAAAGTCCATGTATTGAAGAAATAACATTCAGTGAACCATCCAACATAAGGTATTTTCCGAACAGGAACATGAAATCATTAACAGTCCCTATGTATGTCTCAGTGAGGTGAAGCTGCAGCACTTACACAGTCTATTCTCTCTTAGCAGGAATTCACTCTTCTCCTTTTCCCTCATTTCCCTCTCTCCACTCACTTACCCACAAAACTTCTGCTCTTCTTGATGACCTCATCCTTGGTGAGAGCGAGAGAGCATAGGGACCATAACGGAAAAGGGCAAACAAACACTGCATACCAAGAGTATACACTTGGTAAATGGGCAAAGAAATTATCACATCACTACATAAGCATGTGCATGTACCTCACAAGTACTGCTACTTTCTAAATTGAGAACACACAAATTAGTTGCCCGGCTTTACCGACGTAAACCAAATGTGTTCTTCTTAAGTGAACCAAATGTATTCTTCTTAAAAAGTCTACAAACATGAGACAGCAGCAAGAAGATCCAACAGCAGAATTCTCATTTTGTGTAATGATCAATAATTATGCATGCATGCTGATGTAGCACTACCCCCAGAGGAGATGCTGGATTGTTTTGTGATTTCTCTTTACACCTGTCGATGACAAACCTCGCTCACGCCAAGCATCGCCTAAAAGAAGCTGTGCGTGGCCTAAGGATTAGCAAGTATACTTGTATACTTATACAAACAATCAATAAGACAATAACGTTACTCTGAGATATATGATTAAATACTTGCAGTATTCTGAATACTGTAATTAACAGAACTGAACTGCATTTACCTAGCAGCAGTATATAAAGGCAGACCTAACTTGCTATAACAGTATTAGTTTTATCCCACTGGCCAGTGACTGCTTTAAAAAAAAAGAAAATCGTTTGCTGGCAAAGTTGGGGCCACTGAAGAAAGCACAACAGTTCCCAGCAGACAACACATGAACTTGAACAATGTTAGTCACTTACCAGACCCAGGGTGCCCTCCTTTGGGTCTCTGGACAAGTGCTCTGGTTCAGTTTGAGTCCTCAGACAGGGATAGGAATTGCTGTGATGTCTCTCTTTTAATCCTGCTGAGACAGTCTCTCCCTTCCTTCCTTACAAGTGGTAGGAGTTCTACAGTACAGTCTGATATCACTAGGCACCCAATCACACCTCACACCCTCCCAGAGAGAAAGTTCACAATCTCTGAGGCAAGATGAGTACTAGTCTCTCTGCTTCTTTGAGTTCTCACCCAATTGTGGTTAGTTATAGCAGGAATCTGTTCAGCCAGCAGCAGCAGCTCAGTCTTTTCCCCACACACCTGCTTGCTTCCAGACAGTTCTCTCCTGTTTCCTCTCAGCAGCCTGCAGAACACCCTGCTCCTTGTTCTGTTGCATCAGCCAATCACCATCCTCCAGGCTCAATACAGCCAAGATGGCTGCCCCCTGCAATGGAGAAACTCCATAGATGAGCATTACAAAGTAGACTCCTTAAGGATGACTGCTGCACTTCTACATTGATGAATATTCAGTTTAACCCAGTCTACACTGCAGAAGGAAAATGCAGCAGCAACAAAGGAAGATGTTCCGCAGCAGATATCAGCTGCAGTCCAGATTACACTGATATTGGACAAGTTTGGTGGTTTTTGCACTGTTTAGGCAGCTTGGCACCAATCTAGCCTCAGATATATAAGGACTGCAAGTCTTCTCCCTGCAAACATGGACATGTGACCAAAAGCACCTAATTAAAACACATATTACCAATTTAGTGTGTTTTTGTTGTGTTACTATTGATTGTAATGTAATACGTTTTTGTAAGAAGAATCACCCAAAGGATGCTGCAAGCAGGATTTATAAAAAAAAAGAAAGAAATACAATGTACTGTAACTCAATGATCTAAGCTTAATTTATTATGAAAGTATTTCCCTGAAGTTTTGGAGCACTGTGGACATTTTTTTAGTACAATTACACTAAGGTGACCAGATTTTTAAAATGAAATCTGGGGACATATTTATTTTTTATTGGCAAATGGTAAAATATTTTATAAGCATATTTTCCACAAATTACCGTATTTGTGGAAATGTATGTGGTATGTGTTTATGGAATGATTGTATGATATATACGTTATTTCTCACATTTCATTCAATGTATGTGGTATGTGTTTATGGAATGATTGTATGATATATACGTTATTTCTCACATTTCATCCATGAGAATTTTTGGGGATATGACTACCAAATGTTAAGAAGATAAGATAGAGAAAAAAACTTTTCAATGCATATTTTGAATGCGCTACGTACACAGTGCAGAGATCAGAAATGCGATACGTTCACAGTGCAGAGATCAGGAATACTCTATGCACACAGTGCAGAGATCAGGCGTGCACTGCGTACACAGTGCAGAGATCAGGAGTGCGCTACTTGCAGAGATCAGAAGTGCACTACTTACTCAGTGCAGAGATCAGGAATGCGCTACGTACACAGTGCAGAGATCAGGCGTGCACTACCTACACGGTGCAGAGATCAGGAGTGCGCTACTTGCAGAGATCAGAAGTGCACTACTTACTCAGTGCAGAGATCAGGAATGTGCTACGTACAAAGTGCAGAGAACAGGAATACTCTACGTACACAGTGCAGAGATCAGGTGTGCACTACATACACAGTGCAGAGATCAGGAGTGCGCTACTTACACAGTGCAGAGATCAGGAGTGTGCTACTTACACAGTGCAGAGATCAGGAGTGCGCTACTTATACAGTGCTGAGATCAGGTGTGCACTACGTACATAGTGCAGAGATCAAGTGTGCACTATGTACACAGTGCAGAGATCAGGTGTGTACTATGTACACAGTGCAGAGATCTGGAGTGTGCTATGTACACAGTGTAGAGATCAGCCGTGCACTACATACACAGTGCAGAGATCAGGAGTGTGCTATGTACACAGTACAGAGATCAGGAGTGCGCTACGTACACAACTCAGAGGCCAGGAGTGCGCTACTTACACAGTGCAGAGATCAGGCATGCACTATGTACACAGTGCAGAGATCAGGAGTGCGCTACCTACACAGTGTAGAGATCAGGAATGCGCTACGTACACAGTGCAGAGATCAGGCGTGCACTACGTACACGGTGCAGAGATCAGGAGTGCGCTACGTACACAGTGCAGAGATCAGGAGTGCACTATGTACAAAGTGCAGAGATCAGGCGTGCGCTACATACACAGTGCAGAGATCAGGAGTGCGCTACGTACACAGTGCAGAGATCAGGAGTGCACTACGTACACAGTGCAGAGCTCAGGAGTGCGCTACGTACACAGTGCAAAGATCAGGAGTGCCCTACGTATACAGTGCAGAGATCAGGAGTGCGCTACGAACACAGTGCAGAGATCAGGAGTGCGCTATGTACACAGTGCAGAGATTAGGAGTGCGCTACGTACACAGTGCAGAGATTAGGAGTGCGCTACGTACACAGTGCAGAGATCAGGAATGCGCTACGTACACAGTGCAGAGATCAGGCGTGTACTACGTACATGGTGCAGAGATCAGGAGTGCGCTACTTGCAGAGATCAGAAGTGCACTACTTACTCAGTGCAGAGATCAGGAATGTGCTACGTACAAAGTGCAGAGATCAGGAATACACTACGTACACAGTGCAGAGATCAGGTGTGCACTACATACACAGTGCAGAGATCAGGAGTGCGCTACTTACACAGTGCAGAGATCAGGAGTGTGCTACTTACACAGTGCAGAGATCAGGAGTGCGCTACTTACACAGTGCTGAGATCAGGTGTGCACTACGTACATAGTGCAGAGATCAAGTGTGCACTATGTACACAGTGCAGAGATCAGGTGTGTACTATGTACACAGTGCAGAGATCAGGAGTGTGCTACGTACACAGTGCAGAGATCAGGAGTGCGCTACGTACACAGTGTAGAGATCAGCCGTGCACTACGCACACAGTGCAGAGATCAGGAGTGCGCTATGTACACAGTACAGAGATCAGGAGTGCGCTACGTACACAATTCAGAGGCCAGGAGTGCGCTACTTACACAGTGCAGAGATAAGGCATGCACTATGTACACAGTGCAGAGATCAGGAGTGCGCTACTTACACAGTGTAGAGATCAGGCGTGCATTACGTACACAGTGCAGAGATCAAGAGTGCGCTACTTACACAGTGCAGAGATCAGGAATGTGCTACGTACATAGTGCAGAGATCAGGCGTGCACTACGTACACGGTGCAGAGATCAGGAGTGCGCTACGTACACAGTGCAGAGATCAGGAGTGCACTATGTACAAAGTGCAGAGATCAGGCGTGCGCTACGTACACAGTGCAGAGATCAGGAGTGCGCTACGTACACAGTGCAGAGATCAGGAGTGCGCTACCTACACAGTGCAGAGATTAGGAGTGCGCTACGTACACAGTGCAGAGCTCAGGAGTGCGCTATGTACACAGTGCAGAGATCAGGAGTGCGCTACATACACAGTGCAGAGATCAGGAGTGCGCTACGAAAACAGTGCAGAGATCAGGAGTGCGCTACGTACACAGTGTAGAGATCAGGAGTGCGCTACATACACAGTGCAGAGATCAGGAGTGCGCTACGTACACAGTGCAGAGATCAGGAATGCGCTAAATACACAGTGCAGAGATCAGGCGTGCACTACGTACACAGGGCAGAGGTCAGGAGTGCGCTACGTACACAGTGCAGAGATCAGGAGTGCACTGCGTACACAGTGCAGAGATCAGGCATGCGCTACATACACAGTGCAGAGATCAGGAGTGCGCTACGTACACAGTGCAGAGATCAGGAGTGCACTACGTACACAGTGCAGAGATCAGGAGTGCGCTACGTACACAGTGCAGAGATCAAGAGTGAACTTCAGGAGTTCGCATTACTTTTTTTGAGATCCAGGTCTCTTGCACACAGGTGACTGAGCCCATTCAGTGTAATTGCAGCCCAGGATGAAAGGAGGGATAGAGGGATGGATGGAGGGATGGATGGAAGGAGGGATGGAGGGAGGGATAGATGGATGGAAGGAGGGATGGATGGGGGGATGAATGGAGAGAGGGATGGATGGAGGGATAGAACACACAGATATCCTGTCCTGGTTCTGCTCTTATAACGTTCTATATCATATACTGTGAAAACAACCTCTGCTGGATGGATGGGGGAGGGATAGATGGATGGAGCAAGGGATGGTTGGAGGGAGGGAGGGATA
Source organism: Lithobates clamitans (assembly GCA_037952925.1). Lineage (NCBI taxonomy): Eukaryota > Metazoa > Chordata > Amphibia > Anura > Ranidae > Lithobates > Lithobates clamitans. The sequence goes on along the minus strand of JBBGZY010000376.1, from coordinate 1,249,536 downwards.
GATGGATGGAGGGATGGATGGATGGATGTTTGGATGGATGGCGGGAGGTAGGGATGGTTAGAAGGATGGAGGGATGGATGAGGGAGGGAAGGTTGGAGGTATGGAGGAGGGATGGATTGATAGTCGGATGGATGAAGAGAAGGATGGTTGATTGGGTGGTTAGAGGGATAGATGGAGAGAGGGATAGGTGGATGGATGGAGGAAGGGATGGAGGGATGGATGGAGCGAGGGATAATTGGATAGAGGGAGGGATGGATGGATGGATGGATGGATGGATGGATGGATGGAGGGATGGATAGATAGATGGAGGGATGCAAGGAGGAATAGAACACACAGACATCCTGTCCTGGTGCTGCTCTTCTAACTTTCCTGTATCACACACTGTGAAAATAGCCTCTGCTGGATAGATGGGGGGAGGGATAGATGGATAGATGGATGGATGGATGGATGGATGGATGGATGGATGGAAGGAGGGATGGAGGGAGGGATGGATGGAAGGATGGATGGAAGGAGGGATGGAGGGAGGGATACATGGATGGAAGGAGGGGTGGATGGGGAGATGAATGGATGGATGGATGGAGAGAGGGATGGATGAAGGGAGGGATGGATGGAGGGAGGGATGGATGGATGGAGGGAAGTAGGGAGGGAGGGAAGGATGGAGAGATAGAACACACAGACATCCTGTCCTGGTGCTGTTCTTCTAACTTTCTGTATCACACACTGTGAAAACAGCCTCTGATCTCTGATTGCTGGCAGAAGCTGTTTCTTTAGACTCACAGGCTCACTGCAGAGGCTGACAAATGATCCATCTGCCTCTTGTAAACCATCCTCCATAGCAGGCTGTGTTCTCTCCACTGCTCTCCTGCCCCCCTCCTATCGATCTGCCGGTACTTTCTCCTGATACAGCTTAACTTAAAAGTCAAATCAGGTGGGCTGAGGAAGGAGGCGGGTTCAAAGCTTTTTCATTGGTTGAGGAAGCAGAAGAGAGGCTGTATATCAATCCGCCTCTGAAATCAGGCTGCACTAAAGATTATTGCCTTATGTGGCCGGAGCCCGCCTTCTGGCATCAATAGAGGATGTGCAGGTACAAAAAAATAATAATTATGACAAATGCAAGTAGTGGCATCTGAATTTTGGGGGTGCTTTGAGGGTGCTTAAAGAATTTTTGTGGGTGCTTAAGCACACCGAAGCACCCACCTGGAGCCGCCCCTGCCGGGGACAGACTTGGTCCGGGGACAGTGTCCTCAGTCCGGGGACTGTCCCCGGAAACTAGGGACTTCTGGTCTCCCTAAATTAGGCTGTAATGGTGTGAACAAACCTCTCATCTTCTCTGTAACAATGCCCAAAATAAATGCTGGATGACCAATTTTCCTTTTTTACATATACAATAAAATGCATCTAGATGATCTTTTCTTATATTCCAGCATGCTGTTTGTTAATGTGTGTTGGAAAAACCTGAAATCGGTAGGGAGAGATCACAGAGTGTTTGCAAGGAGATACAGTACAGTATGTGTGAAATTTTTAAGGGATGTGAGACTAGATTATCTTGGTATGGATCCTTGGCATTATTTTGGTACAAAAACTGGAGTCTGGCCCAATGGGAAGGGGTTATATCTGGGAGAGGACTTCCTGTCTGTTTTTAACCAGTGTCCAGTCACCTAAAGGTGTCAGCATAACTTTATCGCTATGAATATCGGACACAATTCAGACGCAATTTCCGGTCTTGAGTCCAATAGACGTCACTTCCGGTTGCCGGTGGAACGCACACCAACAGTGGCGTTTCCTATTGTAATCTCTTGATAATATATGCCTGTTTTTACTCTGCATTTTGTAAGTATTCACTCTATTTGCGCAATAAAGATATTGCCAAACAGTACTTCACTATAGATCCCTCCTTTTTGTCTCATTTTGGGTACTATTATCCATGGATGATGATCATGATCATGGTGAGATCTGCTTTGTGAATCGATGTAAATCTGCCAACCCTGGCCACCATTTTAAGCCTGAAACGACCCCTAGACTGAAAAGCTAAGGGTCCATTCTATCTGGTGAGTGGGGACACAGGAGGGGGTGTTTTTTGGAGTACTTTGCACTTTATCGATTGGAGCACATCGTTCACTAATATATGGACATTCACTTATTAATGAATTGTTATTACATGAATATTTAGGTTATTGTTTATTATTGCGAGCGCTGTAATATATATATATATATATATGTTCTGTTTTGTCAAGTGAATAGCACCTTGTGTACAGCAGTTGCAAGATATTTTGTAAAAAATCTTTTCACAATTGTTTTACTTCTAGTGCGAGTATATATATTTAGAATATATTTTTTTATAGCTTTAGGACAAGACCGGCTTTTTTGTTTGTTTTTTAGCTGGTAACCGGCGGCGAGGAAGAAGACAGCGGCGGTGAGAAAAAAGACAGCACCACGGGAGAAGACAGCACAAGAAGAAGATGACACCAGGAGATGACAGCTCCGGGAGATGACGTCTCCGGGCTTCTTATTTAATAAAGGACTTGTCAAAAATCGCCTCTTGTATTTTGTTAACATTTCAGTTTTTTTGGTGAATGGGTAAGTACCCGATGGGGGGGGGGGTGGGATCTGGGGGGATCTTGTTAATGGGGGCTTCCAGATTCCGATAAGCCCTCCACCTGCAGACCTCGACAACCATCGGCCAGGGTTGTCAGAAAGAGGCCCTTGTCCTCATCAACATCAACAAGGTGCTTTGGGGAGGGATGGCACAGAGCCCCCTGCCCCAAAGCACCCACCCCCCATGTTGAGGGCATGTGGCCTTATATGGTTCAGGAGGGGGGGGATGCTCACTCGTCCCCTCCCTTTCCTGACCTACCAGCGGCATGCTCGGATAAGGGTCTGGTATGTATTTTGGGGGGGCTCCACAGCCTTTTTTTTATTTTGGTGTGGGGGGACCCCTCTGAATCCATACTAGACCCGAAGGGCCTGGTATGGACCTGGCAGCAATAGGGTCGCTCGTTTAAATCCCGACCACGACACCATCTGCCTGGAGTTTGCATGTTCTCCCTGTGTCTGCATGGTTTCCTCCCACACTCCAAAGACATGCTGGTAGGTTAATTAGATCCTGTTGAAAAAATTGGCCAAATATGTGTATGTTGTATGTGTACGTGTTTGTAAGCGTGTCGGGACCCCATGGGGCAAAGGACCGCGCTATACCACAGATGGACTCCGGCGGCAAAAAGCGCCCTGAGGCGATTCAGTTCACATAGGTAGTGCTATACAAGTCACTCATTCATTCATTCATTTTCAGAGATGAGAATCTCCAGGGCTAAAAGCTGGGAATGTCCCTGAAAATCAAACAAAGTAGTAACCAAAGAGGGGAACAAGTGCTGCTTGCTAATAAATATACATAGATGATCACACATATACGTGAGTATGGGTGTGTAAGCATCTATGGGGGAGATTTACAGAAACTGGTGCAGCTGTGCATTGTAACCTGTCAGCTTCTAGGCTTTATGGTCAAAGCTTACCTACTACAATACGGGGCACTTTCACACCCTTCATGCCCAGGCCAATTTTCAGCTTTCAGCGCTGTCACACTTTGTATGACAATTGCATGGTTATGCAACACTGTACCCAAAATAAATAACACATTTTTATAATTTTTTTTTAGACAGATGGAGCTTTCTTTTGAGAATATTTAATCACTGTCAAGTTTGTTTATATATGTGATCAACTGTGATTAGACACAGCTAATTACATGGTAAAGGACCGCTGTGATTGGCCCTTTACCTCGATCTGTGATCAGCTATGTCAGGGGGCGTGCGGGAGGTGTGTTTGAGGAGGATGTCCATGTCCAGAATAACAGAGTCGTCTGTACAGTGGGGACGGAAAGTATTCAGACCCCCTTAAATTTTTCACTCTTTGTTATATTGCAGCCATTTGCTAAAATCATTTAAGTTCATTTTTTTCCTCATTAATGTACACACAGCACCCCATATTGACAGAAAAACACAGAATTGTTGACATTTTTGCAGATTTATTAAAAAAGAAAAACTGAAATATCACATGGTCCTAAGTATTCACACCCTTTGCTGTGACACTCATATATTTAACTCAGGTGCTGTCCATTTCTTCTGATCATCCTTGAGATGGTTCTACACCTTCATTTGAGTCCAGCTGTGTTTGATTATACTGATTGGACTTGATTAGGAAAGCCACACACCTGTCTATATAAGACCTTACAGCTCACAGTGCATGTCAGAGCAAATGAGAATCATGAGGTCAAAGGAACTGCCTGAAGGTTTTTAAATTTGTGCAGTTACACTTGCATATTTTTCTTTTGAATTAAAGGTTAATTTTGGTCACTTTTAAGATGAATTTTGGTAATGATTATTTCCTTAAAGTGGAGTTCCACCCAAAAGTGGAAGCTCCGCTAATTTGTCAAAAACAGGTACCTGCTCCCCCTTCTGTGGAAGGGTGCCGTGGTGACCTACGTCATTTGCGGCCCCTCCTCCTTCCCCCCGCTGCCTTCTGGGAGACACACAGGACCCAGAAGACAGCGGGACCACTCGGAAAGCGCAGCGCGACTTGCGCATGCTCAGTAGAATACAGGTTGTGAAGCTGCAAGGCTTCACTTTCTGTTCCCTTAGTAAGGATGCCGGCGCCTGCACCCAGAGCCGAAGGACAGGTCGGATTTGGGTGCCGACATCGCGGGCTCCCTGAACAGGTAAGTGTCCATATATTAAAAGTCAGCAGCTACAGTATTTGTAGCTGCTGACTTTTAGTTTGTTTTAACCACTTGCCGACCGCCTCACGCCTATATACGTGAGCAGAGCGGCACGGGCAGGCAAAATCACGTACCTGGTACGTGATTGCCTTCCCGCGGGTGGGGGGTCCGATCGGACCCCCCCCGGTGCCAGCTGCGGTCGGCATTTGGCTGGGAGAGTTGAGAGACGAGGGGGAGGCCATCCGATCGTGGCCCCCCCCCTCGCGATCGCTCCCAGCCAATGAGAAACATCCCCTGCCTCTGTATAGTACACAGAGGCAGAGGATGTGATGTCATCTCTCCTCGGCTCGGCAGTTTCCGTTCCAGCGCCGAGGAGAGATGACATGTAAGTGCACCAACACTCACACACACACACAGTAGAACATGCCAGGCACACTAAACACCCCCAATCGCCCCCCGATCGCCCCCCAATCACCCCCCCCCCCTGTCACAAACTGACACCAAGCAGGTTTTTTTTTTTTTCCTGATTATTGCATAGTGTCAGTTTGTGACAGTTAGCAGTGGTAGGACAGTGAGTGTTACCCCCCTGTAGGTCTAGGGTACCCCCCTAACCCCCCCTAATAAAGTTTTAACCCCTTGATCACCCCCTGTCGCCAGTGTCGCTAAGCGATCATTTTTCTGATCGCTGTATTAGTGTCGCTGGTGACGCTAGTTAGGAACGTAAATATTTAGGTTCGCCGTCAGTGTTTTATAGCGACAGGGACCCCCATATACTATCTAATAAATGTTTTAACCCCTTGATTGCCCCCTAGTTAACCCTTTCACCACTGATCACCGTATAAGTGTTACGGGTGACGCTGGTTAGTTTGTTTATTTTTTATAGTGTCAGGGCACCCGCCGTTTATTACCGAATAAAGGTTTAGCCCCCTGATCACCCAGCGGTGATATGCGTCGCCCCAGGCAGCGTCAGATTAGCGCCAGTACCGCGAACACCCATGCACGCACCGTACACCTCCCTTAGTGGTATAGTATCTGAACGCATCAATATCTGATCCGATCAGATCTATACTAGCGTCCCTAGCAATTTAGGGTTCCCAAAAACGCAGTGTTAGCGGGATCAGCCCAGATACCTGCTAGCACCTGCGTTTTTCCCCTCCGCCCGGCCCAGCCCAGCCCAGCCCACCCAAGTGCAGTATCGATCGATCACTGTCACTTACAAAACACTAAACGCATAACTGCAGCGTTCGCAGAGTCAGGCCTGATCCCTGCGATCGCTAACAGTTTTTTTGGTAGCATTTTGGTGAACTGGCAAGCACCAGCCCCAGGCAGCGTCAGATTAGCGCCAGTACCGCTAACACCCACACACGCAGCATACGCCTCCCTTAGTGGTATAGTATCTGATCGGATCAATATCTGATCCGATCAGATCTATACTAGCGTCCCCAGCAGTTTAGGGTTCCCAAAAACGCAGTGTTAGCGGGATCAGCCCAGATACCTGCTAGCACCTGCGTTTTTCCCCTCCGCCCGGCCCAGCCCAGCCCAGCCCACCCAAGTGCAGTATCGATCGATCACTGTCACTTTTTTTTGTAGCGTTTTGGTGAACTGGCAAGCACCAGCGGCCTAGTACACCCCGGTCGTAGTCATACCAGCACTGCAGTAACACTTGGTGACGTGGCGAGTCCCATAAGTGCAGTTAAAGCTGGTAAGGTGGCAAGCACAAGTAGTGTCCCGCTGCCACCAAGAAGACAAACACAGGCCCGTCGTGCCCATAGTGCCCTTCCTGCTGCATTCGCCAATCCTAATTGAGAACCCACCGCTTCTGCAGCGCCCGTACTTCCCCCATTCACATCCCCAACCAAATGCAGTCGGCTGCATGAGAGGCATTTATATGTCCTCCCGAGTACCCCTACCCAACGAACCCCCCCAAAAAAGATGTTGTGTCTGCAGCAAGCGCGGATATAGACGTGACACCCGCTATTATTGTCCCTCCTGTCCTGACAATCCTGGTCTTTGCATTGGTGAATGTTTTGAACGCTACCATTCACTAGTTGAGTATTAGCGTAGGGTACAGCATTGCACAGACTAGGCACACTTTCACAGGGTCTCCCAAGATGCCATCGCATTTTGAGAGACCCGAACCTGGAACCGGTTACAGTTATAAAAGTTACAGTTACAAAAAAAAAGTGTAAAAAAAAAAAAAACACAAACAAAAATAAAAAAAAATAGTTGTCGTTTCATTGTTCTCTCTCTCTCTATTCTCTCTCTATTGTTCTGCTCTTTTTTACTGTATTCTATTCTGCAATATTTTATTGTTATTATGTTTTATCATGTTTGTCTTTCAGGTATGCAATTTTTTATACTTTACCGTTTACTGTGCTTTATTGTTAACCATTTTTTTGTCTTCAGGTACGCCATTCACGACTTTGAGTGGTTATACCAGAATGATGCCTGCAGGTTTAGGTATCATCTTGGTATCATTCTTTTTAGCCAGCGGTCGGCTTTCATGTAAAAGCAATCCTAGCGGCTAATTAGCCTCTAGACTGCTTTTACAAGCAGTGGGAGGGAATGCCCCCCCCCCCACCGTCTTCCGTGTTTTTCTCTGGCTCTCCTGTCTCAACAGGGAACCTGAGAATGCAGCCAGTGATTCAGCCAGCTGACGATAGAGCTGATCAGAGACCAGAGTGGCTCCAAACATCTCTATGGCCTAAGAAACCGGAAGCTACGAGCATTTTATGACTTAGATTTCGCCGGATGTAAACAGCGCCATTGGGAAATTGGGGAAGCATTTTATCACACCGATCTTGGTGTGGTCAGATGCTTTGAGGGCAGAGGAGAGATCTAGGGTCTAATAGACCCCAATTTTTTCAAAAAAGAGTACCTGTCACTACCTATTGCTATCATAGGGGATATTTACATTCCCTGAGATAACAATAAAAATGATTTAAAAAAAAAATGAAAGGAACAGTTTAAAAATAAGATAAAAAAGCAAAAAAATAATAAAGAAAAAAATAAATAAATAAAAAGCACCCCTGTCCCCCCTGCTCTCGCGCTAAGGCGAACGCAAGCGTCGGTCTGGCGTCAAATGTAAACAGCAATTGCACCATGCATGTGAGGTATCACCGCGAAGGTCAGATCGAGGGCAGTAATTTTAGCAGTAGACCTCCTCTGTAAATCTAAAGTGGTAACCTGTAAAGGCTTTTAAAGGCTTTTAAAAATGTATTAATTTTGTTGCCACTGCACGTTTGTGCGCAATTTTAAAGCATGTCATGTTTGGTATCCATGTACTCGGCCTAAGATCATCTTTTTTATTTCATCAAACATTTGGGCAATATAGTGTGTTTTAGTGCATTAAAATGTTAAAAAGTGTGTTTTTTCCACAAAAAATGCGTTTGAAAATCGCTGCGCAAATACTGTGTGAAAAAAAAAAAACACCCACCATTTCAATCTGTAGGGCATTTGCTTTAAAATAATATATAATGTTTGGGGGTTCAAAGTAATTTTCTTGCAAAAAAAAATAATTTTTTCATGTAATCAAAAAGTGTCAGAAAGGGCTTTGTCTTCAAGTGGTTAGAAGAGTGGGTGATGTGTGACATAAGCTTCTAAATGTTGTGCATAAAATGCCAGGACAGTTCAAACCCCCCCAAATGACCCCATTTTGGAAAGTAGACACCCCAAGCTATTTGCTGAGAGGCATGTCGAGTCCATGAAATATTTTATATTGTGACACAAGTTGCGGGAAAGAGACAAATTTTTTTTTTTTTGCACAAAGTTGTCACTAAATGTTATATTGCTCAAACATGCCATGGGCATATGTGGAATTACACCCCAAAATAAATTCTGTTGCTTCTCCTGAGTACGGGGATACCACATGTGTGGGACTTTTTGGGAGCCTAGCCGTGCACGGGACCCCGAAAACCAAGCACCGCCTTCAGGCTTTCTAAGGCCGTAAATTTTTGATTTCACTCTTCACTGCCTATCACAGTTTCGGAGGCCATGGAATGCCCAGGTGGCACAAACCCCCCCCCCAAATTACCCCATTTTGGAAATTAGACACCACAAGCTATTTGCTGAGAGGTATAGTGAGTATTATGCAGACCTCACTTTTTGTCACAAAGTTTTGAAAATTGAAAAAAGAAAAAAAAAAAATTTTTCTGGTCTTTCTTCATTTTCAAAAACAAATGAGAGCTGCAAAATACTCACCATGCCTCTCAGCAAATAGCTTGGGGTGTCTACTTTCCAAAATGGGGTCATTTGGGGGGGGGGGGGGGTTGTGCCATCTTGGCATTTTATGGCCTTCAAAACTGTGATAGGTAGTGAGGAGTGAAATCAAAAATGTATGCCCTTAGAAATCCTGAAGGTGGTGCTGGGTTTTCGGGGCCCCGTACGCGGCTAGGCTCCCAAAAAGTGCCACACATGTGGTATCCCCGTACTCAGGAGAAGCAGCTGAATGTATTTTGGGGTGCAATTCCACATATGCCCATGGCCTGTGTGAGCAATATATCATTTAGTGACAACTTTTTGTAAATTTTTTTTTTTGTCATTATTCAATCACTTGGGACAAAAAAATAAATATTCAATGGGCTCAACATGCCTCTCAGCAATTTCCTTGGGGTGTCTACTTTCCAAAATGGGGTCATTTGGGGGGGGGTTTGTACTGCCCTGCCATTTTAGCACCTCAAGAAATGACAGGCAGTCATAAACTAAAAGCTGTGTAAATTCCAGAAAATGTACCCTAGTTTGTAGACGCTATAACTTTTGCGCAAACCAATAAATATACGCTTATTGACATTTTTTTTACCAAAGACATGTGGCCGAATACATTTTGGCCTAAATGTATGACTAAAATTTAGTTTATTGGATTTTTTTTATAACAAAAAGTAGAAAATATCATTTTTTTTCAAAATTTTCAGTCTTTTTCCGTTTATAGCGCAAAAAATAAAAATGGCAGAGGTGATCAAATACCATCAAAAGAAAGCTCTATTTGTGGGAAGAAAAGGACGCAAATTTCGTTTGGGTAGAGCATTGCATGACCACGCAATTAACAGTTAAAGCGACGCAGTGCCGAATTGTAAAAAGTGCTCTGGTCAGGAAGGGGGTAAATCCTTCCGGGGCTGAAGTGGTTAATACAGGCTGGAACCCTGCTTTAAGTTAGTTTCCATTTTAAACAAAACGTATGAAGCCAAAAGCCATAATGGAATGCAGAAGGTATGTCTTTTGGCTACCATGTAGCATATTTCCCCAAACATTTTTTCCTTGTCAAAAGAAGTTTATTGAGTATACAATGTTATAAAGATACATAAAGTAAGTTTACAAGGATCTATAAAGTAAGCTCATTGTTTTACAGTAGGGTTTATATAGGTAAATATCATGAAATTTCAAATATTAAACATTGGGTTCACGTAAACCTAAATTAAAGATATATATCATTTCCTTAGTTACTTTTGTAGGTATTTAAATGATTTATACCTACTATACATATTGTTTACAAGTAGAGTGTATATAGGTCAAATAAATTCTGATAATGAGCTTTAATCGTAAGGTGGAGAAAAGGAAAGAGAAAGAAGAAAAAGGGTTGAAAGGTAGAGGTATGATCCACAAGGTTGTCCCGCTCATCAGTTTATTATTCTTTTTAGTTCTCTTTGAAGCCTTAAAATGGGTGTCTCTGTAAGTCATTTAATCTGTTACCAAGGCAACAGGACAGAGTCATTGAAATTTGACAGGAACTGTTGTTTTATCCAAGGGTGCCAAAGTTTTTCAAATTTTGGAATTTGATTTTGATCGACGGCTACCATCTTAGCATGGGACATTGTATTATTCATTCTGTAAATTGTTTCTGCTAGTACCAATGTAGGAGATTTCCATGCCTTGGCCACTGTTTGTTTTGCAGCCGTTATTAGTTGGATCATAAGTTTGATTTGAGAGAGTGTTAACCATTCCGGTTTTAGATTAAGTAAAGTTATATATGGATCTGGTTGTATTATTTTTTTAAATATTTTAGATGCAATCACGAAGACTTCCTTCCAGAAGGTTTGGATTACTGGGCACGTCCACCATATGTGTAAATGTGTGCCTATTTCTGGGCATCCTCGAAAACAAAGAGCTGAGGTATTAGGTGAATATTTCCCCAAACATTTTTTAATGTTAACAACTTCACTGTAGAAATATCTGCATGCAGTAGTGTAGATAAAGGGGGGAGTCTATTAAATGAGCTTTTAGAAAGGAGTGCATAAACAATTTATGTTGTTATTACCCAGTCTTCACCTATTGTCTAGTGCTGGGGGGCAAATTATAAAGATGAGCAAAGATATGAGCCTAATTAAATTTAATCCAAACCTGTCACATGATAGCATGATGCCATCCTTTTCGCCAGCCCCACAAAGAGTTGGGGATGCTGATGACATCATAGACCTACTATGGTCACTGACATTGTCCAAATACAGCCATGTGGTCATATTAGATTTAAGAGAAACTGCAGTCTACTCAAATAATTTGTAATAAAAACACCTTTGCCATTCTGAAGCTTCCCTCCAACCACTTTGCATATTATTTTATACATACTATGATTCTGTACTTTCCAAATATGCTAAAGAAATCTTCCTACACTAAAGCCTCGTACACACGATCAGATTTTCCAACGGGTAATGTTGGATGTCAGGCTGTTGGCGGAAAATCCGACCGTGGTATGCTCCATCCAACAATTGTTGGCGGATTTTCCACGGACAAATGTTGGATAGCTGGTTTTAAAATTTTACGAGCGTGTGTACACAAGTCTGTCGGACAAAAGTCCAAAATACAAACACGCATGCTCGGAAGCAAGGACGAGCCAGAAGCAGTTCGTAATGGAGAATTAACATTGGTGACTTGGCAAATTATGAATTCTCAAAATACAGCGCACAATTCTCTTCTTCTTTAATGGGATAATAATGAAGCTGCTTTGCTGGTGATACTGATGGAGTTATTGCAAACAAATTTTCAAAGGCTTTTTTTTCTAGTGATATCAAGAATAATATAATTTTTATTTTTTATTTGGGCAAGTTACCACAACACCATTATCTCGTAGTTTTTAAGATCAAAGATACGACTATGTTGGTGTCCCTTGTCAATTTTACATTGTATTTTTTTAAATGTAACTGCCTACTCCAAAATTGTCATTTGAAGTAAAACACATAGCCAAGTATTATTCTCCACAATTTTTTTATTGTGCATTAAAAAAAGAAAACAAATTAGACATGATATCTGCCAATAGAACTTAGTTAAAAAGTGCATTCTATGCATCCAAAAATATAGAAAATATTCCAAATAAAATCATTATTCAACCAAAAAAATAATGTCAAAGCAATATCTTCAAGGCCAATAATAAATAACACGTTATCTCCTCCAATTCCGCAACATGTCTGGTTGACGAACGGCCATTCAGAAACGAACTGAAAAGTGCAAAATGAAAAGCGCGAATCAAAACTCACCAAACTTCTACTAACACGAAATTAGCAGAAAGAGCCCAAAGGGTGGCGCTAAAGAGCTGAAAAACCATGTAGTACGTCATTACGTTCATGATTGTTGGCCAACAATTGTGTGCCGTGTGTGCAAGACAAGTTTTGGCCAACGCCCTTCGGACAAAAGTCCACGGTTTTGTTGGCCAACAATACGATCATGTGTATGAGGCTTAAGTCTGGCTGGATCCATTTTAACGGTGGGCAGCTGAATCTGCTGCCTGTTCACTTCCTGGATTTACACAGACACACAGAGGCACACCTCCAGCTCTGCAGCTCTCATTGGCCCTCTTATGACTCACCCCTCTCCCTTCCTGGAAAACTCTCACGGGAGTGAGAGAGAGCTGTGCATGATGTCATAAGCCTAGGCTTTTTACCAGACAATAAACAGGAATTGGGCTGTATAAGGTATTTACTGGCAGAAGAAAAAATGTTTTACTATCCAAAGTTAAAACAACAAGGGCAGAAGATTTAATAGATGGAAAGTTGAAAAAATGACTGAAGGTCCGCTTTAATGATGTCACTAGCACCCCCGTTTCTTTGTTATGTGTATCTGTGGGGCAGAGAATTTCCATGGCAGCAGCTTTTTGGGGTGCTGTCAATCAAAGCCAGTGGTGAGGGAGTGTGGGGTGGGGCAGAGTGCCCCCCATGGGAAGCAGCTTCCCATGGGGGCACTGGACAGAGGGGAGGGCCAAGAGCGCCAGTGGGGGATCCGAACAGAGGAGGTTTGTGGCCTATTGCACAGAGCAGGTAAGTATAGATATGTTTGTTATTAAAACACAAAAATTACTTTTACAATCACTTTAATGAATTAACCCTTTCATCCCCTTCAAGAGTTAACCAGTCAAGTTCATTAAAAAAAGAGACGGGGTGAGAGAGAGAGGGGGGTGAGAGAGTGGGGGGATTGTGATAGAGGGGGGTTGAGAGAGAGGAGGGCTGCAGGGAGAGAGAGGGGGGCTGGAGAGAGGGGTGGACAGAGAGAGGGGGGATGAAAGAGAAGGGGGTTGAGAGAGGTAGGTGAGGTGAGATAGAGAGGGGGTTGAGAGAGAGATGGGTGAGAAAGCGGGGGGACTGAAAGGGGCTCAGAGAGTGGGTCTGAGAGAGACGGGGGCTGGGAGAGAGGGGGGTGTGAGAAAGAGAGAGCAAGAGGGTGTGTGAGAGAGAGAGGGGGGTGAGAGAGAGAGGGGTGGGAGAAAGAGAGGGGAGTGATAGATAGAGAGGGGGACTGAGAGAGAGGGTGAGAGAGGAACACTGAAAGAGAGGGGGCTGCGAGAGAAAGAGGGGGACACAGAGAGAGGGAGACAGAGAAAGAGGGGGACAGAGAGAGAGGGGGGCTGAGAGAGAGGTGGGTACAGTCCCTGCTCTGCCCCCTGTCTCAGTCTCTGTCTGCAGGTAGGTCTGTGTATGATCCATGTCAGAATCTGTCCTTCTTGATCTGGGGGTGCTCTCTGCTCTATTCCTTCCAGTGGCTCCCTCGCGCCTCCCGCCCATCCTCGTCTTCCAGGCCCCCAGTCAGCCTGTTCTCCAGGCCTCATTCTTGATGATTTAGCGGAGAGGTCCAGGCTTTGGAAGGCACCAGGGATGCTGCGCCCCTGCTCGCCTCTTTGGGGGTCAAGGAGGCAGTGAAGCTCTTCTCTCCCTCCTGGGTTCTCAGACCTATCTTTTCACCTTCCCCACAGAGGCTGCAGGGCCGCCCATTCACTTGCCATGTGCAGATATATTCCCGCACCTCGACCTCGCCACTGTTTGCTGCTGCGTTCCCGCCACCACCGAACCTGGACACTCAATGGATTCTCTGGACAGTGCCCCTCTAAATTTTGCACCTGGTGGGCAAGAGACCCGGCTGCCCCCCCCCCCCCCCCAAGCTATGCCACTGGTCACATGCATTGCTCAGGTGTGATTTTGGCCAATTCTTTCGCACAGTCTTCAAATTTTGAAGGTTCCGGGGGGTTCTCCTATGAACTCTGATGATGAGGGGGGGGTGAGGGGACAATACTACCACTGGGACATTTTTTACCTTAAAGCAGGAAGTACATTAAAGAGAAAGTAAAGACTGATGGGTTTTACTTCCTCTTTGTTACCCTGCAAAGGTAAAGCATAATGGGTTACTATGCATCGCATAGTAGCCCATTAAGTGTCACTTACCTGACACAGGAGCCTGCGATGTCACTGCTGTCCCCTCTTCCACGAAGCGTCCATCTTCCTTCCGGGTATCGCAGCTCCGGTGTTGTGATTGGCTGGAGCGCGCGGGAGCCGCCACCAACGGCACGATCACCGTTAGAAACGGCACGCTCAGTGCATCTGCGCACCGTCGTCTACGGCGCATGCGCCTTGTACATCGGTGCCTGTCTTTTGCAAATATCTCCTAAACCGTGTAGGTTTAGAAGATATTTCTTGCACCTACAGGTAAGCCTTAATCTAGGCTTACCTGTAGGTAAAAGTGGTCTGTTTACAACCACTTTAAGGTAAAAAATGCTATGCCTTTAGAACCTTTTTAAGCACTTACCTATTGGGCACTTTTACCCCCTTCCTACCCAGGCAAATTTTCAGCTTTCAGCACTGTCACACTATGAATGACAATTGCACGGTCATACAACACTGTACCCAAACATTTTTTTTTTTTGCATACAAATAGAGTTTTTTTTTTTTGTGGTATTTGATCACCACTGGGTTTTTTATTTTTCGCTAAACAAACGAAAAAAGACTGAACGTTTTGAAAAAAAAAATCATAGTTTGTTATAAAATGTTGCAAACAGGTAATTTTTCTCCTTCACTGATGGGTACTGATAGGCTGCACTGACGGGCACTGATAGGCTGCACTGATGGGCATTGAGGAGGCAGCACTGATGGGCACTGATGGGTGGCACTGGTGGACACTGATGGGCTCTGATAGGCGGCACTGATAGGGAGCACTGATAGGTGGGACTGATGAGCAATGACAGGCGGCACTGATGGGCAGTACTGATAGGTGACACTGATGAGGAGGCACTGATTAGTAACACTGGTATGCACTGATTGGCAGCACTGGTGGGCACTGTTGGGACTGCACTGATAATCAGGACACTGATAATCAGTGCCCCGATAATCAGTGCGATGTCCCTTTAACACAGGCTAATTATCTGTTTTCTTCTTCTCCCCTCACATTGAAAAGGCGCGAGGAGAAAAAAGTATGTGTTGATATCTGCTGTGAAGGCCCTTAACCCCAATCTGTGATCAGCTGAGTTCTTCAGACTCGGCCATCATAGAACACGGTGCAGGGGGCATATGGGAAGCGCAATCACAGGCAGACGTCAATAGACTCCCTCCCGGCAACAGGTTAAAGCTGGCAATAGACGGATTGAAATTTGACTATTTCAGCAGGAATTTGGCAGGCTGGTTGTACTGAAGTCGACCTATTAATTGACTTCAGTACAATCAGGTTTTTTTCTTATGATTACTACCACTGGCTGAAGTCGGCAGCAGTAATCAGTGTATTCTGATGGCAGGGAATTATCCCAATGCCAGAATACAGTAGTACAGAGAAAGGGATGCCCCCATTAACACTGAATGCGTTGATGGGGGAATCGAGCAACTTTCTTTCCATCAATCCACGATTGAAGGAAAGAAAATTGCTTAGTGTATGGTCAGCCTAAATCACTTGTGATCATTTGCTCAAACTCAGGTGAAGATTTGGTTGAGATGGCAGAAGAATTTCATTGAAGTACAAGTTGCAATGCAGTACACTGGAATACAGAGTTCTGCATTCTGTCTATTGGTGCGTTGACACTTAGACATTCAAGACAAGTTTTTAAAAAAATCAAAATGCATGTTAATGAATAAGCCCTAAAAGCAGAACTGCTGACCTCACCATAACTCTCCAAACCCCTTTTCACAGAGATTAGATAAATACTTTTCCTTTGATATTATATATTACTTCTAGGCAATAATATTTCTACATTTTTATAAGTGTGGCTATTATTAAATGCTTTGGACATCTGCTTTTACTTTGTATTTAAAGTCAAAATGTGCATACAATGATAAAATGTCTGCTTTATCTATACTGGAACATAATGCATTTCTGTTAAACATCAGCTACAGTATATTAACACAATACAATTTAGGTTACATCACAAATAATTTAACATAGAAGCACATTGGTTGGTACTTGACTGTAATAAGGCCTTCAGTCAGTGACATATTTCCACAAATGCTACCAGAGCCACAACTGAAAAAGATCATTCGAGTATAATTAATTATTGGTATCTGTTATCTATAAAACACAAGATGGCACTATTGGTCTCCTCTTCACCAAGAGGAAAATATACCTACCGGTATATAATTTATGCCTACAGAAGCAGTAAAATATTTCTTGTGCAGCTGCATGATTGTACATTAAAATCTGACCTGTCACAAATTTACATTGCTATGTGTTTTCTTAACCTTGTATAAAGCAGCATGCAATGGAGGAAAGGCTTAGTAATCTCCTTTAGTAAATAGTAAACTGGCCAGAGGTCATGCAATATAAGTGTCTGTAGCAGTGCCGGGGCAAGTTCATTTAGTGCCCAGGGTTAAGATGGCAAACTGCGCCCATCTCCCCTTCCCCGGGTGAAGAAAGGGATGAGGCTAATAATGGTGCCTGCAGCGAAATGGAATTTTAGAGGTTAAAGCAGGCAGTGTGGAGGTTGTATAATGCCTCCTCACTGTCTGTTCAACGCCCTCTGAAAGGTCACCCACTGTGGATCATTCTTCAGAGGGCTACCACAAGTGTAAACAGGTCCTAAGGGAGGGAGAAGGCTAAGGGGCTCTTGGTGATTCTGGGGTGGAGTGATAAGGTCTGGGGCTGAGTTGTCCCCAGTCTTCTGTGTACTTACAATTCACACCGCAGTTTCAGCGTGGCACCTGCAGGGAATGAAGGCGACGTCTCCTTCTTCTAATCTCGGGTCATGTGATATGTGACATGACAAGGGGAGACGGGAAGAAAGCCGGTCTGCCCTAACTCCCCAGTGGCACCATGCTGAGAATGATGTGTGCCCTCAGTATCAGCACCCGCTCACTTCCTCCAACAGCAGGCTGCTAACGGAGGGAGGAGCAAGCAGAATCCTCTTTCCAATAGCTATCAGCCACTGCTCCTCTTAACAAAAGCTCCCAGCACCCCCACCTCCCCTCCAGATTAGATGGCTGCGCCCGGGGCACGTATCCCTTCTGCCCCTTTGTTCTGGCCCTGGTCTGTATAAAGGTAATAGGACCATGACTTCCATGCCAGTATTAGAGAATATGGTGCCCTATGGAACCATAAGTCACAGCATAGGGATAGGAGATGACTAAAATGTAAGATTTTAATTAATATTATAATTCATTAACCAATATTGTAATTAGGATTAATTATGTAAATGTAAACAGGTCCACTTTCTTTCTTAGCTGGTTTACCTCTCCATTGAACTTTATCACAAACCTGTCCAGATATGTAAAAAATTAAAATGTCACTCTGCAATATGTATTTAAGCATAACGTGCCATAGATGAAGACAGCAAAAGATTAATGTTGAGGGTATTACAATTAATGTAATGATTTTTCATTAACCCGAAACAGCTATTTGATTTGTATACATTTCTCACTTAAATTATGTACGCACATACAGTTCAATAGAGATTTTAGCTCTGAACTGCTGAACAGTTGACATCGCTACAGTATACCTGTCAAATCACATAAATTCTCTGTAACAAAATGCAATATAACCTCCCCCATCTGTTCTGGTTTTTACGGTTCCTATAGAAACCACTGTAGCCTGACAGTTCCCTGTCCTGCTGCTTTTGTATGTGCTCTCACTGGATAAAACTGAAAACAGCAACTAAGATATTGATTGCCCTTTCACAATTGAATGGCTGGCCTGTATTCAATAACACCAGATCCAAAAATAGTACATATATGCTTGAAAAGTGGTAAGAGAAATGCTTCCATCAAGTTGGTAAGAGAGGTAATTGTTGTCCATGTTACAGGTCATTCATTCATACTTCATTTATTGGGCCAGACATAAACACTGGCACAATAGATCCAATAGTGCTTATTTTGTTTCAGTTTAAAGAAGACATAGTTCACTTGCTGTATGTTGTACAGTGTAAAAGACACATACTGCACAAATAGCAGAAAAAGTGCACTGATTTGAACTGAGGCTCAACATAATACATTTCAGTAGTCAGGTAAACAATGTAAGACATCAGAAGGCTGATCTGAGGGGGCGTCATTGTATGTGTCTTCTTTGTTACATTGTACTGTAACCAGTCTGAGCACTGTGGGAGAGTACTAAAGCTGGCCATAGATGAGTCCGTTTTTTTTCATGCAACCAGCAGGTTGTATGAAAAAAGGAAAATTGACCTTAAGGAGAAGCTTCAGGCTCCTTCAGAAAGAATTAAAAGTCAGCAGCTACAAATACTGTAGCTGCTGACTTTTAATATTAGGGCACTTATTAGTCCAGGCATCCAGCGGTGTCCTCACCCGAGACAATTTATCAATCGGCTATCGATTGCTGGCGCTACCATCTTGACTAAGGGAAGCCTGCAGTGAAGCTGTCAGAGTCCCCCAGAGCAAACACGCTGCTGGTGTGCGTCGGGGTGCGTTGGGGCTCGTCGGCGCGCGTTACCATGCGCGCCGCCGCGGGTGCTGGCGTGCGGGCGCGCGCCGGCGTTTGGCGCCAATCTGCCTATTTAGGCTGCCTGCACAATGGGCTCGGTGCTGTCTGATCTTCAGCTCCCTGTATCCTTGCACCTGTTTCCTGTTTGAACCTGATCTCCTGACTACCGGCTTGCCCCTTGATTATCCTTGTCTTCTGCCTGCAACTGACCCCGGACTGTCCTGACTACGAATCTACCTGCTCCTCTGTACCACGCTGCCCGCCTGTTGCCAACCCTGCCTGTGACCCGACCTGCCTGTTCCACTCCTGCTCTGCACCTGCTACCTGTGCTTCAGTTGTCTGGTGATCTCCAAAACCACCTTCACCGGGATCCTCCTGCTGCTGACACGCCAGGCTCTCATACCATTCAGCGCTCCCGTGCCTCCTGTCCATACTACCAGGGGCCAGGAACCAGATACGTAAGGGAGGCCTTCCCCTGCTACATCGGGCTCATCGGTCAGGTACGTGGAAGTCTGACAGTATCGGACAGTCATGTCCGAGCACGAGCAGGGAACCTCCCCCATGGAGGAACTGTGTAGACACCTGGCGGGTCTCGCAAGCCGTGAAGAGCCTTCAGGAAGGCTATACAAGGTTGGAAGAACGAGTCCAAGTCCTGTCTGCTCCAACCCATCCTCAAGCTGCTTCATCTGCCGGAGTGTCATCTGCACCCTCAGTAGTAATGCTACCTCCTGAACCTAGGGTACCTATACCCGAAAGATTTTCTGGGGACCATAGTAAATACCGGGCATTTCGCAATGCCTGCGAACTATACTTCACCCTGCAGCCCCACACCTTTTCTTTGGAGGCAACCAAGGTGGGCTTTGTAATTTCCCTCTTATCCGGTGAGCCACAGACCTGGGCTCACCGCCTCCTGGAGCAAAAATCTGGAGTCCTGGATAACCTTGATGCCTTTTTGTTACTATGTCGCAGTTGTATGAGGACCCCCAAGTAACTGCTGAAGCCGCTTTGCACGCTCTTCAACAGGGGCGTAGAGCCGCAGAGGACTATGTGGGGGAATTTAGGCGGTGGAGCTCCGACACTGGTTGGAATGACGCGGCTTTGCGTTATCAATTCCGCATGGGGTTGTCTGATCCATTGAAGGATGAGCTGGCACGGATCGGAGTACCCCAAACCTTGGAGGAGATCATCAATCTGTCTGTTCAGATCGACCGACGCCTCAGGGAGCGTCGCTCCGAGAGATCCACCAATCAATTTCGCCCTACCTTGATGCTCCCCAAGGTTCTGAGTTCTCCCAGGTCTCTCGGACAGTCTTTTCCTGCACCAGCCACACCGGTTCTTGATACCTCCGAACCAATGCAGCTCGGTCTGCTTCGTCCCTCTCTCAACTCAGAAGAACGCCAGCGCCGAAGAGTCAACAATCTCTGCATGTACTGCGGGGAGCCCGGACACTACGTGAGGTCTTGCCCTAACAAGACACGTAAGTCTCTGCCAATCTCTTCAATATGTGCATCTGCTTTTCCTAACCCTGCTACTCACCTTGCTCTCTCCATCATCTTACAGCTTCCAGGAAGGAATATTCCAGTTACGGTCATAATTGACTCAGGAGACTGCAGCTGTTTCATTGACCTGACCTTCGCTGCCAACCATCACATTCCTCTTCAGTCTAAAAATCGGGGACTCGCTGTACATCTCGCTGATGGCTCCTCCCTTCGTTCCGGTCCTGTCACGCAGGAGACCTTTGTTGGCCACCATGGGCTCCAACCACCAAGAACTCCTGCGTTTGAATGCCATCTCTTCTCCTCTCTTTTCCATCATCCTGGGGATGCCGTGGTTGCAGGCCCATAACCCCAGCATTGACTGGACCAGTGGGGAAGTCAAATTCCTCTCCAAATATTGCCAGCAGCACTGTCTACATACGAGTCCTGTTGAATCTACCCAACTACTCTGCCTGGATACCGACTCCGAATTACAGCAGGTGATCCCTGCGCCCTATCTGGACTTTCTTGACATATTTAGTAAAAAGGGAGCAGAGACTCTACCTCCTCATAGGCCTTACGATTGCCCAATAGAGCTGTTACCTGGAACGGAAGTTCCCTTTGGGAGGATTTTTCCATTAACAGAGCAGGAGTTGGATACTCTAAAAATATACATCGACGAGAACCTGAAGAAAGGCTTTATCCGCCCATCCACCTCTCCGGCTGGGGCTGGTATATTCTTCGTGGAGAAGAAGGATCATTCCTTACGTCCTTGTATTGATTACTGGGAACTAAACAAGATAACTATCAAAAACCGTTATCCTCTACCCTTAGTGCCCGAACTCTTCCAAAGACTGGGATCCGCAGTAATTTTCACCAAATTAGATCTCCGTGGTGCCTACAATTTAATTCGTATTCGGGAAGGAGATGAGTGGAAAATAGCTTTCCGCACCAGATTCGGACATTTTGAATACCTTGTTATGCCCTTCGGCCTGTGCAACACACCCGCAACGTTTCAACATTTTGTCAGTGACATTTTCCGTGATTTCCTGGACTTATATGTTATTGTTTATCTAGACGATATCCTGATCTTCTCCTCCTCAGTCCCCGATCATCGCAGGCACGTCCGAAATGTTTTAGCTCGACTCAGGCAGCATGGACTTTACGGTAAACCGGAAAAATGCCAGTTCGAACTTCAATGCATTCAGTTTCTAGGCTTAATCATCTCTGTCGAAGGTATTAAAATGGACCCCCAAAAGGTATTTGCCATTCTGGAGTGGCCCGCTCCCTCCGATAAGAAAGGAGTTCAAAGGTTCATTGGCTTCTCCAACTTTTATAGATAGTTCATTAGGGGCTTCTCTGCAATAATTGCCCCCATCACCGAATTAACTAAGCAAGGGAATCGTTTCCATTGGTCTCCTAAGGCACAATCCGCCTTTGAAAAACTCAAGGAGCTTTTCACCTCTGCTTCTATATTAAAACACCCAGATCCTGCTTTACCATTCGTCCTCGAAGTGGATGCTTCAGAGATTGCAGTCGGAGCTATACTGTCCCAACGGCAAGGCCCCAAGGCTCTTCTCTACCCAGTGGCCTTTTTCTCTCGCAAGCTCTCTACAGCGGAGAGAAATTATGATGTTGGAGATCGGGAGCTTCTGGCCATCAAGGAGAAGTGGCGTTACTTACTGGAGGGTGCAGCACATCCCATTCTGGTCTACACGGACCACAAGAACCTGGAGTACCTTCGAACGGCCAAGAGACTGAAACCACGGCAAGCAAGGTGGGCTCTATTTTTCTCAAGATTTCAGTTCCATATAACATACAGACCAGGTTCCATAAATATCAAGCCGGATGCGCTTTCCCGTATGTTCCTTGATTCCGGCAAACCTGTGCATCCGGACACTATTCTTCCATCCGGAAATTTTCTTCTACTCCAAGGGAATCTTCTATCCCGAATAAAACAAGCCTCCTTGAATTGGACCCCGATTTCCGGAGATGAGGTGAGAGCCCAAGACGGCTTATTCTGGCACAAGGGTAAAATTGTGGTCCCTGAGGATCTGAGGGTGGCAGTGTTAGAATGGCCTGCCCTTCAAGGAAGCTGGGCCCTAAATTTATGGGTCCATTTTCAGTTAAAAAAAAAATTAACCTACAAACTCAACTTACCTGGTACCCTGAAGATTCACACGGTCTTTCATATATCGTTGTTGAAACCTGTTATACCTAACACCTTTACTGGCCGAAATACTGACCCACCGGAGCCCATAATTATTAATAAGGAGGAAGAGTTCGAAGTAGGCTATTCTGGATTTCAGGAAAAGGCACAATCAGATGCAATACCTAGACAAGTGGAGGGGGTATGGACCGGAAGACAATTCCTGGGAGTCAGAAAGCAATCTACATGCTGAAGAGCTTCTGAGGGCTTTCAGGAGTACCCACGCCACCAGATTGGCTCAGTTGGACATCCGGAGGCTGCCCTTGAGGGGGGGGGGCACTGTCAGAGAGTCCCCCAGAGCAGACGAGCTGTTGGTGTGCGTCGGGATGCATTGTGGCGCGTCGGCGCGCGCGTTCCCGTGCGCGCCGCCGCGGGTGCTCGCCGGCGTTTGGCGCCAATCTGCCTATTTAGGCTGCCTGCACAGTGGGCTCGGTGCTGTCCGATCTTCAGCTCCCTGTATCCTTGCACCTGTTTCCTGTTTGAACCTGATCTCCTGACTACTGGCTTGCCCTTTGATTATCCTTGTCTTCTGCCTGCAACTGACCCCGGACTGTCCTGACTACGAATTTGCCTGCTCCCCTGTACCACGCTGCCCGCCTGTTGCCAACCCTGCCTGTGACCCGACCTGCCTGTTTCACTCCTGCTCTGCACCTGCTGCCTGTGCTTCAGTTGTCTGGTGATCTCCAAAACCACCTTCACCGGGATCCTCCTGCTGCTGACACGCCAGGCTCTCATACCATTCTGTGCTCCCATGCCTTCTGTCCATACTACCAGGTGCCAGGAACCAGATACGTAAGGGAGGCCTTCCCCAGTTACATCGGCTCATCGGTCAGGTACGTGGAAGTCTGACAGAAGCCTTGTAGCTTCACAGCTGGTTTCCTACTGTGCATGCGTTCTATGAAGTGTCCCAGAATGCTGTGGGGGAAGGAGGGAGAGCCGAATTTCTGGCTCAGTTTGCTGCGGTGAACGGACTCGGAAGTGGGAGCAGGTACCTGTCAAATCCAGGTAACCGCTTCCATCCAAAAAGTGCCAAATGTGGCATTGGAAGGGGGGGCAGAGGGGAGAGGCAGACAAGCGGAGATTCCCCTTTTGGGTGGAGCTCCGCTTTAATTCCCCAGACACACATTGTCAGGACTGGGGTCTGAACCTGTCAACTCAGCTATGTCTGGAGGTGTCTCTTCTTGCTGAGCCACCCGGGATGTTGTACAGATCCCCCGACAACTCCTTGAATGATCTTGTCTTGAACTCTGTTTTTCTTGAACCTTGAACTCTTTGCTCCTCCGATGAACTTCCTGATTTAAGCCATATCGCTGCACTTTCTGTTTGCCAGATTATTGTGCTCTCTCCAGCCAATATCTTGCTCCTGTCACTCCTGCTGCCATTTGTATCTTCGCAACCACTTGCTTCCAAACTTTGGCTTGTTTCACGACTATGCTTCTGCTTCATTGCACCCTGCAATCACTTGTTACCGACCTTTGGCTTGTTTACTGCCTACACTTCTGCTTATCATTAACCTGCTATATATACTATGTGCAACTGGACCACAGCCGCCACCTGGTACTATCACGCAGCAAAAGCCATCGCCAACATCAGGAGCGCTAATGAGCATCGGTTAGTACTTAGACTCTGCACCTCAGGTTAGCCTGCGTCCTCCACCAGACTGTAACACCCATTTGAGGGGGAGGGGAGAATCCTCCTTGCTGTGTCTTTGCATTCTGATGGGGAAGGGGAGGGGGAGATTTTCCTGCTGTCAAAATACACAAATCTGTTAAAATCCGACAGGGTAGTTGAACAGAAGTCTGTAGATCAACTTCTGTTCAACCACAGTGGCCATACATTCATCGTCTGGTCCCTGCTGATCTGGTCAAATTTCAATCCATGTATGGCCGTCTTTACTTAGTACTACTCATACTATTCCACTGCTGCTGAGTTAGAGCTTTTTCATGCTATCTGCAATGACCTGCTTTGTTCCACACTGGATAAACTCAGATTATTCCTAGGGCATGTATAACATAATTCTTTTCTAAGTGCCCCGTTCACAATACTGGAGTGATGTGCTATTCTTTGCAGTAAAGAAAAATGCTGCATGTCTTTATTTTTCCCCACCACACTGAAAGATACCACATGTCAGATAGTGATGCTATAAACAAAAACAAAAGCCTTCCTTTTTGTCCTTCATTCTGGCCATTACTAAGATAAAAAAAAAACAGGTGGTTGAATGTGTGACAGTAGAAAATAAATTCTTCTGAAGTAACCACCTGTGGTTCTAGGTGCAAACTTTAATTTTGGGTATCTGAAAGGTTTAGCCTAGGTCACGGGTTAGAAATAATTCTGCAGGGGGTTGAGAGTGTAGGCCAACCCAGATAACAATTATACTGTATTCACACATGAAGTCTATATTCAACAGCTTCTGTTGTCACATTGGGTACCAAATGTCCATCCCAGATATTGAATGCTTGGATCTTTGCAATTCATACCAACATGTGTATGGGCAGATAAATTAAATATGAAATGCCCAACACATGTATTGATATCTGGGTAATTTAACTGATGTAGATGTAAGGTGTGATTTAGAGGTACAGTAAATGATAAATTTAAAGTGGAAGTTCAGGCAAAACCTAACTAACGCTAAACCTGCTCTCTGTCATATTCTAAACCTAATCTATCTAACCCTGTAAAGCAAAAAATAGCTTTACTTACCTATTTCTGCAGCCGATCCAGTCCAGGCCCAGCATCAGCTGTCAGCAGTGGCTTCAGTGTGGAGGCAGGTGCAGGAGAGGCAGCCGACAATGGAAGCCCCATAGTAAGTCTATGTGAAATGAATTCCCAGGCATTTCCGAGTCGTTGCCAGTCCTCTCCCGCACACAGCTTCTGCTGCTGGAAACCGGACTGGATCGGCTGCAGAATAGGGAAGTATAACGATTTTTGCTTACAGGGTTAGATAGATTAGGTTTAGAATGTGGCAGAGAGCAGGTTTAGAGTTAGTTTTTGCCTGGACTTAGACTTTAAGTTTACAAAAGGTCCAACTGCTCCTTCTCTTTAACTTCAGGGGTTTTGTTGGAAAATAAGAAAGACGGACACAGTTACTTCTCATTGTGAGAACAATCTGATAAATCAACTTTTTTTCTTTAAACCTGATTAGTTTGTACCATCCATTATCATGAAACACATGACCTGACCTTCTACAAAATGATTAATCTACCACTTCCTGGCAGATAACCGCAGTTCCTTGATTGTCTAAGTGATCCATTGCAATTACTGTGAAACTGTGGTAAATTAGGTCTTTCCAGTTCTTCTTGTCCTATGTTCCAATGTAACTTTCTTCTGTGTCTAGACTTAAGAGCCTGTAACAAATATAATGAGCAATCTAATTATAGGAAAAGAAAAAAATATATAATTACATAAATAGTGAAACAGAAAGATATATATGTTATTCCAAAATGCATTACATTCAATTTACAGTATAAAAAAGGAATTCAATTCGATTATATACAATGATTTAAAAAAACTCAAAGTGGACGTAAAGCCCTTCATATTTCATTATTGCCCCCCCCCCCACCACCACCACCTCTATCCTCCAAGGTAAATTACAAAGAAAAAAATTTACCTGTGAAAATTTCCAGTGTCCTTCTGACTGCCAAAACCTACATATAATTATGGCAAAGCAGGCATGGGCCCTTTCTCAATGAGCAGTATCTGCATTTAAAAAGAGTCACCTTTAGACACAGAACATGTACCGTAACATACCACTGTGGCCAATTCAAGTTTTTTGCAGCACAAGGGAAAGCACTGGGTGTAAATACTGTGGATTATATTTCGAATGAGTGATTCATGGAAACTTAATTGCATCTAAATGCTTCAATATTCAAACTGCCAGACAAATACCAGGCTCCAGGGAGAATTGCGCAGGAGTCATGTGCATCCTCTGGTCCGTTTCAGGTCTGAATTAAATTGAATTTACTTACCTATTGGTACAAACTAATCAGGTTTAAAGAAAAAAGTTGATTTATCAGATTGTTCTCACAATGAGAAGTAACTGTGTCCGTCTTTCTTAATTTCCAACAGAACCCCTAAAGCAGGGCTTGACAAATTTGCTTGGAATCTAGGAGCCAGCTAAAAAAGTTAGGAGCCAGGTTTTTTTTTTTAAACGACCGACAGCTTTATTTTCAATATAAAAATTAACCAATCTTAAATTTACACAGAGACGACTAGAATGAATGTGACTGCTTTTATTTCCTGCCATGCAGGGACACAAGACCACCATATTCCCGCTAAGGATCCAATCAGGTCCGCCTGAAAAACTGACAGGCGAACCTGATCAGATGGCGCGTGTGAAAGGGGCCAAGCAGGGAGATGACAAATAATAAATTCATTTTAATTAACCACTTCCTTCCCGCAGGACGACTATATACGTCCTGTCTTTGAAGAGAAATACCGTTGTTATGGTAGCAGCTAGCTACCATAACCCCAGTATCTCCTTCAAGAGCCGGCGGTTCTCTTTCAGATAAAAGTGGTCTCTGCAGCAGATTCGCAGCGAGATCACTTTTATCGGCGGCAGGAGAGGGCCCCCCCCTACCGCCGCGCTCCGGTGCCCTTCACCGCTTACCGTGGCAGTCGGTAACGGCGGAGGCGATCCGGATCTGTCCCTGGCCTGACATGGAGACGAGTGAGAGGAAGATGGCCCCCCCGCCCATCTCCAAGTCATTGCAGGGCGGAAGCGACGTCGAATCGTCACTTCCAACCATAGCTCCTAAAAGGGACATTTTATTATTTTTTTTTTTCAAATGACAATTTTTTTTTTTTTTTTTTTTTAATGCATTTTAGTGTAAATATGAGATCTGAGGTCTTTTTGACCCCAGATCTCACATTTAAGAGGTCCTGTCATGCTTTTTTTTCTATTACAAGGGATTTTTACATTCCTTGTAATAGGAATAAAAGTGACTTTTTTTTTTAAAAGAACAGTGAAAAAATAAAAGTTAAAATAAATAAGAAAAAAAAA
Organism: Lithobates clamitans; assembly: GCA_037952925.1. Lineage (NCBI taxonomy): Eukaryota > Metazoa > Chordata > Amphibia > Anura > Ranidae > Lithobates > Lithobates clamitans. Next base: position 1,222,048 of record JBBGZY010000376.1, on the reverse strand, counting down.
ATTTAAATGTGCCCCATCCCTTGTAATAGAAATAAAAGTGACACAATTTTTTTTTTTTTTAAAACATTGTAAAAATAAAAAGTAAAATATATAAGAAAAAAAATAATTTTTTTAAACGCGCCCCGTCCCGCCAAGATCGCTTGCAGAAGCGAACGCATATGTGAGTAGCGCCCGCATATGAAAGCGGTGTTCAAACCACACGTGAGGTATCGCCACGATCGTTAAAGCGAGAGCAATAATTCTAGTCCTAGACCTCCTCTGTAACTCAAAACATGCAACCTGTAGAATTTTTTAAACGTCGCCTATGGAGATTTTAAAGGGTAAAAGTTTGTCGCCATTCCACGAGCGGACGAAATTTTGAAGCGTGACATGTTGGGAATCAATTTACTTGGCGTAACATTATCTTTCACAATATAAAAAAAATTGGGCTAACTTTACTGTTTTCTTATTTTTTAATTAAAAAAAAAAGTATTTTTTCCCAAAAAAGTGCGCTTGTAAGTCCGCTGCGCAAATACGGTGTGACAGAAAGTATTGCAATGACCACCATTTTATTCTCTAGGGTGTTAGAATAAAAAATATATATAATGTTTGGGGGTTCTAAGTAAAGGGAAGGAGATGAGCGGGCAGTGAAAAGAGGTAGGGGAAGCTCCATTAGCATTGATGGATGTCTTGTCATACCAACGGCCACCACCAGAGGGCGCCTGATTGCAGAAGGAACCATAGGACTGCAGTAGGCCGCAAAGCCGCGGCCTCAATTACTGGCGCGGCCCATCATGATCGCGCCGGGAGGGGGGGGTGTCCAACCGACACAGGATACCCCAGCTGTGCCGCCCCAGGCGCCAGGTCGCTAATTCTAGTCGCAAATGCGACCTGGCGCCCGGGGTTTGTCGAACCCTGCCCTAAAGTTAAAGATAATCTGATCCACCTGAAAATCTGACCCACCTGTAATCCAAATGACACCTTACCATCTATTAATTTTTATTTTTGCTTAGAGTGCCATGGTCCCCTCAAACAGGAAGATGCCCCCCCACAGTGTGCTCTGATTTCTCGGTTAAAACCAATGGGGATCGTGCTTTTTGATGTCACACCAAATCGGAAAGGGAAATTCCTGCTCCTTGACATCATTGGCCTAATAGACATAATTGGCCTAATAAAGAAGTTGTCCCTTGTTTGGGGACCTGGAAGTGAACTTGAAGGACCACTATGCCTGTTCACTAAGTGAGGCTGCAGTACTGAGTTGTATACAGCAGGGGTCGGGTGCATCCCTGTTCACCGTTTCAGGTCTGATTTCGGCTTAATTCAGACCTGAAATGGACCAGAAGATGCACATGACTCCTGTGCAATTCTCCCTGGAGCCGATCCGGAGATGTGTAAATCGGCTCCATTAAGAGCCAGTCGCAATCTCCTGACATGCGAAACCCGCATCCAGTTTTCAACAGTGTGAACCTAGCCTAAATCTCTAAGCAACCAGCCAGGTAAAAATCTATTGACTAATCCTCACCTTATAACAGGCAGTAGGTCTGTTTAAAGATTAGAACAAGGTTAGAGGATCTATTGGGATGACAAGGGACACCTCTTTTACATATCAATATCTGTTAGGTGCTCCAAAATACAAATAAGACCACCGACAGAGAAATGCAAATAACCCTAGCATTATAAATATATACCGAATTATTGTAACACCACTCCATTCCTAAGTATAAAGTGTTATGACAACCAAGGAAGCTGCAATTCTGAGCACTGCCTTCTGCAGTGATGGCAAAATATCAGCTGGTTGATGGAATCACAGTGGGGGGACTCCCAGAAGTGAAATTTCTTTTATTGGAACTGAAAGTTCTTCAGCTGGCATAGCTCTGCACAGATGGCAGGACAGATAAGTACTATTGTGATAAAGGCCAGTTTCCTGTATGGGAAAAAAAATTGCAAAGCAGTACTTGTCATTCAACCTACTGTACTTTCTGTTAGCCACGTCAGGGACATGGCACCTGAAGGTGCACACTCACATTGATCTGGGCTCACAGGATAGTGTTGCAGAGAAAGATGCTCTCTGCAGCATTGAGGTACTCCATCCTGCAGGAGAAGAGAAGTGGACATCCAGAAGGAGGGGTTATGGAGGCACTTGGGGAAGGGGTGGACATGATTACAGTTAAAGCGTAACTACACTGCATTTGAGCACCACAAACCAAAATCGCCCAATCTCCTTCACATCACAAGTGCTAGAGCTGCAGTAAAAGTTCATGTAGTGCTTGTGAAGGAGATTGGGCACCAGGGGAATGGTAGGTGGAGAGGATCAGCAGTCAAGTAACCAGCAGATGCTTCAGTAACACCCACTGGTTACATAGTATAGATGGGGGCAGCAGCTGTGGTGTTCCGCTCCTCTGGGCTCTGCCTCCAGCAGGCTGGGGTTTAACTGCTATATAACCCCTCTACAGATAGAGCTCAACAACCCCCAAACCTTCTACCGATAATACAGTTAGGTCCATATATATTTGGACACAGGCACAATTTTATTTTTCTTCAGGTATCTACCAAAACATATTCAAGCTACAAATCCATCAGAGAGATAGCAGCAACATTAGGAGTGGCCAAATCAACAGTTTGGTACATTCTGAGGAAAGAAAAATGCACTGGTGAGCGCAGCAACATAAAAAGGCGTGGACATCTGTGGTAGACAACAGTGGTGGTTGATCACAGGATCCTCTCTATGGTAAAGAAAAACCCATTCACAACGTCCAGACAAGTGAAGGACACTCTCCAGGAGGTGGACGTATCATTGTCAAAGTGTACAATCAAGAAAAGACTTTACGAGAGCAAATACAGAGGATTCACCACAAGGTGCAAACCATTCATAAGCCTGAAGAATAGAAAAGCCAGATTAGACTTTGCCAAAAAACATCTAAAAAAGCCAGACCAGTTCTAGAAAAGCATTCTTTGGACGGATGAAACTAAGATTAATCTGTACCAGAATTACGGGAAGGAAAAAGTGTGCAGAAGGCTTGGAACAGCTCATGATCCAAAGCACGCAGGGGGTTATTTACTAAAGGCAAATCCACTTTGCACTACAAGTGCACTTGGCAGTGCAGTCGCTGTAGATCTGAGGGGGACATGCAAGGAAAATTTAAAAAACAGCATTTTTGCTTGTACATGATTGGATAATAAAATCAGAAGAGCTTCCCCTCATTTCAGACCTTCCCCTCAGATTTACAGCGACTGCACTTTCAAGTGCACTTGCAGTGCAGAGTGGATTTGCCTTTCGTAAATCAACCCCACAATGTCATCTTTAAAACATGGTGGAGCTTGCAGTGTGATGGCATGGGCTTGCATGGCTTCCAGTGGCACTGGGTCATTGGTGTTTATTGATGATGTGACAGAAGCAGCCGGATGAATTCTGCAGTGTTTAGAGATATACTGTCAGCCCAGATTCAGCCAAATGCAACAAAGTTCAGTGGATGGCGCTTCACAGTACAGATGGACAATGATCCAAAACACACTGCAAAAGCAACCCAGGAGCTTTTGAAGGAAAAGAAGTGGAATATTCTGCAATGGCCGAGCCAATCACCTGATTTCAACCCAATTGAGCATGAATTTCACTTGTTGAAGGCAAAACTAAAGGCAGAAAGACCCACAAACAAAGAACAAGTGAAGACAGCTGCAGTTAGAGTCTGGCAAAGCAGCAGTGAGGTGAAACTCAGTCTTTGGTAATGTCCATGGGTTCCAGACTCCAGGCAGTCGTTGCCAGTAAAGGATTCTCAACAAAATTTTAAAAATGAACATTTTATTTATGATTACATTAATTTGTCCAATTACATTTGAGCCCCTGAAAATGAGGGTCTGTGTATAAAAATTGTTCCAGTTCCTAAAATTTGTACTTGATATTTATGTTCAACCCCTTGAATTAAAGCTGAAAGTCTGCACTTCAAATTCATTTGGATTGTTTCATTTTAATTTTATTCTGGTGGCATACAGAGCCAAAAGTATGAAAATTGTGCCTGTGTCCAAATATATATGGACCTAACTGTAAATATAGAGTATAAAGAATAAAGCTGCTGTGACTACTGAAATTAAAAAAAACTGGGGGGTTTGTTGAGCTCTAATTAGGCTTTTTTGTACTTGGGTTAAATATTTGTCTTTACTGGGAATTCCTACCTCTTGTCCTACTGATCTCTGCGTCCTTACTATTGACCTCTGCATCATTTCCTACTAATCCCTAACCTCTGCGTCACTTCTTAATGATCCCTGACCTCTGTGTCACTTACTACTGACCTGTAAACTTTGCATCACTCACTATTGATCTCTGAACTCTGCATCACTTACCACTGTTCACGTCCTACTAATCCTTGACCTCTGCACCACTTTCTACGGATCTCTAAACTCTGCATCACATCCTACTAATCCCTGACCTAGATGTCACTTGCTACTGATCCCTAACCTCTGTGTCACTTCCTACTGATCTCTAAACTCTGCATCACTTCCTACTGATTCCTAACCTCTACATCACTTCCTACTGATCCATGACCTCTGTGTCACTTACTACTGACCTGTAAACTTTGCATCACTTACTACTGTTCACGTCCTACTAATCCATGACCTCTGCACCACTTTCTACTGATCTCTAAACTCTGCATCACTTCCTACTGATCTCTAAACTCTGCATCACTTCCTACTGATCTCTAAACTCAGCATCACTTCCTACTGATCCCTGACCTCTATGTCACTTGCTAATGATCCCTAACCTCTGCATCACTTCCTACTGATCTCTAAATTCTGTAACACTTTCTACTGATCCATAACTTCTACGTCACTTCCTACTGATCCATGACCCCTGTGTCACTTACTACTGACCTGTGAACTTTGCTTCACGTACTACTTATCTCTACAATCTGCATCACTTACTACTGGTCACTTTCTACTGATCCCTGACCTCTGCATCTGTTCCCACTGATTCATAATCTCTGCGTTACTGCCTACTGATCCCTAACTGCTGTGTCACTTCCTACTGGTCTCTGACGTCTGCGTTGCTTCCTTCTAATCTCTGATCACTTCCTGCTGATCCCTGAGCTCTGCGTCACTTATTACTGACCTGTGAACTCTGTGTCACTTACTACTGATTTCTGAACTCTGCAATCACTTACTACTGATCCCTAACCTCTGCGTCACTTCCTATTGATCCCTGACCTCTGCGTTACTTAATACTGATCTCTGGACTTTGCATTGACTCCTACTGATCCCTAACCTCTGTGTCACTTCCTACTAATCCCTGACCCCTGCATCACTTCCTACGGATCCATGAGCTCTGTCACACTTTCTGCTGATCTCTGCATCACTTTCTTCTGACCTCTGTAATCTGCATCACTTCCTATGGACCTCTGTCCTCTGTATCACTTCTTACAGATCTCTGACCTCTGCACCATACAGTATCTCTAACCTCTGTGTCACTTCCTACTGATCACTGAAGTCTGTGTCACTTACTACTGATCTATGAAGTCTGCGTAACGTACTAGTGACCTCTGAACTGCGTCACTCACTTCTGATCTCTGAACTCTGCGTCACTTACTTCTGATCTCTGAACCCTGTGTCACTTACTTCTGATCTCTGGCCAGTGCGTCACTTCCTACTGATCCCAGACCTCTGCCTCACTTACTACTGATCTCTGCTTCCCTTTTAGCTATGGCCAATATTCAGTGCAATAAAAACCACACCCAGTTTTTGTTCAGCGCGCCACACTTTCTTTTTCTTATTTAGAAGGGCCAAACTTATGATCCTGAAGACAGACCCACTGCTTGCAATAAACACCCTGGTGATAATAATGGTCACAAGGACAAATAGCGAGTGTGAGTATAGTATAGTGCTAGTATAATTAAACTAATAAACTCACAATACCCAAGTGAGCTGAGAAAATGTGTAACATAAAGGTGTGTGGATAAACAGGCAGCACAGTGGCTAAGTGGTTAGCAGTTCCGCACTAGGTGCACTAGGGTTGTCGGTTTGAATCCCAACCATGGCACTACCTGCCAGGAGTTTGTATGTTCTCCCTGTGCCTGTGTGGGTTTCCTCCCACACTTCAAAGACATGCTGGTAGGTTAATTGGTCCTAGTATATGTATGAATGTGAGTTAGGGACCATAGATTGTAAGCTCCTTGAGAGCAGGTAGTGACTGCACAATATATATGTAAAGTGCTGTGTAAATTGATGGCTATGTAAGTACCCGTAATTAATAAATAGATAACAGTCCCTTTAAATCCTCAAGTCATTTAGGTATAAAACATCCTCATTAGGGACAAAAATGTATTATATTGCTGCTTACCGATCATTAGATGTGGTAGCTGCATCAGTTTTTATTTCTTTGGCTATTTTCACCTGGTGATCTGGCCAGTAACACACCTCCTATATTAGTAAGATACCACTCTGGATGAATGAGAATAGGAGGCACAGCAGATCAGCAATGGCCAATCGCAGTACACAGTTCTTAGTTTACAAACACACAGAACTCTGTAGACAAAGATTGATCTGGCTGCTTCTTCTTCCTGAAATTAACTCTGAGTTCAGGGAGAAAAAGCAGTTAGGTCTGTGAGTAAAAGCATGACATTTTACCGAGCCGAATCTAGGGGGGCATCTGCCTCAGGCACTGCTTTGAGAGAGGTGCCGTGGCTCCTTCCTCCTTTTCTTTCTCCCCCCGAGCCATCCAAGATCACTGCAATCCTCTCAGGGAAGCCGCTGCCAGCTCCTATAGTGGAGGAAGTCAACATGTCCCGCTCCGTCCTGAGCCCAGTCAGCAGAAGCTCAGCCAAATCCACCACTAAGAAAGTAAACACAAGGGGCAATCTAGGATCTACACACACAGAGGCTAGATGTGCTCTGTGCAGCTGCAATAAAAGCCTCCTCAACCACCCCCGGTCTGTGCGACTGGTGTAATGTACAGGAAGCATGTGGGGGGGAAGCGCCGGACATCCAGACATTACCACCCCCCGCATCATCTCTCCAGATTGACTGCTGAAGCTTCCTCGGCTCTAACAGGTCTTACAACAAACCACGAGGAGGAGGCTGACAGAAATAACATCGCCGGCTCGCATTGCTGCGCTGTATCTGAGGTCTATGTTGAGAGGGGACATTTGAGGGGGAATTAAACAAAAATTGTGGTGGCATATGTACAGGTGGTGGTGGGGGGGTAATGGGGGGGGGGGGCTGCAATGGCAGGGGAATAGGGCATGTCAATTCTGTCAAGGATAGGAATTTGGGGGTGGGAGAACTTTGTACATAACCCTGCACACCCCTGAACCCTGCATTCTTTACATAGCACACCCCTGAACTCTGTACGCAGTGTAGCCTTGAACCCTGCACGCAGCACACCCCTGAACCCTGTATTCTTTACATAGCACACCCCTGAACCCTGCACTCTGTATGCAGCATAGCCTTGAACCCTTCACTCTGTATGTAGCACACACCTGAACCCTGCACGCAGCACACTTGCATTCTTTATGTAGTGCACCCTTGAACCTGAACTCTGTACAGGGGGGCTCCTGACTGAGATGGAGACATCCGAGACTGGGGAGAAGAGGGGCCTGGACTGTAGCCAGTGGGTGATGGAGGGGCACACAGGGCAGTGCAGAATGAGGAGCCAAGCTGCAGGGTGGAGTGGGGGGAGGAGGAGGAAATGATTGTACAAACCACTATTCACCCATCACTGATCTACCATTCCTGATCACCAGTTGGGAATGAAGTAGATGAGGGGTCCGGGGGTCTATCCTGTCTACCCTGCCCAGTGATTGTTAAAAGTGGACTGCAGGGCTGGTGGGTGGAATGATTTTTTTTCTACACAGGTGAAAGTGCAATTATCAAATTGTACTTTCACCTATGTAGAAAAAAAATCATTCCACCCACCAGCCCTGCAGCCCACTTTTAAGGTAGCTAAATTCATATTTTTATAGTGACATTTGTTTTAATAATCTAAGCATATTTTATCGGTACAAGAATGCTTTTGTTTTATTTAACCATGCCCCTTCAAGCCCCTCCCACTGTTAACGCAATGTAGCCACACCCATCGTTCACTGCGGCGCACATAGCGTGCCATATTACTGCTCTCCTTGGGGCACCCAAACGCGTCCCAGGTTTTTTACAATCCTACAGTGTTCCTATAGTTTCAAGGCTCACCTCTGCAGCAGATTAGGAAGGTCGTCCCTGGGAAGGAAGAAGAGCGCACAGAACCAAGCTTTGGCTCACTTCTTCTTTTTCCAGTTGTGCCCCTTCTAATCCGCTTTGGAAGTGAATCCTGAAATCACTGAAACCTCACCTACACCATGATTGTGTAGGTCTTGAGTCATTGCCCCAGGTAAAAGAATGTCTAATATTACACTTGTTAGGCAGCCAGATAACCCCTTGATGTTAACGCCTTCCCAGCCTGTGTCATTAGTAAAGTGTACAGTATTATCACTGTATGTGTCACTGGCGACATCAGTGCCAGTTAGAGTCCCTCCCAGCCAGTGTCAGTTAGCGCCAGATAGCCCACCACATTATAAGTTGTTGTTCCTCGCCCTTACTAGTATAGTGTCTGTATGGATCAGTATCTTAATCACGGTTAGAACTATATTAGTGTCCCCAAAAACAAGGTTTGATTTTTACCAATGACATGTAGCAGAATACATTTTAGCCTAAATTCATAAAGAAATTTGATTTTATTGGATATGTTTTATAACAGAAAGTAAAGTAAAGTTTTTTTCTCAACATTTTTGGTCTTTTTTTCGTTTCTATTAATAAAAATGTTTTTAAAAACCCAGTGGTGACTAAATACCACCAAACGAAATCTCTATTTGTGTGAAATAAAATGATATAAATGTTGTTTGCCTACAGTGTTGCATGACTGCGCAATAAGTAGCACAGTGCTGAAAAGCAAAAAATGGCTTGGTCGGGAAGAGTGTAAAATCTTCTAGAGGTCAAGTGGTTAATAGCTTTGCAAGATTTACGAATTGTTACCAGCTTGTCAACAGTTACATTTCAAAGTGGCACCTACCGAGTTCTTTGTAATGCTGGATACCTTCTCATTTACTCACTTCAAATATTTATATGGCGATTTCAATTTTCGCAGTACTTTATATACACTATATATAAAAAGTATTGGGACGCCTGCCTCTACATGCACATGAACTTTAATGGTATCCCAGTCTTAGTTGGTGGGGTTCAATATTGAGCTGGCCCACCCTTTGCAGCTTTAACAGCTTCAACTCTTCTGGGAAAGCTGTCCACAAGGTTTAGGAGTGTGTCTATGGGAATGTTTAACCATTCTTCCAGAAGCACATTTGTGAGGACAAGCACTGATGTTGGATGAGAAGGACTGGCTCACAGTCTCCGCTCTATTTCATCCTAAAAGTGTGCGGGCCAGTCAAGTTCCTCCACCCCAAACTTGCTCATCCATGTCTTTATGGACCTTGCTTTGTGCACTGGTGCGCAGTCATGTTGGAACAGGAAGGGGCCATCCCAAACTGTTCCCACAAAGTTGGGAGCATGAAATTGTTCAACATGTCTTGGTATGCTGACACCTTAAAAGTTCCCTTCACTGGAGCTAAGGGGCCAAGCCCAACTCATGAATAACAAACCCCACACTATAATCCCCCCTCCACCAAATGATTTGGACCAGTGCACAAAGCAAGGATAAAGACATGGATGAGTGATTTTGGGGTGGAGGAACTTGACGGGCTTGCAGAGAGTCCTGATCTCAACCCCATAGAACACCTTTAGGATGAATTAGAGTGGAGACTGTGAGCCAGGCCTTCTCATCCAACATCAGTGCCTGACCTCACAAATGCGCTTCTGGAAGAATAGTCAAACACTCCCATAGACACACTCCTAAACCTTGTGGTCAGCCTTCCCAGAAGAGTTGAAGCTGTTATAGCTGCAAAGGATGGGCCAACCTAATATTGAACCCTATGGACTAAGACTGGGATGCCGTTAAAATTCATTCAAAGGCAGGTTGCCCAACACTTTTGAAAATATAGTGTATATATTGTACAGTTACATCAGTCCCTGCCTTTAGGGAGCTTAACCACTTCAGCCCCGGAAGAATTTACCCCCTTCCTGACCAGAGCAATTTTTGTGATTCGGCACTGCGTTAATTTAACTGACAATTGCGCGGTTGTGTGACGTTCCACCCAAACAAAATTGATGTCCTTTTTTTCCCATAAATAGAGCTTTGTTTTGGTGGTATTTGATCACCTCTGCGGTTTTTATTTTTTGCGCTAAAAAAAACAAAGAAAAACAATTTTGAAAAAAAACCAATATTTTTTACTTTTTGCTATAATAAATATCCCCAAAAAATATATAAAAAAAACAATTTTTTTCCTCAGTTTAGGCCGATATGTATTCTTCTACATATTATTGGTAAAAAAGAAAATCGCAATAAACGTATAATGATTGGTTTGCGCAAAAGTTATAGCTTCTACAAAATAGGGGATAGATTTATGGCAATTTTATTATTTTTTTTATATTAGTAATGGCGGTGATCTGCAATTTTTATTGTGACTGTGACATTATGGCGGACATATCGGACACTTTTGACACTATTTTGGGACCATTATCATTTATACAGCGATCAGTGCTATAAAAATGCACTGATTACTGTATAAATGACACTGGCAGGGAAGGGGTTAAACACTAGGGGGCGATCAAGGGGTTAAGTGTGTCCTAGGGAGTGATTCTAACTGTGGGGGGGGTGGGCTACCTAGTCCATTACAGCGATCACTGCTCCTGATGACAGGGAGCAGTAGATCTCTGTCATGTCACTAGGCAGAACAGGGAAATGCCTTGTTTACATAGGCATCTCCCCATTCTGCCGCTCCGTGACACGATCACGGACATTAAGTCTGCGGGTCCCGCAGAAGGCGCACGCGCGCCCACAATGTCGCGTCTTAAAGGGGATGTACCTGTACACTCATTTGCACAGCCGTGCCATTGTGTCAACGTATATCGTCGTGCGCTGGTCAGCAAGTGATTAAAGAGATTGTAAACTCTCGTTTTTTTTTTCTATTAAAATAACAAACATGTTATACTTACCTGCTCTGTGCAATGGTCTTGCACAGGGCAGCCCTGATCCTCCTCTTCTTAGGTCTCTAGCTTGAGCTCCTGGCCCCTCCCTCTTGTTGAGTGCCCCCACAGCAAGCAGTTTGCTATTGGGGCACCTGAACTGAGCCGCAGTTCCGTGTATCCATTCAGACACGGAGCCGCCATTCGGCCCTGGCCCCTCTCTCTCATTGGCTGAGTTTGAGTGACAGCAGCGGGAGCCAATGGCGCTGCTGCTGTGCCTCCACCAATCAGGTGGGAGAATCCCAGATGGACGAGGCACTTGTGGACATCACTGGATAGAGATGGGGGCTCAGGTAAGTATTAGAGGGGCAGCTGCACACTGAAGGTTTTTATCTTAATGCTTAGAAGGCAATAAGATACAAAACCTTGTGTCTTTTCAATCCCTTTAGGAGCCCTTTCACACGCTTTTAAAGTGCTTTGGCACTATAAAAAGCTCACAAAAACCTATTTCCATTAAAATCAATGAATGCTTTCACACTGGGGGGCGGGTGTGTGCTGGCGGGGAGGTGAAAAAACTCCTGCAAGCAGCATCTTTGGAGCGTTAAAAAAAAGCACCCCTCTCCATTGAAATGAATGGAAAGTGCCTCAAAATGGTTCTTGGCGCAGATTTTGAGTCAGGCGACCTTCAAAAAAGCGATTGAAAAGCGCTCGGCATTTTTTAAGTGCCTCAGTGTGAAAGGGCTTTAAATCACACATACTTTAGGCCTCATTCCCACGAGGCAGATCCGCTCAGCAGGAGATCGATCCGTTGATCTCCGCTGGGCCGGCGGATGACAGGTCCGTCTCTGCTCACTAAGCGGGGAGTAAGGATGAGCTCCGGCGTGTTCGCATGGCGCACGTGCCGAGCCCGCCAGGAAGTCGGCACGGCGCTGCGCTAATCACAGGCAGTGAATCATTTCCCGATCTCTGCAGCCGCACATCGGGAAATGTCTCACTGCTTGTGATTAGCGCTGCCCCGTGCCGACTTCCTGGCGGGCTCGGCACGTGTGCCATGCGAACACGCCGGAGCTCATCCTTAGCGGGGAGGGGCCCGTCAGAGTGCCGCCGATTCCTATGGAGGGTTCGGACGAAAAAGGACAGCATGTCCATTTTCATCAGATCTCATCTGATCCACCAGGATGGATGCGAACGTATTGCCATACGTCTGATTTTAGCGGATCGGATGTCAGCGGACATGGTCACCGCTGACATCCGCCGCTCCATAGACCTGCATGGAGCGTCCGTTCAGGTCCGCCTAAAAAACTGACAGGTCCGTCCGTGTGAAAAGGGCCTTAGACAGGAGCCAATTAACCTACCAGAATGTCTTTGGGTTGTGGGAACAAACCCACGCAGGCAAACTCCAGAGAACATTTTAATGCTACAATGACAACATATTCGGTAGTATTACAACAAGACCCAGACAATGCTACCGAATATATATATATATATATATATATATATATATGTGGGCACATGAGCAGTCTCATGGATGCGGTGTCCGCCCCAGTGGGAGGAGTGTGTATTGTATACAGGAAGTGGTCACGCTCGTGTCTGCTGAGGGCAGCCAATCAGATGACAGCCGGTAGCAGCGTGCACAGGTCGCTGTGATGCCCGGTGTATCCAGCTAGCTGTGTGACTAGAGAAGGCAGATATGGGAGCCGCGCTGTCCCGAGCTTTCAGGAACTTTAATGTGGAGAGCAGAGCTCACCGGCTTATCGGGAAGGACAAGCCCAGCCCTGCGCCCATGTACCCGGGCACCAAAGAGACAGTGGCTGCTGTGCTCTCCAGTAAGTAATCTACCTTAGTATGACTTCGTATTGAGACAGCGGCGCAGCTCACCACACAGGGCTGTCTCCTATTACTGCGTTACATTATTCTGCACGCTGCCCTTGGAAGGGGAATGGAAGTATGTACTGTACCGGAAGTAGTTGTGTAGCCGCAGGGCATGCTGGGAGTTGAAGTCCTAAGCAGTGTGGATGGTGTTGGAGGTCATGCAGGGCGATTGTCAGTTCTAATGCTGTAAACTAGGGAATAGTTGTCTGGTGCCCTTCATTTCCAAGGAACAGTTTGAAGGAGATTTACTAAATCTGGTCACTATGTACAGCTCCATCAATCAGCTTCTAACTCCAGCTTGTTCAATCAAGCTTTGACAATAAGCCCCCGTTCACAGCGCTGCCACTTGACAGGTCGCACCCTGTTGTCGGCATTGGAACTGTTCAGATCAGTGCGACTCACACTTTGCGGTTCTGCATGGATTTGTGGGGAAAAAAAGGTTCCTGCACTACTTCCCCTTTTATTTTTTTTTATTTTTTTTTTATTTTTTTTGCTATTTCAGGTGCAGCTTGCATTGACATCTGTGCATGAAGTCGCACAGATGTCAGCCAGGTCGCACCGGAAGTCGCACTGACCTGCAGCTTTGAAATTGTGCAAATTCTAGTGAAGTTGCATGATTTCAAAGTTGCATTCAGTGTGAACCAGGGCTTAAACCTGGAAGCGGATTATTATTATTATACAAGTTTTATGCAGCATTTAATAAAATTAAGGCAGACATTACAGTTACATAGCAATTTGGCACAAGAGGAGGAATCAGAGGGCCCTGCTCATTAGAGCTTACAATCTAAAAAGGAAGGGTCAATTGATACAAAAGGTAATAGCTGAGGGGGAAGCGCTGATGGAGAAAGTAAAACAGTGTGTTAGAAGGCAAGATAAGCTTCTTTAAAGAGAAGGGTTTTCAGGGATCGTCTAAAGATGGATAGCTTAGGGGACAGTCGGACAGATTGGGGTAGGGAGTTCCAAAGGATGGGAGAAGCTCTGGAGAAATCTAGGGTTGTCCCGATACCACTTTTTTTAGGACCGAGTACAAGTACCGATACTTTTTTTCAAGTACTCGCCGATACCGATTACCGATACTTTTTTTTTAATGTCACGTGACAGTTTTTTTTTGCTATTTTTTGGGGGGGGGGGGTGAACGTTGTATGTGTGTGTGTGTTTTTTTTTTTTTTTGTTTTTTTTAATCAGCCCTTTTGGGGGGCTTTGGTGAGATATCAGGGGTCTTAACAGACCTCTGATATCTCCCCCTTGAGACAGAGGATAGAGATTCCCCAGTCCCTTTCTCTGCAGCCTCAGCTGCACTGAGAATGAATGGAGAGAAGACAGTGGCTCCTCTCCATTCATAAACTGACACATCGTAATCACAGGAGATTACAATGTTTCAGTTATGTGAATGGACAGAGTCAGCTGACTCTATCCATACACAAAGGAAAGAGGAGGTGGACGGAGGAACAGAGGAGGGGGACGGAGGAACGGAGGAGGAGAACGGAGGGGACAGATAAGGAGAGAGGAACGGAGGGGGAGAACGGAGGGGGACAGATAAGGAGAGAGGAACGGAGGGGGACAGATAAGGAGAGGGGGACAGATAAGGAGAGAGGAACGGAGGGGGACAGATAAGGAGAGGGGGACAGATAAGGAGAGAGGAACGGAGGGGGACAGATAAGGAGAGGGGGACAGATAAGGAGAGAGGAACGGAGGGGGACAGATAAGGAGAGGGGGACAGATAAGGAGAGAGGAACGGAGGGGGACAGATAAGGAGAGGGGGACAGATAAGGAGAGAGGAACGGAGGGGGACAGATAAGGAGAGAGGAACGGAGGGGGAGAACGGAGGGGGACAGATAAGGAGAGAGGAACGGAGGGGGAGAACGGAGGGGGACAGATAAGGAGAGAGGAACGGAGGGGGACAGATAAGGAGAGAGGAACGGAGGGGGACAGATAAGGAGAGAGGAACGGAGGGGGACAGATAAGGAGAGAGGAACGGAGGGGGACAGATAAGGAGAGAGGAACGGAGGGGGACAGATAAGGAGAGAGGAACGGAGGGGGACAGATAAGGAGAGAGGAACGGAGGGGGACAGATAAGGAGAGAGGAACGGAGGGGGACAGATAAGGAGAGAGGAACGGAGGGGGACAGATAAGGAGAGAGGAACGGAGGGGGACAGATAAGGAGAGAGGAACGGAGGGGGACAGCTAAGGAGAGAGGAACGGAGGGGGACAGCTAAGGAGAGAGGAACGGAGGGGGACAGCTAAGGAGAGAGGAACGGAGGGGGACAGCTAAGGAGAGAGGAACGGAGGGGGACAGCTAAGGAGAGAGGAACGGAGGGGGACAGCTAAGGAGAGAGGAACGGAGGGGGACAGCTAAGGAGAGAGGAACGGAGGGGGACAGCTAAGGAGAGAGGAACGGAGGGGGACAGCTAAGGAGAGAGGAACGGAGGGGGACAGCTAAGGAGAGAGGAACGGAGGGGGACAGCTAAGGAGAGAGGAACGGAGGGGGACAGCTAAGGAGAGAGGAACGGAGGGGGACAGCTAAGGAGAGAGGAACGGAGGGGGACAGCTAAGGAGAGAGGAACGGAGGGGGACAGCTAAGGAGAGAGGAACGGAGGGGGACAGATAAGGAGAGAGGAACGGAGGGGGACAGATAAGGAGAGAGGAACGGAGGGGGACAGATAAGGAGAGAGGAACGGAGGGGGACAGATAAGGAGAGAGGAACGGAGGGGGACAGATAAGGAGAGAGGAACGGAGGGGGACAGATAAGGAGAGAGGAACGGAGGGGGACAGATAAGGAGAGAGGAACGGAGGGGGACAGATAAGGAGAGAGGAACGGAGGGGGACAGATAAGGAGAGAGGAACGGAGGGGGACAGATAAGGAGAGAGGAACGGAGGGGGACAGATAAGGAGAGAGGAACGGAGGGGGACAGATAAGGAGAGAGGAACGGAGGGGGACAGATAAGGAGAGAGGAACGGAGGGGGACAGATAAGGAGAGAGGAACGGAGGGGGACAGATAAGGAGAGAGGAACGGAGGGGGGCAGATAAGGAGAGAGGAACGGAGGGGGGCAGATAAGGAGAGAGGAACGGAGGGGGACAGATAAGGAGAGAGGAACGGAGGGGGACAGATAAGGAGAGAGGAACGGAGGGGGACAGATAAGGAGAGAGGAACGGAGGGGGACAGATAAGGAGAGAGGAACGGAGGGGGACAGATAAGGAGAGAGGAACGGAGGGGGGCAGATAAGGAGAGAGGAACGGAGGGGGGCAGATAAGGAGAGAGGAACGGAGGGGGACAGATAAGGAGAGAGGAACGGAGGGGGACAGATAAGGAGAGAGGAACGGAGGGGGACAGATAAGGAGAGAGGAACGGAGGGGGAGAACGGAGGGGGACAGATAAGGAGAGAGGAACGGAGGGGGACAGATAAGGAGAGAGGAACGGAGGGGGAGAACGGAGGGGGACAGATAAGGAGAGAGGAACGGAGGGGGAGAACGGAGGGGGACAGATAAGGAGAGAGGAACGGAGGGGGACAGATAAGGAGAGAGGAACGGAGGGGGAGAACGGAGGGGGACAGATAAGGAGAGAGGAACGGAGGGGGAGAACGGAGGGGGACAGATAAGGAGAGAGGAACGGAGGGGGACAGATAAGGAGAGAGGAACGGAGGGGGAGAACGGAGGGGGACAGATAAGGAGAGAGGAACGGAGGGGGAGAACGGAGGGGGACAGATAAGGAGAGAGGAACGGAGGGGGAGAACGGAGGGGGACAGATAAGGAGAGAGGAACGGAGGGGGACAGATAAGGAGAGAGGAACGGAGGGGGAGAACGGAGGGGGACAGATAAGGAGAGAGGAACGGAGGGGGACAGATAAGGAGAGAGGAACGGAGGGGGACAGATAAGGAGAGAGGAACGGAGGGGGAGAACGGAGGGGGACAGATAAGGAGAGAGGAACGGAGGGGGAGAACGGAGGGGGACAGATAAGGAGAGAGGAATGCAGGGGACAGCGGAGAGGCACAGAGGAACGGAGAGGAACGGAGGGGGCACGGAGGAGGATGCAGTGACAGTCAGCTGTGACCGATCACAGCTGTATGTCACTAAAGCTGGTGAAAGCCGCTGGGGGAGAATCTTGTAACTCCCCCACGCGCCGATCACAGCTGTCCTCTAGGTATCGGGAGAAGCATCGGGAGCATTTGCCCGAGTACAAGTACTTGGGCAAATGCTCGGTATCGGTGCCGATACCGATACTAGTATCGGTATCGGGACAACCCTAGAGAAATCCTGGGGGATTACTATGCAGAGCCACAACAGTTTTAGTAAATCCCCCCTTTGCTTCTATCACATGCATCATTCTTATTTTGCTAGAATCAGTTGTGATACCTTTTTAATCATTCCCTATTTTTAAAAGATATCTGAACTCAAGAAAATAACATCCTATAATGCAGCTTACGAGTCCTCAGATGTGATGGCTGAATATCTGTTCAGATCGTGATAGAAATGTAAAAGTGTTTTCAGCTTTTCAACCTGTTATCTGTGGACAACAAAGACTCTTCTTCAAAACAAAGATGATGGGGGGTTTGTAGTCCAAATCAAGCAGGCTAAAAACATGTTTGTAGCTCAAATTAAGCCAGGGGAAAAAACCTCTGTTCCTCCATAGATCCTGTACAGTGAGCGTTGTCACCCTAGGGCAGGAAGTGGGTTACATTTACACAGGTGATCACTGGCATACATGGACCCTGGAAAAATTGCATTCAAGGTTTGCCATCTGTCTGTAACTGTAGGTAACCTCTGGGTGTGTGTATACATGTGAACAGCCGGGGCTCCTGTCAGCCTGTCATTGCTTTGTACAGGCTTCTAAGCCACTGCTGTTCACCTACACCTGTGATTCCAATCATAGGAATTCACTATATGCCATGTACCCATAAAGTGGAAGAAAAGCCAAATTATATCTATTCTTAAAAATGTTCCCTTCCCACCCCTCCTACCTATTCTTAACCTGTATAAGAAAAGATCCGTATGCTTCCTAATCAGCTCCTGTCACTTGATCCCTCAGCTCTGTGTCAGGGACCACTCAACGGCTCTGAATTCCGGAAGCCATGCCAAGTTAAGTCATCTTCCAGGATGGCACCCTGAGAGATGACTGGTCCCACCTGCAAGGAAACACAATCGACAAAGAGGTTAAAATCCCCACCGCTCCCTGTGCTCCTCAGTTCTTGATTGTGTTTCCCCACAGCAAAGCAGTTTGTTTTTTTCTAAAAGACCCAAAGCTGTGGGCTGGTGGTCTCCCTCTGGGAGCCGGGCCACAGGCTTGTGAAGCTTTTGGGTCCAGTAGAGCTTGCAGATTTGGGAAGAGCCCCCCTGAGAGCTGAAGGACCCTGGGCACAGTGGGGTACCCAGAACTCCAGGGACCATTTTTCTGTCTCTCCCCCCCCCCCCCCCCTTAACTGGCGGGTACACGTTCAGCGGGGGGGGGGGGGGGTTGGCAATCGGGTCTCCCTCGGGGTGCCGTGTACCCCTGATTCCTGGTCGCTCCTGCAGAGAGTCGCGCGGGCGGCTAGCAGTGAGGGAATTGCGCCGATCGGCTGGGCTGAGAGGACTTGGCGCCATCTTGGCGGTGACAGGAAGAGGAATGACATGGTTTCTTCCATAGCGCCGGAAATGATGTCGCCACACCTCCCTGGGTCACTTCCGGTCCAGGGCTCCAGCAAAATGTAAACAGCATTCTGAGCTGGGAGCGGAGGTATGACCAACGGTGGAGCAGGCGTCCACATCCTGCTCTTACCTGATCATCAGCACCAGTCTCAGCAAGAGATGGAAGACTCTGGTGACAAGATGGAAAGAGAGCAGAGGCCCTCAGTGGCCGCAGCATTAGAAGAGAACCACAGGAGGTGTCTACCTAGCTGGCAGGGGAAAATAATAGGGACAGGGGACTCCGACTCTTACTCCTGTGGGACATAGCAAGGGGGCATTGCTTTCTAACTTGCATATGTGTCTCTTATAGGGGAGGATGTTACTGCCCAGGTGATCGCCAGCCGTCCTAAAGCCCCTTCCGGTTCTACGACATGTGGATATTGTAATGATAAATTGCCACAGGATCACTCTAACATTGTTGTTACAAGTGTATCCACAAGCTAGCAGGGAAAGAGACCTCTCGGGTTATGAAAGACTTTCTCTTTGTTCAGTCGGAGATGCTGACAACCCTTGAAGCTTTCCAAACAACCCTTAAAATTAGAGACCCTGAACTCCACACTAGCAGAGAGGGTTCTTCCTCCCAGGAGGGCCCCTCCTCTAATAGAGCAGAGGGTAGCAGACATGGGCGTCCGGAACCCAAGGCCTCTTACCTCTCAGGATTCTGCAGAGGAGGCTGAATCCCCCGATCAGAGTGGTTCTGATGAGGTCATTGAGGACAGTCAGGAGGAGGAGGAGCAGGAGGATTCCAGACCAGGCAGACATATCTTTGCTGCCGATGATATTGAGGGCCTTTTTAGGACAGTGTATGCTTTAGAAGAGATTCAGGAACCCGCAGCACAGGTATCCGCACAAGATGGGATGTATAGAGGCTTGGTTAAGCTCCAATCCAAAGTTCTCCTGATCCACCAGGCCCTTAAGGACATCATTCTGAGAGAGTGGAAGGAACCTGAAAGAAAACTTTTGAAGTTTAAAACTTGGAAATGTAGGTGCCCCTTCAAGGAGGAAGAGAGATTCTTTAAGACCTAGATTAGATGCTTCTCTGGCTCAGGTGTCCAAACAATCCAACCTCTCATTTGAGGATGTGGGCAACGTCGGGGACCAAATGGTTTGACGGGCCAAGACACTCTTGCTCAGGGCCTGGGAAGCCAATGCTGCGATTATGAGTCCTGCCTTGGCTTTGACTTGTGTGGCTAGAAACGCAAACTAATGGATCATGTGTCACAAACCTCTAAGCCCAAACAGGTCCTGGACTCTTTTAGAGGTGATTGGGAGGCCAGTAGCCTACCTGGCAGACACAGCGGTCGAAATGGTTAGCACAACCACCAAAGCCGGTGCCCTTTTGAATTCCGCAAGGAAAGCTTTATGGGTCAAGACCTGGGATGGGGACAACACTTCTAAGACACGGCTGTGTGGTCTTCCATTTGAGGGTTCCCTACTCTTCGGCACTGGGTTGGACCAGGCCCTTTGTAGATCTACAGAGAAAGGCAAGAATTTTCCCATAAAACCTAAAAAGGATAGGGGAAAAACATTTTTTGAGGCCCCCAGGCTACAAACCGGTTTAGAGATAAAAAGGAAGATACTGTTACTAGGCTCTGGGGATCGGTAAAGGCAAGCAGAAGGGAGGACTTCTCTTCCCTAGCCAGAAATCTGTCAACAAGGATACCAAGTGACGTAAGGGTGGAAGGGAAGACCTTCCCACTTTCTCTCTGTGGGAAAGAATTTCCCCACATCCTTCAGATAGTAAGAGAGGGCTACAGATTGGACTTGCTCTCCTCACCTC
The DNA here is from genome assembly GCA_037952925.1 of Lithobates clamitans. NCBI lineage: Eukaryota > Metazoa > Chordata > Amphibia > Anura > Ranidae > Lithobates > Lithobates clamitans. The sequence continues at coordinate 1,201,724 of JBBGZY010000376.1, read as the reverse complement.
CCCCAAATTTCCTTTTAACCCACTTACCCAGGGACCCTCAGAAAGCAGGTCTCTTATAGTGTCGGACAGCTGGCAGAGCGGGGGATCATAGTGCCAGTCTCAGCAGAACAGTGCGGGCAGGGATTTTATTCCCACATCTTTCTAGTCCAAAAGCCCTCGGAAAAGTGCTGCCTCATAAAAAATCTAAGGAGGTTCAACAGGTTCCTGCAGTACAAAAGGTTCCTGCATGTAAAGCATCTATACCAGTGATGGCGAACCTTGGCACCCCAGATGTTTTGGAACTACATTTCCCATGATGCTCAACTACACTATAGAGTGCATGAGCATCATGGGAAATGTATTTCCAAAACATCTGGGGTGCCAAGGTTCGCCATCACTGATCTATACTCTCAGAAAGCATCTTCTGAAGGACGTATTTATGGTAACGATAGACTTGAAGGACGCCTATCCTCATGTCCCTATTTATCCAGAGCACCATGCCTTTTTTAAGGTTCGCGACCCCCTTGGAGTGGGGAGTGCAGCACTGGCAGTTCTCTGCCCTACCCTTTGGGCTGGCAGCCAGTCCAAGAGTGTTTACAAAGATCCTGGCAAAAGTGGTTGCATTCCTCCATCTCCCAGGGGGTAACGCCGATCCCCTATCTCAACGACCTACTGGTTTAAAACCAGCGTTGAGATCACCTTCTTTCCGACCTGGCCAAGGTAGTGAGTACCTTGAAGTCCCTGGGATGGATTATCAGCCAGGAAAAGTCCTCGCTGGTTCCTGCCCAGCCCAAGTTCTATCTAGGATTCCTGGTGGATTTAAATGCACAAAAACTTGTTTTGCCTCGGGGATGGTAGAGGGCCTCATTGCAGCAGTAGCTTCCCTTCTAGAATTAGAAGAGGTCTCTTACAGAAGGGCTATGAGAGTTCTAAGGTTGATGACATCCTGTATCCCTGCGGTTCTATGGGCTCAGCTCCATTCCAGGACTCTCCAGCAATTCCTCCTATCCTCCTGGGACAGGAAAAGAGGAACACTGGACAGCAGGGTTCCCATTCCAGGAGGGGTGAAGAGGTCTCTGCAGTGGTGGCTCAATCCTCAGAGGTTGCGGGAGGGCCACCTTTGGGTCCAACTCCAGCCCCTCAGGGTAAAAATGGATGCAAGCGCCTGGGGTTGGGGGGCCCACTTAAAGGAACTTCAAGCCCAGGGAGCCTGGAACCAGTCAGAGGAGCACTTCCAACTTTCGGAAACTCTTGGCAGTCAGGGAGGCTTTAAGGGCCTTCGATGAAAGAGTCCAGGGCAAGGAGGTCCAGATCCTTTCCAACAACGCAACCGCGGTGGCCTTCCTGAAACATCAGGGAGGCATCAGGGAGGCACCAGATCTCGCACTCTTCTGACCCTGGCTCTGGAACTCCTGGAGTGGGCAGAGCAGAGAGTTCCCTCTATCTCAGCAGTGCATATAAAGAGGACATACAATGTTGAAGCGGACTATCTCAGTTGGCAGCCGATTTACCAGGGTGAGTGGAAATTGAACCCTGAAGTGCACTTCTGCAGCCCAGAGATCGATCTATTTGCCCACAGAGGGAACAGAAGAGTTAAGAGATTCTTCTCACTCTCTCGAGAGGGTTTCAGAGGGGGTAGACGCGCTGGCCCAAGTTTGGGACTTCCGCTTGGCATATGCTTTCCCCCTTAGTTCTGATCCTGAGGATACTGCAGAAGTTGAGTCTCTCAGAGGGCAGACTGATTC